>JADWQK010002190.1:600000-1027666 GCA_017933935.1 Sesamia nonagrioides
ACGGCCGCTTTTTTATAGCTATCCGAACTTGGTCGGGTTATGTAGGTTTTCGATGCTTCGTCAGTATTTTAATTGTTTTTCTTTAATTACTGAATTTAATGACATGAAATTTTGCATGTGAATAGTTGAATGAATACACTAATTATTGGCATACATTTTACCATGCAATTCCTTTAGAATGTCGTGATATTTGACTGCTTTGTAAACAGTGATTTTGTCATGGTAAATTGTCCTATATCTCTTTAATTACTAAAGGAACATCATTGATATTTGGCAATATGTTGCAGACACTTACAAGGTTTGTATAAACGTGAAAATCTAGACCCCAAAGTGCATACTTTAAGAACTATGACCTAAAAAGCGTGTTTTACGTTTATATTTTTATCTCTTTAGCCCTACGATTTTTTCTAAATCTGTTTTGTACACAAATATGCACAAATTCAAAACAACGTATGTAAAAATCTACAGCTCTCTATGTAAGCGCTTTATATGAAAACTAGCTAATGGCCAAACGTTCGCGCAGCGGAAACTTGAATTTCTCCGAAGTCTATGCATGCACAAATTTTATTCATACATACACAATTACACACAAATACACACTAATTTTTGGACACATCTCTTTTTTCTAAAGTCAATGGATTAAAAAAAGTTCCGCCAGGACAACGTTCGCCCAGCGGAATCAGTTTTTGGTGAATTTCTCCACAATGGCTGCATGCACAAATTTTTTTTTACCATACACAATTACACGACGTCATACACTAAATATCTGCATATTTAAAATCTTTAAATTCAACAACATTCCGCTGCGCGAACGCACACTAATTAAAACTAAATAAATTATAAGTAAATCCAATCGTTTATCTACACAAGTTTGACAAATGACAGAAAAAGTTAGCTTTGTTTCAACTTTTTCATTTGACAGGTAGGTACCTACTTAACTAAAGTTTTGGTTTGGTTGCGGCAATTCTGTTTTGGTAGAACTATTTTAGCGCGATCGCCCCCTGTGTGGATCGGTAGGTAGATGTCACGTGTTCGAAATTTTGCCTCTAGGACAAGCCGGTTTCCTCACGATGTATGACGTCGTATAATTATATATGGTAAAAAAAAATTTGTGCACGCAGCCATTGTGGAGAAATTCACCAAAAACTGATTCCGCTGGGCGAACGTTGTCCTGGCGGAACTTTTTTTAATCCATTGACTTTAGAAAAAAGAGATGTGTCCAAAAATTAGTGTGTATTTGTGTGTAATTGTGTATGTATGAATAATGTTTGTGCATGCATAAACTTCGGAGAAATTAAAGTTTCCGCTGCTCGAACGTTTGGCCATTAGCTAGTTTTCATATAAAGCGCTTACATAGAAAGCTGTAGATTTTTCCATACGTTGTTTTAAATTTGTGCAAATTTGTGTACAAAACAGATTTAGAAAAAATCGTAGGGCTAAAAAGATAAAAATTATAAACATAAAATAATAATATTTATTTATTTTCTCACCACAATAAACCATATAAAATAATAACAAAAAAATAATGTTATCCAGTCATAACTGGCATAGGCTAATACAAAAATATTGTGGGAGACTGGTGCCTAAACTAAGCCGAAGCCTGTATTTCAGGCCACCAGGTCTCCACCCCAGATATACATTTTTATTATAGCTTCCCGTATACTAGAATTAAACAGTGAGTTAAAATTTACTTATAGGAAGGAGTTTTTGTGGGGAGTGTGTGGATATGTAAGTGTGTGGGAGGGTGAGTGTGTGCGGTGTGTGAGTGTAAGTGTGTGTGAAGGTGAGTGTGTGCGGTGTGTGAGTGTAAGTGTGAGTGATGGAAAATCGGTGCTTGTTATATTGCATGTTGTATGTGCGTGTGGTAACATATGGATAGATAAACGGAAAGACAGTGTTGTGATTATTTTGAGATAGTAGGTTTTCGGTAGTATTGTAGTCAAGAGTCTTTAGCCATCCATTGAGCTTTTTCTTACAAAGGTGTTTCGTGAGTGGATAGATGTGAATTTTGTTTATTCTATTATAGAGGTAGCCTCCGAGAAAACAAAAGAACCGTTCAGAGAAACAAGTTAAAAATCTGTCAACGGACCGGGCGACAGGGTCGTAGCGCCTTTTACCGATCATAGGTAAGGGACTATAATAGAGAAGTGCGTGTTGTCTCATAACAGTCTGCAGAATGAACAGTTGACGAACCGTAAGAACTCCACTTTCTCGGTACAAGTCAGTTATGGGGTAGCGGAATGGAACACACTTATTAGGTCTTAGTTCTTAAAGTATGCACTTTGGTGTCTAGATTTTCACATTTATACAAACCTTGTGTCTGCAACATATTGCCAAGTATCAATGATGTTCCTTTAGTAATGAAAGAGTTATACGACAATTTACCATGACAAAATCACTGTTTACAAAGCAGTCAAATATCACGACATTCTAAAGGAATTGCATGGTACAATGTATGCCAATAATTAGTGTATTGATTCAACTATTCACATGCAAAATTTCATGTCATTAAATTATAATACTGACGAAGCATCGAAAACCTACATAACCCGACCAAGTTCGGATAGCTATAAAAAAGCGGCCGTGCAATATATTTAGGTAACATCCCAAAATTTACAGTATAATACATGTATTGAATTAGTATAGGTGATAACACAATTGTTTCGATATAATATAAAGGTCATTATTTTTGTACACCCACGTTTTTAAATGAATTTGACTATGACAAAGTAGGTACTATTTACGAAGTTACTTTATTTAAGTATGCGCTTGAGACTTGAAATATAACCTAAATATATTAATTTAGGCAAATAAAATTCATACAGCTAATTTCTATTGAATATTTCACGGATCAGGATTCTAACTATAGACCCCTCAGGGAAATCAAATAATTACCACAAGTAAATACTACTGTTTAGGTAAATATTTTTCATATTGTAGCTTATTACACTTTTTAACCAATGCAGTAGTATGTAGTATTCTGTAATCTGGGGCACTAGACATGCACGAGCGTTCCCCTTTGCAACTTTAGTGGATCAATTACAGACCTTTTTCGAAAAGTGTAGTAGTCAAACGAAATATAAGATTTCAAAAAGCTTTATTGGACAGAAGGTATAAGTATTAAACTTGATTATATGTATCAGAAGGTACATTAAACTTGATTATATGTATCAGAAGGTACATTAAACTTGATTATATGTATCAGAAGGTACATTAAACTTGATTATATGTATCAGAAGGTACATTAAACTTGAATGAACACCTAGAAGACATTTAAAAATACTTAGGTTTACTGAATGTGATCTATCTATGACTAAAATTGGGATTATTGTTATTTCTGAAATTTATTAATTTTGAATCTCTTTTAAAATTTTCTATATTAAAATATAAATAATCAAATTATTGTATAAAATTTCAAATATTATTAAATTATTGATAACCATATTAATAATTATTACAAAATAACTGACTAATATAATTAAAATTAAATAATTGACTAGATATAATGCTACAACAATCCTTTGAATTATTGTATGCCAAAAGACGGATTACACATAAGATATATCTACTACATAAAATGTAACAACATTGTTTACCTGTTTGCCAACGACAGAATTAAATTTTGAGACACGTGTAAGTATTCTCGTACGTCCTAGGTCCTTACATGTTAAATTGGTGTTTTGTAACGGAGCAAAATAAAGTCGATTTTCTTAAATTGCCTAGTCATGTCATAAATTCTGTCACATGTTTAATATGAAATTATTGACACAAGTCAACAAGACAACAAGGCTATGAGATGAAAAAAGTATTTCCCGATATTTTTTTAGCGCGTATCACTTCTACAAAGCGCCCTATCAAACGATGCCCCGTTTTTGTTCACTATGCCCGAAGCCCCAAGTCTTCATATAACACCCTTTTCACCGTGGTTCTGCTTAACCCCATCTGAACGCCCAACTGTTTCTCCTTACGTTCGGGATTTCTTTGAATTCGCGCCTTCACAGCTTTTATCACTGCTGGAGTCCCACAGAGCGAGGGCGACCACTTCTTGACCTGTCATTTTCCCTAATCTTTATTGTCGTTTGGTGGTACGATAAACGAATCATGGGCGTACCTAAGTGGGGCCAGGGGGACGCAGCTTTTTATTTTCATGAACATTTCGAAATTCTAATTCTATAAACCTTTTTGTGGCCAACATTCTAAAAAAACTATTTTACTGTGTGACAATACTTTTGACCTGAGTAAGTATAATATTACCATACATATCAATCCCTCGAACCGTTTCCGCAGCACTGATGCCTCGATAGAACTCGGTACTCGTAATTCGTAAATAACGCGACACCAATTTCAATTTTACCATTTTGTAAACTATGTAATGCAAATAAAAAAACAATTGAGGAAAATAAATGAATTACGGTTTTCAAAACACAAAATCATGATTAAATAACTGAATAAAATTGAAATTGGAATTCTTTACCAAAGAGGACATGTTTGAGACCAAAGTGGCTAGTACGATAAAACACCAATTTCATATGTAAGAACCTATTATTAAGTATTAATAAGTATATACGTAATCAGCAAAAGAGTATGGAATACATATCGAAGACATTACATTTTTGTAGAGCTTTAGTAATAGCACCCTAAGGCTAATCAGTGTAATAGGAAAGCTCTTCCAGCGCCAAGTCCAACTCTCGAACTAACCTCTTGAATGTTTTCAACTTGGCGATTCCAGATTCAGATACCTAAAACAATATCATGAATTCGTTACTTTTCATACCAACAATTTTGACGTGCATAACTGTGGTAAACAACGGTGGTCAATTGTAATGCAAATCGTAACCATCTGACACTTTCACATGGGTGAACTAATAATAATAATAAGTTAGAAGGCTCTCTTTAGGCAGCTGATTCAGATTCATTCAAGGGCTTGATATAGAAAGCGGTACTTCTGGACACGGCTCGCATTTTCAGGAGGTTCCTCTCTCTGGAGCTCTAACCACCGGTAGCTTGGGCCCTATTCCCGATACCGGTGGGATAGCTTTTCTTATATATTTAAATGTTTTTATTTGGTAATATTTAAAAATATAATTGATATGTATCCTTACTAATATTATAAATCGGAAAGCGAGTTTGTTTATTTTTTGTTTGTTCCGCTTTCACGCCTCAACTACTGAACCGATTGCTTTGAAATTTTGCAGACGTACAGTTAGAAGCCCGGATTAAATAATAGGGTACTTTTTATCCCGGAAAATTTGATATTTCTGAGGAAAATCTAATAAGCGCGATATAACAGAATTCTACCGAAAATAAATATAATAAGTTTATTGAACAAAAACATACCTATACAAAGTTTACAGGTAGGACATGCCAAGACTTAAAAACTAACAATAGGCACAAGAAGAGAGAAAAGAATAGAAGTCATTGTCTGTGTAATAAAATAACAAAGCCTGCCTCCTAAACTAGGGAATCTTAGGAGACCCGAGACAGTGATTCGATCCGATTGAGCTAAACTGTAGGTACATACATCCATGTAGGGCCCTTGGTTTCGATTGCTGATGTTATTCCTAATCCAACTTATCAAATATATACGCATATCATAAATAAATAAAAAAATAAGTTATACAGTTATTATAAAAATTACAAAATAAATAACTACAAACATTCATTAACTTCAGAACCTTGCGCCCAACTTGCTGGGGACTTGCCAAGTATCACATCCTATAGTGACGAAAATGTGATGCACATTTTATTATTCGCTATAATTTGTGACGGCCTTGGTCTGGTCGATATTGCTTGTTGAAGCAATGGCTGTTTACACCTTGCGCCCACCAGTTTTCTTATGATTATTAAGTAATTACTTAGTTTCGGTTTCTCGTTTCTTGTTACGATAACTAAACGCATTCGTCACTGATATAAAATTCAGGTTTCAACCCTGTAAGATCTCAAGTTGTCGAAATATGAGGAGGACGCAAGGTTCATATTATGAACGTTACGCCCACCGTGTATCTCGGCTGAACCAAAGAGTTTGAAACTTTGATTATTCTGCAGTGACGGATATGTGACATTCATGCCACGAGCATTCAGACTTCGTTACTGTCATTTAGAAAAATTATGGTTTAATGAAAGTTAATCATACATTGAAAAGGGTAACAATATTTTTTGTAGAAACATAGACTTAACAAAATAGAAAAAAATAATAATAACCAAATGTATAAAAAATTATTAGTCGTATTATGATATTTGGTGGTGAAAAGACACGCCTGTGTTTTGGGGCATTGAATGCTACAAGATTGGCATTGCCCCATTCGGAGACTGCAACATTCGTAAGCTCTACCATAGCCTCTCTTTCGGACCAGATTGATTCCCTACTTGCCCGAGCATCCGGCAGGTATCTCTCCACAACTTTGCTGTCATCTGCATACCCATAGATACCGGACATCAGCAGATTGTTAATATACAACAGGAACAGAGTTGCAGAGAGAACAGACTTCTGGGGAACACCGGCATTAGTCGATATGGGTTCATATGAGCATTCGTCGACAATAGGGGCCAACAGGGGGCGCAGGGACCGTTCAGTCAGTAAGTCTTTTACCCAGTCAGCCAGGGCAGGGGAAATGCCGTAGGCTGGAAGCTTACTCAAAAGCCAGCGTGCCTTACCCCATCGAAGGCCTTCGGGACAGCAATCGCTTCCCCATTTTTCTCGAGGGCCTCGCCCCACAAGTGAGTGGCATACACTAGTAAGTCCCCAATTGACCGATTGCGGCGAAACCCGTACTGTTGGTCACGCCTCGCTGCACGTTGGCAAGCTTCCAGGACTTGGGCACTATACCAGTCCTAAATGAGAGGCGATACAAGCGCGTCAATACGGGAGACAACTCGGGCGCATATGCCTTAAGAACAATCGCTGGTATACCATCTGGCCCTCTAGCCTTATTCACGTCCAGACGACACAGTACTTTCAGAACCTCCTTGTTCCTAATGTGAACCTCAGGCATTGAAGTTTCTTAATGAGGTAAATTAGGTGAAGTAGCACTGTCAGTATCAAGACGCGAATTATGGGCAAAGAGAGATGCAAAGAGACCTGCTTTCTCTCTCATTGTATGAGCCAGTGTTCCATCAGGGCTAACTAGCGGAGGTAGTGGGGCCGTAGAACAGAAGTTCGCCTCGACCGATTTGGCAAGGGGCCATAAAGATCTGCAGTCATCTGATTTCAAGACTACTTATAATTAGCCTTTTCGATATTACGGATTTTATTAAAAATAAACCTATTAATAATAAAAGTCAATACAGTGATGAGTTATGAGCACATTGCTCAAAGATCTCAGTAGAGCCTCCGAGCGAGACGGTCTTGAAATGGACATGGACGAGACGAAAGTCATGTATAATGTCCATATTGTACCGACACCTATAAAGATTGGAGACTCTGTTCTGACGAAGTTGTTGAGCTGGGACAAACTATCCAGTTAGGAAGGTACAACTTCGAGAAAGAGGTCAATCGTCGAATCCAACTTGGCTGGGCTACTTTTGGGAAGCTACGTAGAATCTTCTCGTCCGAAATACCGCAGTGTCAGAGGCAGATGACTTATGGAACTGAAACGTGGTCGCTAACAGTGGGCCTTACAAGAAAGCTCAAGGTCACTCAAAAGGCAGTGGAGAGGGCTATGCTTGAGGTTTCACTGCGTGATCAAATCAGGAATGAGGAGATCCGCAGAAGAAAGAGAGTAATCGACATAACCCGAAGAATTGCAACACTAAAGTGGCAGTGGGCCGGGCACATTGCCCGCAGGACCGATTCCCGATGGGGCCGACGGGTTCTCGAGTGGTGACCACGCACCGGAGGGCGCAGCGTGGTTAGGCCCCCGACAAGGTGGTCCGACGACCTGGTGAAGGTCATGGGAAACCGCTGGATGCGGGAGGCGGAGGACCGGTCGTTGTCGTCGTCGTCGTCGTGGTCGTCGTGGAGCAGAAATGATGATGATGATGACTCATAGAATGTCTATTTTTGATTTTTCTGTACTGTCGGTACACTCCGAGGTCTATGTGTTATTGTTACTTTAAAAGTTAATTTTAAAGTTATTGTTACTTTAAAAGTGACCCCAATATGACAACCGAGAAGGCTTACTATGAGTAAGTCTATTGGGAAGAAAACTCCCATTAGTACTATTGGTAAAACTAAACAGAATTAAGATATTAAACATATTTTGTGGAATTCAACCAATGAATACCTAAAGTTTTGACAAATGCCTCACATTTGCCAATACAATTTTGCGTATTTTAATTACTTTTAAATCAACTGCATAACACATGAGTTGTTTAGAATAGAAAGGCTATTTTGGTAATATTTGGCCGGCCAAATATTACCACAATATAATAAAACTTTCTAACAACACAGAGTAGGCGGAGCTAGCCGCGCTTGAGTCGAGTATCGCCCAGACCGTAAAGTACATTTGCCGCGTTAGGACGCTGGCAGCGCCTAAGGGCCCGCCGCATGGCCGCGGGCCATGTAGGTTATAATGACGGATCGGCCGTCGGGTGTTTTTCGGGGCACACCAGTGGTAGTGGTTGGTGTTTTACCGGACCGCAACTAGTATTCGCCGCCTTCGGACACGCGAACGGGCCGTTGGGGCCGAGTTAGCGTGGCCCGCACTTTTTAGTTACTAGCTACAGACACATGCACGTTTACGCGTGGGGCGCGACGGGACAGCGTATTGTGCGATGACGGATTCATCCCTTGGGACTCGGGTGTCCTCGTATACAAAAGTGTAGTGAATGACAACACTCACACGAGCTCTACCGGACGGGCCTTAAGGACGTAAGCCTTAATCTTTTAATAATAGCATGGGGTCCCATCACGTACAACAGACTCTCAGTTCTTATCAAAAGATAATAGATGGCAGCACCGCAACCTATGCGGTGCAAAAATTAGCAACGATTTTAAACCTCTTACGTGCAATTTATAGCCTTTTTAATATTCTTAACAATTTGAATTTACTTATTTAATGCTACTTCGTATACTTACACGTATAAATAACGTAATTAAACAAAACGTAAAATGGGCTCAGTAGTGACAATGTTTTTTATTTTACACTCGGGACAATAGATGGCAGTGTACTCAATTAATCCTGTCATAACATATTTTTTGTAGGTTAAGATATCTTCTAACCATTATATTGCTGTTATCTTCTTTTAGAATGCGTATTTCTCGATGCACGACGCATGGATGTATATATGACAATGTAGACAAGACACAGATGAAGGTAGTAGCCGGCCGGCCGGTCAAGCGCGCCCTGGTGGCCCTCTAGTGATCTCTTTAAGAAACTTTTTTTGCTCGACGGTCTGCCAGAATTGAGCTGGACTCATTTTGTTGTTCATCATTAGGTATCTGTATGTAGTATTCTGTAATCTGTGATAATAGTAGGCACAGGGTGCGACCCGCATTAATCTATTTAGCTTAGGTGGGCAGCGGGCCTCTTAGGCGTTTTTATAAACAATCTTGTGGCACCAAGGGTGTGGAAGTTTAGTTTCCCTATACAAGTTCACATGCGGTAATCAGACTGTATGTACGGTATTTCCCACACATGCATTGTAATACTTTCAAATATGGACTAAGTATAATATACAATATGTTAAGAAAACCCTGTCCGACCCGTAAGGATAGTAAAGGTTAGGTAAACACATGACCAAATAACATGAAATTTTACATAATCATCATAGTAACAATACTAATGAATCTTGAAATAATCTTTTTTTCCCGCGAATTAATTCCAACTTCCCCAAAATTTGGTAATTCTTAAAAAGTGACAACATTATTTTTGACGGTACAATTCTGAGCGAATAGCGATGCAACCGCGTGCAGCGTGCCCTGCCCCTCTTCGCTCGCGCTTGTATGGCCTACCGCACATGTTTTAAGTTACCTTTTTTTGCGAAATAATATTTATTTTTTTAGGGGGATTTTTTTAAAGTTTAGCCCGGTTTTGTAAGTATTAGTGGAATCAGTTATCGATACCTAACAATACCTTCACGGATCGGACAGGGTTTTCTTTACATATTGTATACAGAGTGGTGCTGACAATACGACAATAAATTAAACATCGTGTACCTCAACACATTCTCAGTCTACCCATAAAAAAATTATATAAATATATCCATTAGTTTAGTCACAGGAAATTGTTTTTCATTTTTCACATTTTCTACATGATGTACATGTGGATAAGGAAGCGCTTACAGGTTGATGACCGCCGCATCCAGCGGTACTAAACTTTAATAATAATGGCGCGAAAAAGCAAGTCGATACAGGAACGCGCTGTCGCCCGCTGATCGGAGGTCATTGAACCAATATTTTAAAGGATGTTCTATTCCGTTTGCAATTTTATGCGATTTAGTTTGTTTGAAATTTTCATTTTTTTTATTATTTTTGATGCTAGGGTTTTTTTCTATGATTCAGGATTATTCCTATAAACCAGCATGGCCTGTGTTTTCATTTATTGTCGTATTGTCAGCACCACTCTGTATGTATCAAAAAAATTAACCTATTAGGAAATTAGCTTAAATATTGTGTACCTATCATATTTCATTCAAATCGGTTAAGTGTTCTATGCAAATCATAAATATCTAAACAAACTGTTTACATTAGAAGAAAGTAGAATTATTACTTTTATGAAAATCATCTATCTAGAAAAGGTTGTTAACATCTGTCTTTTAGGCGTAAACTATTCGTTGCGTAGCAACGGTTTGTTTACCTCTATTCTTTATCGAATTTGGCCGACATATAGATATAAGTTCCTTGCTTATCCAGAACTAATTGACAGATTTACTTTCAAATGTGTCGTTTGAATTTCACAAAAATAGGAGAATACACTAAAAATAAAAAATAACTAAAAACAAAATGAAATAAAAAATTTAAATTACTTTGGACTTAGCAATATTTTTTTATGTAAGTCTGTTATATTATTTGTAAAAAACAAAACACATATTTTAGTAGGTAGGTACCTACATGGCAAACAAGCATCACTCATTAGGAAGCTGAACGGTCTGACCTAAACAACATATCTATTAAAAGCAACGTACCCATTCTCCGGCTAGAATCTCCAAAGGTGTGCTTTTTTCCGGATCATACTGTTCTATTAAGTTACATATTTTTCCTGGAACAATACATTCTAATATTATTCCTACTTTTAAATGAGCCACCATACTCTTTGTGATTGATGTGTACTCATCATCATCATCATCATCAACTCAGCGTTTGTCCCGGTTGCATCCGCGGCTTTCGCGTTGGAGCCCGGGGTCCGCTAAATGATTTACGTGATTGGTGTGTACTGTATATATCATATCAACTGTTGATCTGCACCCTAATTACTTCACACACTATTACTATGAGTTGGAATCATTTCGAAGCATATTGCTAATCCATTGCTCCATGTGTTCAAAAAGTGTGTCCGCTCAACAACGTAAAGAACGCAATGATTATTGTTAAACTGTCAAAATGATACCCCATTCCTACTGATAGTGTGTTACGCAATTACTCTGCCGGTTATCAAAGTAGACAAATTGGTGCCGAAAAGTGTCGGCAGCGGTAATTGACTAACGTGTATGTACGGACGACAGCAGATCAAGCTACCCTGTCTACAACTGTCAAAAATTCACAATCAACCTTAATCCTTAATGCTTTAGCAATAAAGTTGAAAATCTAATAAAGAATATTGACAGCTTGTAGTAGCTTGATGTGCTATCGTCTGTCTGTACTTTTATTTACAAATTTAGAATGCCTCAGACAAATGTATCTACATATGAGGCATGTAATTAAAAGTACATATTTCCCCGGTGAGAGCCTCACTGCACAACACCGTCTCCTTGTCATGGATCTCTGCGTTAGGCCCAACGTAGACGTGTAGAGAAATCCAGACGCCAGATCTGGTGATGGCTGCTTGACGAAAATAAGTCCCAGGAGTTCCCGTCGACTATCGGCGACAAGTGCGCTGGCACTGATAACGAAACTGTCCAAGTCCACTGGGACAGGATTCAGGCAGCTATTGCTGGGGCGGCGCGGGTGGTTCTCGGCGTCTCCAAAGGCGGTCGCAAAAGTGACAAGGAGACCTGGTGCTGGGACGAGACAATCCAGAGGGAGACTAGGGTGAAGAAAGCCCTCTTCAAAACGTGGCAGACGACCGGATCTCCTGAAGATCGCGACGCATATAAGGTCGCCAAACGTGCCACTAAAAGAGCTGTAGCCAGAGCCAGACGAGATCACTTGCAACCTCTCTATGAGAAGTTGGAATCGTCTGAGGGGCAAAAGCTCATTTACAAGTTGGCACGTTCCAGGATCAAAGCGGCACAGAATATATCCAAGTGCCGCTGTGTAAAAGACCCTAATGGCGACCTATTATGCGAGAACCTCGCGGTGAAGGAGAGATGGCGCTCCAACTTTCACGAGCTGCTGAACAAGCAGCACCAAGAGGTGCAGACACCGGAACTCCCTACGAAGCTTGGACTAGTGCCCCTGATAACGCCTGAGGAAGTCCAAACGGCTCTTCGAATGGGAAAATGGGGAATCGAAAAGCTGTCGGAGCTGACGGAGTCCCTATTGAGGCCTGGAAGGCGATGGGTCTTCGCGGTGTGCGCATGTTAACTAACTTCCTGAACCGCGTGCTCCTGAACGGCAAAATTCTGAGCCAATGGAGGCTGAGTATTATTACTCCAGTCTTCAAAGGCAAGGGCTTGGTACAGGAGTGTGGCAACTACCGCGGTATTAAGGTCATGCCCCACACTCCATGAAGATCTTTGAGAGGATTTTAGACTCCCGGATCCGGCAGGAGTGTGCTGTCTCGGAGTGAGACATGTTCCTAATTCCGATTCTGTTCTTAGGACCGCTGTTGGCGACACTAAATCCTTCCCCATCACCGTCGTAGTCTACCAGGGATCCGTCCTTAGACCGTTTCTGTTCAGCGTCATATTAGACGTCTTGTCGGACAGCATCACGGACTCGCATGAGCAACCTCACTGGCTACTCATGTATGCTGACGATATCGCGCTAGCAGACGCGGACAGCGAACGGTTGGTGCGGCGTGTGAAAGCGTGGAAGGACTCACTTAAGTACGGAGGTCTGAAACCCAACGTGGCGAAGACCGTGTACTAAGAAAGGGAAGGGATATTTATTCCTCTCCTACGCCGCGCCGGCAATTTATTCTCTCTCCGACTTACGAATTTTCGATTAGGTCATGTGTCCCGAGTGTCCTGACGCAAGTTAATATTTCTTATTTACCCATCCTACAAAAAATGCACAACGCTACTAAACTAAAAAATAAAGTCTGCACCCTCTGTGCACAAATCAATTAAGTTTAAATCTTTTTTTACGGTATCCCTGATCATTGATGTTGCTCTAAACTATTACCTAAAATGTAGAGACAACTGCACCAGCTTGGAAGAAAATGTCAGTTTGCCGAACCAGATACCGTCATATTAAGTACTTTTCCCAACAGAATAGATTACAGCAACAAAGAAGGTAAAAAGTATATTTATTCATAGTATTCTTAATTGCATCTTCAACCAATGCTGTGTTTTGGAGGAAACTTAATAGTTCAATGGTATATTTATAAATATTTTATTTTTGTTTGAGTACGCAAATTGCATTAACATGAGCCGGTGCCATATCATACCCATGACCTTCTTGTGGTCGGTGCCCGGCGGGGGGCGAGCATATGTATATAGGTAGTGCTGTAGCTGCCACAGCAGCCTATCGCGCATGTACAGCTTGGTAGACACTTCTTCCCGCAGCGCGTACATCTTGGCCGTCCGCTCTTCGGTTACTCGATTCTTCGGGGGTGATACCTCCGCCTATCAAAAAAGTAACAAAACTATGTTATTTTATATTTTTAAACGTTAAAAACTAGTGTTTGACCGCGACCCACCCAGATTGCTTCACTGCTTATCATCAGGCGGCATCGCGGTCAAGCACTAGTTTATGACATTAAAAAAGTAACATTTACAACTGTTTAACATCCCACTGACAGGTCTACCCAACTTCTTCTGGAAAGCAAGGGTGATGTTACACCATATAATGTACTTGTTGGATAATGACTTACCATTCTACCTAACAGAGAGCGAGTCTGATGCCCTGGAGAATGTTGTATACACGTAACTCTCTAGGAGTCTAAATATCGCAAAGAAATGACCAGACTCCTATTTGCTCAAGGGAACCTGGAAAGTAAGTACATTGTAGATATTGTTAGTGGTGAAGTGCAAGAATTTTAGATTATTGTTAATACTTACCAAAGGTTTTGATTAAATTCAGCGGAATAACAGTTCACCACTGACTTACCCCCTGAAAAAAAAAAACGTAAATTTCATGTTTGGTTCTATTCTTTCTTTCAGGAGTGTCGAGTGAATTTGTATGTTTGTTTTAATACCTACACATTCACATGACACTGGTAAAATTACAGGTGAAATTAACAAATGAACATAATTAGCCTATAATGTTACCGATCCTGGGACACAGGCCTGCTCTCGGAAGAGTAGGCCATAATCTACCACGTGCAGATTGGTAGATATCACATGTCTTCGAAGTTTTGCTCTAGGACATGCCAGTGTCCTCACGAGGTTTTGCTTCGCCGTTTTGAGACCAGTGGTGACGAAAATAATTTACATAAATTAAAACGCTTGACCGGGTTCGAACCGACCGACCACGACCGACGACCTACAACTTGTAAGTCGCGGCCAATACTACTAGGTCAACGCTTCTCTCAAACAAATAAAAATACCTAAAGTAATAATTGCCAACAAATCAACACACGTGACATTTACTCTCAGAAAAGACGACTTCCCATCTATAAAACTCGAGATGACACACGGGACAACTTCCGTCTGGGAGTGTTAGGTACTTTACTTAGATGTTGAGAAGGTACCTACCTCGGCATACATATCGACAAAAAACAAACGTGGAGATACCACATAGAGAAAAAAACGTGACGAGCTTAACATCCAATTAATACAGTCAATCTGTCGAAAATTAAAGCCCATCGTGGAAAAAAGTAAAAAAACTAAAACCAAACTACGACAAAAAACGACGCTGAAAAAGTCACACGTTGTCAAGGTGCTACGGTAGGTAGGTATATGTAACGTGTGACTACGCCTTTCCAAACATGAAAAATTATCTCTACATAGTGAATATTGCATACTTCAGAATAGTATTGTATGACATTACTACTGTGTCCATTTACTTGCAACTACATTAGCAACTTTGTTCAGTTCAGTATTCTGAAAATCTTGTTTTATACTTTTTCAGCGTCGTTTTTTGTCGTAGTTGGGTTTTACTTTTTTTACTTTTTATTATTTGTACTATTTCGGTGTTAAAGGGTATTTGTGGCGCATAATATTAACTAAAGTTAAACTGATGAACTAAAAACTAGGTACTTGACATATTACATCTACACGCACATATAACAACATACCTAAGCCCGAAGGCATATAGTGCAGAGGACATTTTTATGGGAGTTTTAGCCAGTTATCAAACTGTTTCCGCCTTCACCGCGTGGAGTTACTCCCAGCTTATGTCGTTTTCATTAGTGCATTACATATTCTATTAATATTCACACTACCTCTGCATTGCATAAAGCGATTCACAGTTCCCGTGAACCGCGCTTTACTCTTATCGCTCATATTTAACATCATTAAAGCATTCTTGTAATTATGTACAAGCATAAAGTACTCGTGAAGCTCTTTCACGTGATACCAAACACGGTATATTTATTTTAATTTGATATTAACATAGAACTTTTTATCGGCTAGAGGGCGCAATACTAAATTTGGTGACAAGCTTTATAGCTCATAACTAACAGAATATCAAGGCCCTTCTAATGGTACTACAGTGGTCTTATTCTGATAAGTAGTAAAGAAGCTATGAACGAAAAGATGTGAATTATATGCAACCAGCCCATGAATACAGGTAAAGTCACAAGCAAATGCTAGCAATATATATATTCAAAATGTACAAGTAAAGCGCTAATGATACCAAATACGGCATATTTATCTTAACTTTATTTTTTTACTCTGTATGTTTTGTCCGCTAGAGGACGCCACAGTAGATTTTGTGAAACCCCAAATAGCCTATAACCAGCGGACAATTAAGACGCTTCTAATGATACGTCATTTGTCGAATTCTGCTAAGTAGTTTAAAAGTTACGAGGGAACAGATGAACATACATACATACATACCTACATAGCCTGTCAAAATCATAACCCTCCTTTTGCTTTGCCGTAGTCGGGTAAAAAGTACCACAAGATTGAGTGTTGGTTTTTTATTGTAAAATGACGTCACAAAGTTACCCTGAAGGTGGACATCTTGAACTCTTAGGTGCGTATTACAGAACGTCACTCAAAACTTAAGCTTTACTTAAGTCTCGTTTGAAGCCTTTTGATTGGTTGAAACTAGTTTTAAGTAATGCTTAAGCAGAGATCAATGCTTGAGTTTCCTTCTGTAATACGGAGCTCAGCGGTTTTTTGAAAAACAAAAAAAAAACTCAAAAACATTTTTTGAGACGCATTTTTCTCGATTTGCATGCATTTTTGAACATTTTCTTTAAACAGATTTGTAGAGGGGGCTGCGCTCTACAATTCGTGTCATGATATTTTGAGGGTGAAAAAGTGAAAAAACACTTTTTTTGATCCTTTGGCGCCACCTACAATACGCGTTTTTTTGTTGTACGACATTGCAACAATGACATAAATTGTAGAGCGCAGCGCCCTCTACAATTCTGTTTAAAAATGTTCAAAATGCATACAAATTGAGAAATATTGGTTTCAAATAATTTTCTGTTTTTTTTTAAATTCTTTTAATAAACCGCTAAGAGTTCAAGATGTCTACCTTCAGGGTAGCTTGGTGACGTCATCAATACATAGTATAAAACAAAGTCGCTTTCGCTGTATGTCCGTATGTATGCTTAGATCTTTAAAACTACGCAACGGATTTTGACGCGGTTTTTTTTAATAGATAGAGTGATTCTTAAGGAAGGTTTGTATGTATAATAAAATAATGCATAATATAGTAGAGAAACACTGAGAAATCTAAAAAGCGCGATAAAACCGAACTCCACGCGGGCGAAGCCGCGGGCGGAAAGCTAGTTTTACAATAAAAACCAACACTGAATCTTGTGGCACTTTTTTCATTACTGAAACGACAGATTGACTGTACTACTATTCCGTAAACGAAACTGGCTCTTAGGAAGAACATCAGATGCATCACTAGAAAATAAAGTACCTACTCATATACAAAGCAGTAGAATAGAATACTCTTTATTATGTATGTACACCATATAGATTACAGAACATAAATATAAAGATTTTACAAAGGGTGGGCGATCTTATCGTTAAAAGCGATCTTTTGCACAGACAATCTTTGGATGGAATAATAAGGGAAAGAAGGGAGAAATAATGTAGGTAGTCTACAGTGTAATAATTACATAGATTATACAATAAATATGTACGTTAATTGTATCATATTAGTTCAAATAAATATATACATTAATTAATAAATATCATACAAGAGCAAATAAAATATAGTGATATGTTTAAAGAAATAATAAATCATTTATTTGCATTAAACATGGTATACAAAGGTGTTGAATAAGAATACAGTAGGTACAAACATGTTTAGCTGAGATGAACATAGCACGCAAAAATTTTAAGGTAAAACTAAAGTAAACTATTTAAGGCATTAACATTTATGATCCATAAATTCTTTTAAACTATAAAAATTACATTCATTTAACCATTTATATAATGCAGTCTTCAATAATCTTATATTTAATACTTTAAAATGATTTGGCATCTTGTTTGTATATCCGCACACATGTTGCAATTTTTATTATATTTGGTCTAAAATCTAAAAGGATCTCGTCTGATCCGTGGACATATTTCGTTTGCAGTTTTAAACAGCTGTATATGCTTAACTACGAATACGCATATTTCGTAAATGTAAATGCATGGGAGCGGTAACAAGCCAAGTTTTTTAAACATTGGTCGACATGAATCGCCGGGTTTTAGTCCACAAAATGATCTTATGCACTTTTTTTGAGCAATTTATATTTCTTAAATGTAAATGCATGGGAGCGGTAACAAGCCAAGTCTTTTAAACATTGGTCGAAATGAATCGTCGGGTTTTAGTCCACAAATTGATCTTATGCACTTCTTTTGAGCAATGAATACTCTAGCCATATCAGTGCTATTGCCCCACATTATAACACCGTATCGTAATATCGATTCAACATAAGCATGATATGATATAAAAGCAGTTTTCATATTGGTAACATTTTTAACTTGCTTCAGTGCGTATACAAATTTATTAATTCGAGTGCTAACATTACATGTAATTTCCAATTAATATCTTTATCAATTATTATACCTAAGAACTTTGTATGTGTTACTTCATTGAGTTTATTTATATTTAGTTTAATGTTATTTTTATTATTATTTGTATCATTGAATTGTATATAGACGGATTTGTTTAGGTTTATTTGGATAAATGGTTAATGTCAAGCCAATATGTTATTAGTATTTTGTTTTTTATCAGTTGCTAAAACAGTATGCGTTTGCGCAGCGGAATGTTGTTGAATTTAAAGATTTTAAATATGCAGATATTTAGTGTAAGACGTCGTGTAATTGTGTATGGTAAAAAAAAATTTGTGCATGCAGCCATTGTGGAGAAATTCACCAAAAACTGATTCCGCTGGGCGAACGTTGTCCTGGCGGAACTTTTTTTAATCCATTGACTTTAGAAAAAAGAGATGTGTCCAAAAATTAGTGTGTATTTGTGTATGCATGAATAAAATTTGTGCATGCATAGACTTCGGAGAAATTCAAGTTCCCGCTGCGCGAACGTTTGGCCATTAGCTAGTTTTCATATAAAGCGCTTACATAGAGAGCTTTAGATTTTTACATACGTTGTTTTGAATTTGTGCATATTTGTGTACAAAACAGATTTAGAAAAAATCGTAGGGCTAAAAAGATAAAAATATAAACGTTAAACACGGTTTTTAGGTCATAGTTCTTAAAGTATGCACTTTGGGGTCTAGATTTTCACGTTTTTACAAACCTTGTAAGTGTCTGCAGCATATTGTAAGCGCTTTATATGAAAACTAGCTAATGGCCAAACGTTCGCGCAGCGGAAACTTGAATTTCTCCGAAGTCTATGCATGCACAAATTTTATTCATACATACACAATTACACACAAATACACACTAATTTTTGGACACATCTCTTTTTTCTAAAGTCAATGGATTAAAAAAAGTTCCGCCAGGACAACGTTCGCCCAGCGGAATCAGTTTTTGGTGAATTTCTCCACAATGGCTGCATGCACAATTTTTTTTTACCATACACAATTACACGACGTCATACACTAAATATCTGCATATTTAAAATCTTTAAATTCAACAACATTCCGCTGCGCGAACGCACACGCTACTACAATAGATATCGCATCAGCAAATAGGATACATTTATGCTTGATTATTTCTGTAATGTCATTTATGTATAATAAAAGGAATAATACGGGGCCAAGCACACTTCCTTGTGGTACACCGTATTTATTGTGTTTATATTCTGAATAGTAGGGTGTCGTGTCTCTATTTTGTTATTTGTATTGATAGTAACGCATTGTTTCCTATTACTCAAATAAGACATTATCCACTGTAGCAGGTCCCCTTATTCCAATAGCTTCCAACTTTTCTAGCAATATGTCATACGATACCAGGTCGAAGGCTTTTGATAAATCAATAAATAGTCCAGTAGTCATCTGATTGTTGTTAACATTAGAAAGTATTGCTTTCATAAGAGAGAATGTAGCTAAAGTTGTAGATTTAGTTTTTTGGAATCCAAATTGTTCGTGACTTATAATTCTGAATTTATTGCAAAAATCAATCACTTTTCTATACATACACCTTTCATAAATTTTAGATAAGATCGGTATTAAAGTTATAGGTCGATAATTATTTATATCATCCTTATCTCTCTTTTTGAACAATGGCTTTATTATGGATAATTTCAATTTATCAGGAAAAGTTCCATGTAAAAATGACATATTGATTAAGTGAGTTAAAATCTTAGTTAGCTCATTACAGCAGGCTTTTATTATTTTAGTACTAATTTCATCATATCCTTCTGACCAGGTATTGCGTAAAGATATTGTTACAAATGGACCTTATGTCAATGGCATAAGGTTCAATATCGCGTGACATGCAGTGTGTCACTTTTAGGTCCTATTTCCTCAGATCTAGACATTTTCTAAGCACAATATAAAAACGCATTACTAGACTTAGGACGGCCTATCAAATGGTACATGTCTCAACAGTTTTGTCAACAAAGTGTCGACATCGAAATTTCTAGAAACCCGTTTCCGGGAATTACCGTAGGTACTTCCGAGTGACCTCGAAGTTATGTGCTATTATTATTACGTCTAGAGGAATCTGGAATGTTCGATCAGCTGGGCTATATATACCGCCGCGACGCCGGCCCAGAGTCAGTCTACACTCGACTAGCGATACGAAAACAGCGACAGTTAAGAAGCGATCTTAAAGAAGACCTACTGCGACAATTACAACGAGAACTTCGAGTACTACGTGAAGTAACATCTGCAGCGTTATTGTGTGTTTACAACACGGACTTCGTGGACATAAGGGAAGACTTCGGTGCAACGTCAGCGACATTCTACTTGTCATTGCCTACAATCGACTGTACCTTCGTTGCCAATAAACTTCGTAACCCATAACCGGCATTTTAGTACCCCTAGCCCGTAACAATTGGTGTCAGAAGCGGTATGCCGGTCACGCCAAGGGAAGACGAAAGAGTTCGCACGCGACGACAAGCAGCGATGGATTTGGCGCGTCAAGAGGAAGAACCGCTCAGTGTCCCCGCACCCGTAGAAGATGCGGCTGTCGTAACACCAACAAATGTGAGTGCGCCTAGTACCACCACTATTTCTGGAAGCAGTGGATGCGATTTATCGGCATTGCTGGCTCACTTAACGATGCAAATAAAAGGCATAGAGGCAAAAATAGATAAATCACAGGCAGAAACCCAGGCAAAAATAGATAGATCCCAGGCAGAAACCCAGGCACAAATAAAACAATCCCAGGTAGCAACCCAGTCACAAATAAAGGAATCCCAGCAACTGGTATTACAATTAAATGAAAAGTGGAAAAAGACCAAAGAAGAGGTCAATGAACTTAGAATTAAAACAGCTCAACAAGATGCCCGTCTGGACCAGCAAGACACGCGCATAGACAAACAAGATACGCGTATGGACCAGCAAGATACGCGCATAGACAAACAAGATGCGCGTATGGAGAAATTAAACAGTACCATCATGGAGTTTGGGAAGGAAGTAGAATTTTTGCAGGAGAAGGTACAAAAAGGCGTTATTAAAGGTGTGGTACCGGTAGCCAGTGCTTTGCCGACTTTTAAGGTACCTCATTTTGATGGAACAACGTCATGGGTGGCCTTCCGTCTACAGTTTGAAAAGGTCGCAAAAGGCAACAATTGGGACGACGATCAAGCCGTAACCGCCCTTACGCTTGCTCTGCGTGGTGAGGCGGTCCAAATCCTCGAAAATATTTCCGGCGATTGCAATACCCTAGCCTGTCTGTTAGAAGCGTTGGAGTCTAGATATGGAGAGAAACACCTGGAACATGTCTACAGGGCTCAACTCCGCGACCGCACACAGAAAAGCAGTGAGGGTTTGCAACAATGGGCATCGGAAATAGAACGTATTGTTCGGAGGGCGTATGCTTCAACGCCGGGAGCAATTGATGCTACTACGGTGCAAGCTTTTACTGATGGAATTCGAGATGCGGAAGTCAGGGCTGCGGTTCGTCTGGGGCACCATCAGACTCTGAAGGCAGCCTTGACACACGCTCTGGAGGTGGAAGCAGTACGCCAAGATGGCCGACCACACCACCGTATTCGTGAGGTAACCGCACAAATGAAACCCCGACAAGGGCCAACATGCTATGAGTGCGGTGAAAAAGGGCATATTCGGATCAATTGTCCCAGGAAGGCTAAGGGAAGAAGCACTTCTGGGACACAGGTGGAAGCCGAGGATTTAAACTAGGAACAGCCAGGGCTATGGGGCGAGTACTGGCTGGTCGACATGTAGCCCCCATTATAACAGTATCACAAGTGGGTGACGGAAACAGTCTCATTATAGAAGGAGAACTGAATGGTAAATCCTGCAGTTTCACATTGGATACTGGTGCATCAAGAACCATTGCACGACCGGGGCTATTTCCTCGGACCATAGTATGGAAAAGAGGATCTTCACAATGCCGATTACAAACCGCCACTGGCCAACCAGTACTCGTCCTTGGTGAAACGAATGTGACTTTGAAAATGGGTGATAAGACATTCACGCACCCTGTTTTAGTAGCGAATATTACAGATGATTGCATAATAGGACTGGACTTTTTGAAGAAACAGCAGTGCGTCCTTAATGTAGCAAAAGGAGTATTGAGTTTTCCAGAACAAGAAGTATTTCTTCAAGGTGGAAAACAGGGGTCAGTGTACTGTGTAAGGAGAACGGTATTACCACCAAGATCAGAAACCTTAGTAAATATTAGATTATCACCAATAGGATGCCGTAAACGTTGCATTATAATAGAAGATTCTGGAGATCACCCAGACTGGATAACAGCAAGGACACTGATGATGATTTCCGATAAACCAAAAGTACGCATTATCAACGTTAGTAACAAGGAAATAATTCTTGAAAAGAATTGCATCGTGGGTGTGTGCGACCATGTAGCATCATTGCGAAAAACAGAGGCGCACGAAAAGGAACGTGATAAGAAGTGGCAGGAACATGTATCGACACTACTCGAAAATTGTAAGGGCAATTTAAACAAGTTCGAAAGTCACAAAGTTAAGCAACTGTTGCATAACTTCCATGACATCTTCTCTAAGACCGACAGTGACGTGGGAAGGACCGGGCTCGTCAAACACCATATAGATACGGGCGATACACAGCCGATAAGACAGAGACCACGTCGTATCCCCTTTGCAAGAGAACAGGAAGTGTCGGAAATGTTAAGAGATATGGAGAAAAATCGGATTATCGAAGCGTCTACCAGCCCTTGGTCATCCCCAGTTGTCCTAGTCAAGAAAAAGGATGGCAGTACAAGGTTCTGCGTTGACTACAGGATGTTGAACGATGCCACGAAAAAGGATAGTTATCCTCTGCCACGTATAGATGACACTTTGGACTTGCTAAGTGGCATGAAATGGTTCTCCACAGTTGACCTCAAAAGTGGATATTGGCAAGTGGAAATCTGTCAGCAGGATAAAGAAAAGACCGCCTTCACCACTGGTCCTGGAAACGGTCTCTGGCAATTCAATGTCATGCCTTTTGGACTGTGCAATGCTCCAGCTACATTTGAGCGCCTAATGGAGCGCATCTTGGTGGGGTTGCTTGGTGATGCATGCCTGGTCTATTTGGATGACATCATCATTATGGGACGAAACTTCGCAGAACACCTACGCAATTTGGAGAAAGTGTTCCAGAAACTGCGTGAAGCGAATTTAAAACTCAGTCCTAGTAAGTGTACACTATTCCAGAAAGAAGTTGGATACTTGGGACACATTATTTCGGCGCAAGGAATTCGAACAGACCCTGAAAAAATAAAAGCCGTGTCGAAGTGGCCTACCCCTCGTAATAAAACTGAGGTACGCTCTTTCTTGGGTCTGTGTGCATATTACCGTCGGTTTGTGAAGAACTTCTCCGAGTTAGCGAAACCGTTGCATCGTTTAACAGAGGAAAAGTGTCTATTTGAATGGAACTCTGACTGCGAACAGGCATTTGCTCTACTGAAAACTCACTTGTGTGAGGCTCCTGTACTAGGTTACCCTAGTAGGGAAGGCCGATTTTTGGTAGACACAGATGCCAGCAATGTGGGTATTGGAGGAGTTCTCTCTCAAACACAAGGAGATAGGCAGGTCGTTATCGCATATTTCAGCAAATGCCTTTCCAAGCCAGAAAGAAATTATTGTGTTACCCGCCGAGAACTTCTAGCCGTTGTTAAGACCTTACAACACTTCAAGAAATATTTGATTGGGAGGCAGTTTACACTTCGTACCGATCACGCTGCCTTACAGTGGCTCCTCCAGTTCAAAGACCCAGAAGGACAAGTAGCAAGGTGGATAGAGCAGCTGCAAGAATTTGACTTTGTCACTGAACATCGAAAAGGCAAGTCACACAATAATGCTGATGCTTTGTCTAGACGACCTTGCGAAAAATCTTGCCGACATTGTGCCAAACAGGAAAGAAAGAGAACGTAAGGATTATCCAGGTGAACGCTTTGGACGAAGACTGGGATAATCAATCATTGGAAGACGCACAAAAGGAAGATAGTGACTTGAAGACAGTAATCGAATGGAAACAACGTGGCCAGAGGCCCGCTTGGAGTGAAATATCAGCGCTTAGCCCAGCAGCAAAAAGTTACTGGGCCCAATGGGACAGCCTGATAATTGATAATGGAGTTCTCAAGAGGAAATGGGAATCACCCAGTGGACAGGAGGTCACCTTACAGATAGTTGTTCCCTGCGATAAAGTCGCGTCAGTGCTAAGACAGGTGCACGACGGAGTATCCGGAGGACATCTAGGAGTAAAGAAAACCCTGGAGAAGGTGAGAAAAAGATTCTATTGGGTGCATTGTCGCGAGGACATAGAGGACTGGTGTAGAAAATGTGTAGCCTGCTCCTCAGTAAAGGGACCGCAAACGAGAGCCAGAGGTCGACTTAAAGTGTACAATGTTGGTGCACCATGGGAAAGAGTTGCTGTTGATATAGCTGGGCCATTCCCTGTTACTGAAGAAGGGAATAGGTATATCATCGTCATGCAAGACTATTTCAGCAAATGGCCAGAAGCTTTTGCAGTACCTAACCAGGAAGCTCATACAGTCGCCAAAAAGCTAGTTCACGAGGTGTTCTGTCGATTTGGCGTTCCCTTGGAGTTACACTCTGACCAGGGTAGAAACTTCGAGTCTTCACTATTTCAAGAGGTTTGCCAACTACTCGGGATACATAAGACTCGTACAACACCGTACCACCCACAGTCAGATGGAATGGTCGAAAGATTCAATCAGACGTTGGAGAATCACTTGGCCAAAGTAGTGGAAGAACATCAAAGGGATTGGGACCACTACATTCCACTCTTTTTAATGTCATACCGCTCAGCAATACACGATAGCACAAATTGCACACCGGCGAAAATCAACTTCGGCCGAGAAATTAGACTACCAATAGATGCATTAACCGGAACACCCCCCGATATTCCTATCCTAGCCGTCGACTATGTGGCCGACCTGCGGCGTAAGTTAGATGGAATACATGAGCTAGTGAGAGAGAACGGTCTGAAAACCAGTGAGAAGATGAAGATCCGATACGACCGCAAAGCTAACGTGCCCGGATTTGAAGAGGGAACTTCGGTATGGTTACATAATCCCATTAGAAGAAAAGGAAAGAGTCCAAAGTTCCAAGCCAAATGGGAGGGTCCGTACACGATAGTAACCAGAATAAACGATGTCACCTACCGGATTAAGAAAGGATCTAGAGGGAAGCTGAAAATCGTACACTTAGACCGCCTAGCTCGCTATTATGGATCAAATCATGCTCGGGACGAGCATGACTAAGAAGGGGGCAATGTTACAAATGGACCTTGTGTCAATGGCATAAGGTTCAATATCGCGTGACATGCAGTGTGTCACTTTTAGGTCCTATTTCCTCAGATCTAGACATTTTCTAAGCACAATATAAAAACGCATTACTAGACTTAGGACGGCCTATCAAATGGTACATGTCTCAACAGTTTTGTCAACAAAGTGTCGACATCGAAATTTCTAGAAACCCGTTTCCGGGAATTACCGTAGGTACTTCCGAGTGACCTCGAAGTTATGTGCTATTATTATTACGTCTAGAGGAATCTGGAATGTTCGATCAGCTGGGCTATATATACCGCCGCGACGCCGGCCCAGAGTCAGTCTACACTCGACTAGCGATACGAAAACAGCGACAGTTAAGAAGCGATCTTAAAGAAGACCTACTGCGACAATTACAACGAGAACTTCGAGTACTACGTGAAGTAACATCTGCAGCGTTATTGTGTGTTTACAACACGGACTTCGTGGACATAAGGGAAGACTTCGGTGCAACGTCAGCGACATTCTACTTGTCATTGCCTACAATCGACTGTACCTTCGTTGCCAATAAACTTCGTAACCCATAACCGGCATTTTAGTACCCCTAGCCCGTAACAATATTATTTCTTGTAGCACCTCATTTTCTAGTACCTAATGGCTTCAGAAACATTGAGTTGTAATATTTATTTCTTCTAAAGTTTCGGTCAGCACTCTGTTGAGTTGGTATAGAAGTTAAGTTTTTGAAATGGTTATTGAATATAGAGGCTATTTCTAAGGGGTCTGTAATAACTGTATCCTTGAGCTTTATGCTTTCTATATTCTCTTTGGAACTAGTAGCGTTAATATCATTTTAAATAACAGTCCATGTTGCTTTAAATTTGTTATCATGCACATTAATGTAATTAATATTTAGGTTTTTTTTTGAGCTATATACATATTTGAGAGAAAGAGGAAGTGCTTTTTATCATAGTTTTGAAAACTATGATAAAAAGCACTTCCTCTAAAAAATAAGATAAGAGGGCTGTATTAAAGCCTGTCTGGACATATGGAAAATATTAAAAAACAAAATACTTTGCTGTGCCCGATAGGGTCCATAATGGATTCTATATTTTAATATATCAACTGTTATGCCCACATTCAGAATGCAATAAATTATTGAGTATTGGCATACGGTATTAAGATGTGGAGCTCTACAAAGAACTCAAGTGTGGAAATTCCCCAGGGATTTCAATAAAAGCACTCAGAGTAATATCAATGCCCCGTGGTTCACGAGAAACCACAGAATTGCATGAGTATTTTTAAATCAGAACTGTAAATGAAGTACTAGAACACAGGATACATTCATACAATTATTGAACAATGTCACAGAACAACACCCTAGCCGCAGCCCTAAGTGAACCAATAACCATTAAAAGACTAAAACAATACCACTTGGGAGTTTCTTCACCAGAATAATAAACCTGAGCAGTTAATACCTGCACAAAAAATTTGTTAGATGTTTACAACCAAGAATAAGAATTGCAAGATAAAGAAGAAATAAAAAAAAAACTACTGTTTTTATCTGTGTACTTGACACCTGTGTAATTTTATTTAAGTAATATTTTGATCACTCGAAGTGCAAATGTAGGATAAAAATAATAAAATGCTGAAAATCATTCAAGAAGTGCACTAATAATGAGTCCATTTTTCAATCTTGACTTAATTAATTTTGTATTTCTTTGACAGAAGGGTGCAAAATTAGAGATATAAATGGCCAAAAGTGAACCGTCTGACATCAGTTTGACTATTGCCTCAGGCTAAATAAGGTTTGGTTTCCATTACACGCTTCTGATCTTAACACAAAGTCAACTTTGAAAAGAAATCTCAATCTAGCTTGCAATAATATAAAGGCTGTGACCTTAATAATTTTCAGCAGTAACACTTAGAGACCAATGATATGATATATGGTCATTTATTTAAAAATAATACATTGCATATATAGAAAAGAATGAAAAATTTCTGCGCACAGCCCCAAGACACTTCTATAAGCAGCAGCAGTTTGCTTTTTTATATAGCAATCACTAGCAGAATGAGAATTACAGCCATTGTCACACTGAAGACAAAACAGATCAATGGAATTATTAAATAGATCTAGTCTACAAGAACTGTTCAACAAAATCTGCCTAGTCGTCCTAATGGTTTATGGCATAGAATGCAGGAGGATATTGAACTATATGCACATTCTCAGTCGGGGCATCAGTTTTCCAATTTTCCTAACAGAAAACTGGCATGACTGATACTTTCTAAATATATAAAAATATTAATATATTCTTTTCTGAACACACTTGAACAATTAGAACATGTTTTTATTTCTAACTGCAGCACAGTAAGAGTGCAATGTATAAAATAACAGTAGATCAGTAGGTTAAAATGCAGGTGGCAAACCAGCAGTCATTGCTATCCTGTATATCTCAACTACACGCATAACAAAAAATTCCACAATTGGCCTATTAGACAAATACCTGAGTGTGCATAAAGACTGAGGAAACCAGTGTGTATTAAAACAGAAACACTTTACCCACCAAAATCCATTATAGATATTATTTAGAGAACAATGGACCTCATCTACTTCGGGAGGGAGATGGGTTAGTTATTATGTCCAGCGACATCCTCTATGGCCTATATACAATGGTACACCTGAAGGACTCATTTCTCAATCTCAATGCATTTATTTTAATTGATTAAACAATTTACACGCACTTTTGAACAGACAAGGAGGTTCAAAGTGTAGTAGGTGTATAGATGAGTAGGTGAAGAATGGAGTTTGATGGACACTTCTAATTTATTGTATTATATTGCAAAATATTAGTTAGGTATATCTTTAATTCTGAATTTGTAAATTAAAATAAAGTATGTGCTCATTGAATAATTCTCGAGCACGGTAATAAAAAACGTTTTAGTTTCAATAATTAGGGATAGCTGCGTTATTGATAGAATCTAAATATAATTAGGTAAAATTTCAGACTCACCAGAGCTCGAAACACTTAATATTTGTTCTTATTAAAAAGTAATCTTTTTGAGCAATCGCCCGCCACTCCCGCCAGTAAAGTATTGATCGATTAAAAAATTAAAACTATTTATTAATCTGTGATAAAACCAAAGAGTTTTTTTTTTTTGGTTCATATGTTTCCGTTCGGGCGAACCATAGACTTCTAGTATATAGACGTGAAATACCTACAGAAAAAACGTGCCATCGTTTGACATTTGTTCGAACATAATATGGCCGCCTCTTTCTAGGGCTGTCACTGTATTTGTTTCCAAAGATTTTAATATATTATTATTTTTTTAGTATTATAATTTTTTAATATAGTCTGTCTGTTATATAATTATTTTAATTCTCTCGTTTTCTGTCGGCTTCTTAGATAAAGTACTTATTCATTTATTCATAACGTCACGTCTTTATCCCTTACGGGGTAGACAGAGCTTGAGGTTATAAGAACAAAAGCCACGTTTAGCGCGTTGGTAGGTGCATAGACATAGATAGAAAATGGAATCAAAATAGTGATGGGTTGCTAACCTCATCGCTTAATGAAATGATTCTTAAACTTGGCCAATTCCCTCGACCGGTTTTTACAGTCTGCATGGGATGAGAAGCAGCATTAGAAAATTCATATTTTACATAATATGCACACATTTCCGCACCACCTATGATTAACTCATAAGTGGTGCGGAAATGTGTATACTTAACGCATTTTTATAACGTGGTTTCCCCCGTAGCTATACTCCACGATCTATTGTAATAAAGAAAGTTTGAATTTTGGCTAAGTCAAATGTCTATTTTGATTGGGTTACTAGATAAAAGGGTCCTCTCCCTCCCTCCTCTCAATTATGATCCTTGTTTGAAAGTATCTAAGTGTAATTATATTGTATAGACATTATTAAGTGCAAAAGGTGCAATAATAATAAAATACATTTATATTTTTTAAATATATTCGTTTATTAAACTACTAGCTTCCATAAGCGGGTTCGCCCGCCTTTAAAAGGTGATCTATGACGTCATTTCTATCCCGTCGTCATCATCATCTCAGCGTTTATCCCGGTTGCATCCGCGGCTTTCGCGTTGGAGCCCGGGGTCCGCTTTCCTGCACATTCTCCTTCATTTCGCACGATCTTTAGCATCCTGTGGTAAGAGCTTGTTGGCACGCATGTCATCTCTTACAACGTCAAGCCAGCACTTCTTTGGTCTAACCCACTTGTTCCGGCCCGGCGGAGGCGCCATGGCAAGACATTTGTTACCCACGTAACATGCCGCTTGCACAATGTTCTTGCATGTGGTAAACATGTATTATATGTTCTTCTTCTGTTTGAATCTATAAATAAAAGATAAAATCAATATCTATTATCAAAATAATTGAGTAGATAGATAATTAAATTATTTTTATTTAAAATATCATATTTCTTCCTTTAAAGTGACAAATTAAAAAAATATTTTAAATAAAAATAAAACCGCCTTCAAAACACACCCAATAATAGATAATTGAAATCGGTGCTAAACCAAGTACATATGTTGGTCCCCGCTACACCCTGCGCATCTAACATATTGGCACCGACTTTGAAAGCTGTTTTATTTTTATTTAAAATAATTTATTTCTTCATTTTAAGCGAAATAGTTAAAATTCCCTATCTCAAAAACTACTGAACCGATTTTGATGAAACTTGCAGTATTCACTAAGTTGAACAATGTCTAATATATAAAAAAGAATACCGAAATCGGACTAATAGTTCCAGATATATGCGAACACAAACATAAAAACATACATACATATTTACATACTACACTTATACAATTCGGCACATTTGTTCAAACGCTGATATAGACTAACATATCCGAAAACAAGGCATTTTTGAAAATATTACATACACAACAGTTCGAAATGAAAACCTCCTTTTTATGAAGTCGGTTAAAAAAAAATTTTGGACAACCCTAACATATGTCAGCAAATTACGTAAACAAATAAACATTTACAATAAAAAGAAACGTGCTTATATAGTGTAAATAAGTGTGTATTTAGTAATTTAACGACTAATAAGTAATCATGGTTCATTTTAGTTTGAAAATTAGAATGATAAATGGTGATTTAGCTAGAAAAGAGGTAACTAACCTATGAAACGTCAATTGAGCTTGATTTCTGTTGTTTCTGGCACCACACATAACAATACAGCACACAGGCATATTAAGTAATAGTTTTGTCACACGGTACACTACAAATCCACTTTAAAATGTCTTGTATATTATCAAAAAAAATAATTTTCGTTAAGTTACGTATCCCGTTGACAGCACAACTACCACGAAATTGTCACCTAAGATGGCCGGCGTTGGCACGCTGCCAACAACTGTCAGTTCATTTTAATAGTGTTACCATAATTTCGCAGTAACAAAAATATATTTGTCTCTTTTGCCAAACGCAAATGTACTGTTGAAAAAAAGAGACAAAATAATGTATTACGGTTTTGTACCCTAAATTACATATATATGTATAATGAAAAATTGTATAGCTTGACAACAGCATCTCCTTATATTTCTATCTCAATGGGGCGAACGGAAAAGGCAAAGGCATAGTACGCCATACAGCCTAGTCTTCAGTAATTTTTTTCTTCAGTAATTATCTATCCTAACTTATCCTAATTTATCCTAACTTATCCTAGCTTAACTTATTTTTTTTAATTTTTTTTTTGGGTGGAAATCCTCATAGGATGTCCGCCGCCCTAGGGCGGGCGACGGGGTCTGTCAGACTTTTACTGAGTAAAACCACCCCGGTGTCTCTTCTATCACGACTCACGAGCGCGCGTGGGGCTGCGGGAGTCTAAATTCTTCCGCAACCCGACACTCTCGTGCTGGCCCGGTCTGTCCAGGCCTCGTCCCCAGCACTGGGTAGTGGGATGCTAAGCTACCCCGTGTCAGCGCGCGCCTCCGCCTCAGGGTATCCTTTTTGTGGTAATGCATTTACGCACCATACCCCGAAGGGCGTGTGTGGGACTCGCCCAGCCGAAGCCGGGAATACCCACTAAACCCACAGCGGCACAACGACATCGCCTGAGTGGCGGGGTCATGGGAAAATGGCACAGCCTAACTACCAATCCCCCGCCGGCGATTCCCGCCTTGGTCCCTCCACTCCACAGGGAGGGGCCGGGCTGGGTACGTCTTTTTGTGCGAGAAGACGCAGCAGCCAAGGGTTTTTTAGCGAGGTGTCCTTCCTCTTAGCCCCACTCGTTTGCCCGGAGGCAAACGGGGCCCCCAGCCCCTCTCAATGAGGAGACCGGGTTGCCCGACGGTGACCCGGAGTTCGGGTCACGTCAGCCACCTCGAGTGGTGGCCGACCCGCCGCACGTGTGACCGCCGAAGCGGTCCCGCATCTGGTTTTGGTCCGCGCCGGTAAACCGGTAACCCCCATATCTGGGGGCCGTTCCCCTATCCGCCACCTGGGGACGCGTCCGATGGCAGGCCAGAAACTGCGCACGGAAATCCTAACTTATCCTTTTTTTTTTTTTTTTTGACGCTGTGGTAATGCGTTTACGCACCATACCCCGAAGGGCGTGTGTGGGACTCGCCCAGCCGAAGCCGGGAATACCCACTAAACCCACAGCGGCACAACGACATCGCCTGAGTGGCGGGGTCATGGGAAAATGGCACAGCCTAACTACCAATCCCCCGCCGGCGATTCCCGCCTAGGGCGGGCCCACAGTGGTCCCTCCACTCCACAGGGAGGGGCCGGGCTGGGTACGTCTTTCTGTGCGAGAAGACGCAGCAGCCAAGGGTTTTTTAGCGAGGTGTCCTTCCTCTTAGCCCCACTCGTTTGCCCGGAGGCAAACGGGGCCCCCAGCTCCTCTCAATGAGGAGACCGGGTTGCCCGACGGTGACCCGGAGTTCGGGTCACGTCAGCCACCTCGAGTGGTGGCCGACCCGCCGCACGTGTGACCGCCGAAGCGGTCCCCGCATCTGGTTTTGGTCCGCGCCGGTAAACCGGTAACCCCCATATCTGGGGGCCGTTCCCCTATCCGCCACCTGGGGACGCGTCCGATGGTAGGCCAGAAACTGCGCACGGAATCCTAACTTATCCTTTTTTTTTTTTTTTTACGCTGTGGTAATGCATTTACGCACCATACCCCGAAGGGCGTGTGTGGGACTCGCCCAGCCGAAGCCGGGAATACCCACTAAACCCACAGCGGCACAACGACATCGCCTGAGTGGCGGGGTCATGGGAAAATGGCACAGCCTAACTACCAATCCCCCGCCGGCGATTCCCGCCTAGGGCAGGCCCACAGTGGTCCCTCCACTCCACAGGGAGGGGCCGGGCTGGGTACGTCTTTTGTGCGAGAAGACGCAGCAGCCAAGGGTTTTTTAGCGAGGTGTCCTTCCTCTTAGCCCCACTCGTTTGCCCGGAGGCAAACGGGGCCCCCAGCTCCTCTCATTGAGGAGACCGGGTTGCCCGACGGTGACCCGGAGTTCGAGTCACGTCAGCCACCTCGAGTGGTGGCCGACCCGCCGCACGTGTGACCGCCGAAGCGGTCCCCGCATCTGGTTTTGGTCCGCGCCGGTAAACCGGTAACCCCCATATCTGGGGGCCGTTCCCCTATCCGCCACCTGGGGACGCGTCAGATGGCAGGCCAGAAACTGCACACGGAGGAGAAACCTAACCTAACCTAACCTTTTTTTTTTTTTTTGTTTACGCTGTGGGAATGCATTTACGCACCTTACCCCGAAGGGCGTGTGTGGGACTCGCCCAGCCTTAGCTGGGAATACCCACTAAACCCACAGCGGCACTCCGGCATCGCCATAGTGGCGGGGGAGTGGGAAACTAGCGCAGCCTGAGCTACCTCCCCCCCGCCGGCGAAACCCGCCTAAAAAGGCGGGCCCTCAATTGCCCCTCCCAGGGAGGGGCCGTGGCTCCCACGTGGTGAGCGATGTAAGGCGGGCGTCGGCCTCACGCCCGCCGCTCACCTCAGGGGGGGAGAAAGCGGGCGAAATCCCGCCTTCTCCTCCCCCTACGCCGCCTGCGGAGCGCCGGAGCGAGGGGATCCTCCTCCCGCTCGCGCTCCGCTGCCTCCTTCTGCGACATCACGACCTCGCAGAAGGAGGCCATCGCCACCCAAGCTTCCTCGCTCCCCACCATCGCTCTGACGATGGCGGGCAGCGAGAGGTTCCCACCAACCGCCGTGACAAGACCGCGGCGCGGCACGGCCCACGACGGGCACACCGCGAGGGTGTGTTCCGTCGTGTCCTCCGCCGCGCCACAACCATGGCACGACGGTGTCTCCTCTCGTCCTATCCGGTGCAGGTACCTGCCGAAGCAGCCGTGACCGGAGAGTACCTGCACCAGACGGAAGGAGAGGAACCCGTGACGCCTGTCGAGCCAGTCCTCCAGGACCGGCCCGATTGCGTCGAGGGTACGGCGGCCGAAGACGGCGGAGGCGAGGTCCCGCGTCCACTCCTGGACAAGAGCGACCCTCGCCTCCCGCCGGACGGCCTCCCTCAATTCGGGGGCCGGACGCTCGCCCAGCGCCCTGCACCCCGCCGTCCACTCGTACACTCTGGCGAGCACCCATGCCTCGAGCTCCCAAGGCGGGGTGCCCGCCAGAGCGCATGCGCCTCGGGGTATCCTAGCTTAACTTAACCTAACCTAACTCCTTTCATTTCCCGCGTTTGGACGATAAGGAGCGGTTTAGCGTAAAGACATGATGCGGCCACTATGCTACAATATTTCACTGTTCTTTTTGAATTATTCACTGAATGCACTTTTTACTACATAAATCACGCGTTTTTATTTAGTAAACGATACTATAAATAATTTTAAATGTCCAATGAAAAACGAGCGTGACATTCATCTTGACATTCCCGCCAAACCTCCTGACCATAGTGTTTTTTTTTCTTCTTTGTTTGCTTCTTTCTGTTCTTCTGAACGGAGAAGGCAAAGGCATTGTACGCCATACAGCCTAGTCTTCAGTAAGTTTTTTCTTGAGTAAGTTTATATCCTAACTTATCCTTTTTTTCCGCTGTGGTAATGCATTTAAGCACCATACCCCGAAGGGCGTGTGTGGGACTCGCCCAGCCGAAGCCGGGAATACCCACTAAACCCACAGCGGCACAACGACATCGCCTGAGTGGCGGGGTCATGGGAAATCGGCACAGCCTGAACAACCAATCCCCCGCCGGCGATTCCCGCCAAAAGGCGGGCCCACAATGGTCCCCCCATAAGGAGGGGCCGGACTGGGTACGTCTTCTAGTGCGAGAAGACGCAGCAGCCAAGGGTTTTTTAGCGAGGTGTCCTTCCTCTTAGCCCCACTCGTTTACCCGAAAGCAAACGGAGCCCCCAGCTCCTCTCAGTGAGGAGACCGGGTTGCCCGACGGTGACCCGGAGTTCAGGTTACGTCAGCCCCTTGGAGTGGTGGCCGACCCGCCGCACGTGTGACCGCCGAAGCGGTCCCCACTTCTGATTTTGGTCGCGATGGTAAACCGGTAACCCCCATGTCTGGGGGCCGTTCCCCTATCCGCCACCTGGGGACGCGTCCGATGGCAGGCCAGAAACTGCACACTTCTATCCTAACTTATCCTAGCTTAACTTAACCTATCTCCTTTCGTTTCTAGCGTGAGACCGACAAGGAGGACTTTGGGGTAAGGTCATGATGTGGCCACTATGCTACAGTATTTCACTGTTCTTTATAAATTATTCACTGAATGTACTTTTTACTACATAAATCACGCGCTCTTATTTAGTAAACCACACTATAAATAATTTTAAAACTCCAATGAAAAATGAGCGTGACACTCAGCTTGACTTTCCCGCCAAAACTCAACCAAAGAGTTTTTTTTTTGGTTCATTTCTTTCCGTTCGGGCGAATGGAAAAGGCAAAGGCATAGTACGCCATACAGCCAAGTCTTCAGTAATTTTTTTTTCTTCATTAAATATCTATCCTAACTTATCATAATTTATCCTAACTTATCCTAGCATAACTTAACCTAAACTAACTCCTTTCGTTTTACGCGTTTGGACGATAAGGAGCGGTTTAGCGTAAAGACATGATGAGGCCACTATGCTACAATATTTCACTGTTCTTTAAGAATTATTCACTGAATGCACTTTTTACTAGATAAATCACGCGCTTTTATTTAGTAAACAACACTTTAAATAATTTTAAAAGTCCAATGAAATACGAGCGTGACACTCATCTTGACATTCCCGCCAAAAAAGCCTGCAGCCTACATATATCTTCTTAGTAGTCTGTGTTATTATTATACTCAATTATACTCTTTGGTGTGGCCTCAGTGGCCTGTGCTTTATTTTGCAATTATAGAAACCAAGTATTCATGTTGAAAAAAGCGCGGGAAACCTCAAATTTGGCGGACGTGATTTTTTCTTGGTTTTTAAATTAATTTTTAAAATATTGGATTAGATTAAGTTTTTGTATATATTTTATCTAAATACTAAGTATTGTAGTTAGTCGTAGCGTTTTCTCCTATTTGGTAAGTGTTTTTTCGTTATTTAATATGGATCCTCCGGATGATCCCGGAGGGACACTGCCGCCTGAAGTTGGGCATTATATCACGGTGTCAAATAACGACACCAGTGTAGATACTGATGGTTCTGTCAGTACCACCAGTACAAAAAGAAAAAGGGTTTCTACTCGCCCCATTATTTGCAAACATTGCAACAAAAAAAGGCGCAAAAGTGGCGGGAAGCGTCACAACGACTGTAGTTGCGGCGAGGTGGAAATGGAGATAGAAACATTAAATACGCCATCCAATCCTCCTCTTAGTTCTCAGATTAACTTAAATGAAGCACCACAGAAACCCGTTTCGGTGGCCAGAATATTGTACAATTCTTCAGATGCGGCACCATTTCTAGTGCATGTGCAAAGGGAGCAAACTGCTTCCAATGATAATACGTTTTTAAATCCCATATCATTTGGTAGGTTCTTGAGGAGAAACGCTTTTAACGGTATTGTTAATGGAAGTTTGAAAAAAATTGGACGTAATCGGCTCGTGATATCTTTTACAACATTTCAAGATGCCAATTCTTTCATCACCAGCAAGTTGTTGGAAAAGGAAAACTTTAAATCTTTCATCCCGACGTTCTCGGTCACTCGCATGGGCGTCGTCAGAGGCGTTCCCATGGAGTGGTCTGATGACGAAATTCTTGATAATATCTCTGTCCCAGTTGGTTGTGGGAAAATTCTAAAGCTTAGGAGAATTAAACGGAAAGTAATAACAGATGGTATACCTCAATTGAAAAATACAGAAACAGTAATTTTGACGTTTGATGGACAAATCTTACCTAAGCGGGTGTATATGTGTTACACCTCTCTCACTGTGGACTTATATATTTATCCAACTATACAGTGCTACAACTGCTGCAGGTATGGACATGTTAAAAGCCAATGTAGGTCGACACCTAGATGCTTTAAGTGTGGTCAAGGTCACTCTGGGGATGAATGCACTATCTCCGAGGAAAACTTACATTGTTGCCTTTGTAAGGGTTATCATGAGGCAACCAGCAAAAAATGCTTGGAATATGAGAGGCAAAAGAATATTAAGGAGTCAATGGCTAAGTCTTGCATTTCATATGCTGAAGCTTCCAAACTTCATCCTACAATTTCAAAATTATCATATGCTGATGCCTTGATCTCCACACCCACTATTTCTAGTAATATAAATGCTCCAGTCCAACATCATTACTCTCCATCAAAAAATAAAACTTCATTTAAAAAAACAGTTTTTATTAAACCTAGATCACCACCAACATTTTCTAAAGGTTATGACCAGCAATTCCATCAGGATATTAATAGAAGCATGCCTCAACCAAAAGATGGTTGTGCTCTCATACCCAGAGATGAGCTATCTGCAGCTTCTGTAAATGAATTAATCATTGCTTTAATTAAAACATTAACACAATCTCATCACCTCTCACCGAATTTCGCTGCCACTGTAATGAATACAGTAACTGAATCTTCTAGTATTATTAATGGACAACACAGTCAAGGCAATCCAGTGGAATTGTCGAAGTGCAACAAGTAAAAAATCAGATGTAATATATATTGTAAATAAATTTAAACCTTTTGTATTTGCTCTTCAAGAGACATGGCTTAAACCAGGGTCTTTGTTTAAGGTCCCTGGGTATGCCTGTCTTAGGGAAGACCGCTCAGATGGGTATGGCGGTGTAGCCTTACTCATCAAACATCATCATCCATTTTCACTCTTCTCACTCCCATCTCATAATAATAACTTTTCCATAATTGCAGCAATTGTAGATAATATCTGTTTTGTTTCTGTATATATTCCTCGACCTTCTGCTGTAATTTTTAATGAAATTGTAAATATTTTTTCTATACTACCAAAACCATTTATAGTTCTAGGAGATTTTAATTCCCAAAATGAAGTATGGGGAAGTTCATCAACAAATAGCTTTGGTAGTTCTTTGTTAGATATTGTAGATAACCTCAATCTTTGTATTTTAAACACTGGGTCCCCTACTCGACGCACCTCTCCAAATCAGGGTGTCAGTGTACCTGACTTGTCAATATGCACTGATAAATTAGCTTCGCGGTTAAGTTGGGAAGTTATGCTTTCCACTTATGGCAGCGATCATTTCCCCATAGTCCTAACATTTCCTTATAACCAAAAATCTTATATTAGAAGACCTCCGCGGCTGAAATATAAACTAACGGATGTAAATTGGTATACTTTTAGGGAACATTTGGATAAAACAGTTTCAATTCTTCCGGTAATTAAATGTGGAAATGAACAGTTGTGCGCTGACGCTTTATCTGAAGCCATTATAAGAACCGCCGATAAAATTTTCCCATTGAAAACGTCACACAATAATAATAAAATCCCATCACCACCATGGTGGGACAAAGATTGCACAAATGCAATATTCAAAAGAAAGCAATCGGAATTAAACTACTATCATAATTCTACCGAAGAAAATTTTAATATTTTGTGTCAAGTTATTGCACAGACTAAAAAACTATTTAAAAAAAAGAAATTTGAAAGCTGGAGATCATTCTGCCTCTCTATTTCACCTAATGTTCAACCATCTGTTGTTTGGCGCAATATCAGAAGGTTCAGATCTGCGTTTTCAGAATCATCCACCCCATTTCTTCCATCACAGTTAAAACATAATTTTTTAGATAAATTAGCTCCCTCGTTCGTCCCAGAAAATAATACTACCTATTCTATTCTGTACTCATTCTCAGACTCTTCGTGTGAATTTAATAATCAATTTACTCTTGAAGAGCTGAAAGGTGTCGTTTGCAACCTCAAAGACTCCGCACCAGGCGCAGATGGAATTCCGTATTCTTTTCTCTCGAACATGAGTGACCTATCTCTCTCATATTACTTAAATCTTGTCAATCAAATTATGCTTACTGGAAATATTCCCATTTCTTGGAAATCGCAAGATATTCTCCCTATTTTGAAACCTAACAAAAGTCCATCTGACAGCTCATCTTACCGACCAATAGCCTTATCATCAGTAATGTTAAAAATCTCGGAACACTTAGTTAAAAATAGGTTAGAATGGTTTATAGAAAGTAAGAATATATTAAGCGAAAGTCAATTTGGTTTTAGGCGAGGTAAAAGTACCCTTGACAGCCTAGGTATTTTTGTCACTGACATTAGATTAGCATTGTCTTCCAATCACTCCATAGTTGCAGCTTTTCTCGATATAACTTCGGCTTATGACAATGTTGTTATATCAACGTTAAAATATAAACTTCTACAGTTAAAAGTACCTATTTTACTTTCAAACTTTATTTTAAATATATTATATGAGAGGTATATAAAACTTACTCTTGAGAATTCTTGTGAAACTAGAATCGTGTGGAAAGGTCTCCCTCAAGGTTCAGTACTTAGTCCTCTACTTTATGACATTTACACTTATGATCTTGAATCTTCTCTAAATAATAAAGTGAAGGTGCTCCAATATGCCGATGATCTTCTATTGTATTACCCTCATAGCTCTATTTCAACGGCCTGTAACACATTGACTTTAGGACTTAACCTTTTAAAAGAATGGATGCATAGCAATGGTCTTGAGTTATCTACCGCAAAAAGTACAATCGTACTTTTTTCTACAATGCGCCTTCCTCCTCCCGTTTCTGTGTATTATGATAATATTCCCATACCTGTAAAATCTTCAGCAAAGTTTTTGGGAGTGATTTTAGACAGTAAACTTACTGGAATTCCACACTGTGAGTATATTGCTGCAAGGTGTGAACAAAGATTAAATATATTAAGATGTTTGTCTGGGGTCTGGTGGGGGGCCCATCCATTTTCTTTAAAATTAATTTATAATGCAATAGTTAGAAGCGTACTAGATTATGGCACATTTTTACTAGAACCCGGAAATTCTGCCGCTTTTAAAAGATTGGATGCTATCCAGTCAAAGGCTTTACGGATTGTGACTGGAGCTATGAAATCCAGCCCAATTAATGCCTTACAGGTTGAAACAGTAGATCCTCCTCTGTCTCTCCGACGTCAGTATCTTTCTGACAGATTTTTATTCCGTGCCTTACAATTTACCAATCACTTATTACGTGTAAAACTTGCCTCTCTTTTAGATGAAACCAATTTCTCTCAATATTGGTCTCACAAATCTCTTCCTTGTCTTGTAGTTAGCTATAAAAAGTTTATAGCTCTGCAAGCCCCTACATACCAGTCAATAAACTTTCCACTCTATAACAATTCCTATGAATCATTGGTGTTTACTCCGGATGTTATCTTGAACATAGGCATTAGTAAAAACGATAATTTTGCAAAAGAACTGTTTAACGTTTCTAAAGGCTTGCGTTGGAAGAATTGGCATCATATTTATACAGACGCATCCAAGCACTCTTCTGCAGGGAATGTTGGAGTTGGAGTTTTCCACTCACAATACAACATAGTTCAGAAAGTCAAACTCCCACCTGAATCCTCGGTTTTCACTGGGGAATGTTATGGCCTTTTTAAGGCCCTTGAGTACATCAACTTACTGAAATTAAAAAAGACAGTTATATTTACAGACGCTCTAAGTGCTTTACAAGCTATTAAAAGGAACCCCTTCAGATCAAAACCAGTTATTCCTATAATTCTATTAATCAGAAGTATTTTATATAAATTGAATTTTGAACTAGGCCTTCAAGTAGAATTGGCTTGGATTCCGGGCCATAGTAACATAACTGGAAATATCAAAGCAGATCTTCTGGCTAACGAGGCGGTGAATTGTGGTGATCTATTTCCCTATATTAACTATAGCCACGACCTGGCCAGTTTGCCTAAGAGTTATCTTTGGGCAGACTGGAGCAGGTTGTGGGCAGATAGCAGTATTACTAAAGGAAGCTATTATGCACGTATCCAATCATGTATTCCTAGAAAACCATGGTTCTCCAAATTCAGCCTAAGTAAAGTTGCTACTAGTTGCCTGATCCGCATGAGGTTGGGTCATAATTGTTCCCAGGTCCACCTTGCACGATTACAGATCGTTGATAGTGCCCTTTGCGAATGTGGTGAGGTGGGTGATTTGAACCACATGTTTTTTTCCTGTCCTCTTCTCAATCAAGATGCTTTTATTTCTAGTCTGTTGTTCTATAAAGTTCCTTTTCCTACCTCTATTTCTATCTTATTAGCAACGAATGATCCAGTAATATACAAGTATTTAGCATCATTTATCTCCTTTAATAACATACGTATTTAGTAATTTATATCCATATAATATCCACGTATAAAACATCCTATCCAATATCCATCCAAATTTCCGTATCCTAAATTTAATTTAATTTCTACCAAGTTTCCCCGTTTTTGTTAGTGGCATTGCGCAAATAGCGACTTGCCAAAGGAGAAAAAAAAAAAAAAAGTATTCATGTTAATTTAAAAAAAAGAACAGACCGTAATTAATGATAATAACAATATAAAAACAGGAGTCGCCTAAGTTTATGTTCTGTCTTCTGTCAGTGTATACGGAGACTCTAGTTTTAATTGATTTGCTACATTTAAATTAATACAGTTGGGAACATTGGGTTGTTTGTCGATCAATACATTGCACCACAGAGCAATCTGAGCAATTATTCACCAATTCACCATTGCACAGGCACTGTCGATTCCCAAAAATTGATTTGCTCTTTGTTACCTGTTAAGACAGAATATTTGTGCGAGTCGAACTCAGGTGAGTCTTTAATTTTACCCTATTATATTTGGGACCTTCCTCTAACGCTAATATAGAAGAAGGCAATCTGAATGATGGATTTTAATAGGTTTTGTTATATTATTCGGTACATTTCTGCTCGGTTTATTTTAATTATCATTTATTTATTCAACATTTTATTCACAAATATAGAAATGATGCATAAATTTTTTTTAATAAATTTTCTTTACTCTGGACAACTTGAACAGGCACATCTTTTAGTTATTTATATAAACCGTAAAGTGGGGCTAATTAGAACTGATTGGAGCACTTTTTTTCTTAAAATTACTGTTCTGATTATCGCAACAATGGGGCTAATTGGTATCCGAATACATTGCATTGTTTTTTTATCTATTTTTGAGCTATATTTATAAGAAATCATCATCATCATCTCAGCGTTTATCCTGGTTGCATCCGCAGCTTTCGCGTTGGAGCCCGGGGTCCGCTATATTAAAAAGAAATGTCTAAACAATATCTGAAAATGTCCTTAATAGATAAAAGAGCAAATAGAATATCTGAAATATATTATAAACTTCTAATATATAATAGACTTCTTTACTTCATACATTATCTCTCTAGATTTTTAGTTCCCGGAAAAAGTTTTACTACCTCAAAAGACATCAAAATTTCAAGTTTTGTTAAAAAATAAAATTCACAACGTTTTCCACCGATATTCTTTAAATTTTTTCTTTGAAATGGACGTTGAATGATCGATGTCTGTCAATCTTCAAATTTTTTCTTTGAATTGGATGTTGAATGGTCGATTTCTGTCAAGGTGGTGTAATATAAGTACTTTCTACTACCAATAGATAAAAAATACAATTGATCAAAACTTTTATTTTGCCAGTTCCAAATAATCCCGTATTTCCAATTAGCCCCACTTTACAGTACATGATAAATTTAAATTAAAAAACATAGCTATTATTTTATAACAATTATAATAAGTGTCTGTGAAGTTTCATGTCTTTGTTCGGCTCAGAATTTTAAGTTTAGAATTATCAAGGAGGTTTAAACAGTAGTATTTACTTACTATTATTTCAACCTCCGTGATAAATCAAAAGTGCCTGTAAATTAAAATAATTCTTCGCAATTGAGAGTCCTTTGCATGGACTATTGTATTTTTTTTTCTTATTTATTTAAGGAGGGTTTTAATCTACAAATTACGCCACCCTCATCATTACAATTCAACCTTACTGACTATGCACGACTCTTGTAAATTTAAAAAAACCCTGCTGCCACAACATATGACTTGGTTAGAAATATGATTCTTTTAGTTTTTAAACATGGGTACTAGTAGTTTACATAAAAAACTAAATAATTTATTTCATTAAAACCCTCATAAATTCAGAAGATTTGGTATTTGAGCTGATTCTAATATTTTTAGCAACAATCTTTACTGTAACAAACCACAGTGTACATACATATACTATGTACACTGTGGTTTTTGATTGTAGTTTTCATTTCATTTTGTTTGTCATATGTTTTTCTTTTTGTGCAATTTCAAATGTCTATAATATTTTTACTACTGGGACACAGGCCTCCTCTTGTCAAAGCAAATGGACCGTAATCCACTAAGCGGGCTTAGTGCCTGTTGGTAAATGGGAATTTTTGGTTCTAGGACATGCTGATATTCTGTCAAAAAGTAAATGCATATCATTATGATAAACCTATTATAATCTATCTTAGCATTGTGACAAAAAGGCCAGATAGTTAAATAAAGAATTAAATTATTTAAAAAAGTACATTATTAGATGTGCGGATTGATAGAGGTACATACATTTTGAAAAAAATCCACCTTCAGAAGTTCGATAAGTTTTTAGAGACGAACATCTTGTGCTAAAAACTTGGGCTTGGTGGAGGTTTTCTATTTTGCCTCATTTTTAATTTTCTCCAATGGTTAGCTACAAGGGATGTTATTGGTGTCGGAGAATTTTGTTTTCCATACCTATTTAAAATCTTTTGTTCAACTCCATTCTGAAAATAAGATGGATTGTTTGGAAACTATTATAATATATTCCAATACGGAAATAACACTGACCGTGTTATTTCCGTATTGGAATATAAGCCAGTCATATGTGAAGTGAAAGGTTTTTTTTTAATCAGAGTATCAGAGGATTCAATTCTATTAATTTTATACTGTTTTACATGTTAAGCGATGAGGCTCAGTCGTTTTTAATACTCATCGCACTATTATTCATAGTTTTCTATAGTTAGACCCCCAGAAAGCAAACATAGAACCTTACATTAGGTTTAGGTATATGTTTTCAGAGGGTAAATGTTATCCTGCTGACATTTATCAACACCATTTTGAAGTAATGATAGTCTAAGATTCTTGCATTTTATTATTAATACAGTTTACAATATAATTTCCAGGCTCCTTTGAGCATTATAGTCCAGCAATTACCTGATAGACTCTAGAGTGCTACGTGTATACTGCATTTTGCTGCCTTTGGACCTACTCATCTGTAAAAGGGAGCATGGTAAGCTACCACACACAAGATATGCTTAGCACGCTCTGCGATCGAATGAAAGCGGTTTCAACCTCCTGAAAAATGTGTAACTATACAAGCGAATTTTTCTGTGATTGGTTTTAGCGTAAAGTTACATTTGGCTAATTCAATTTACCAACAATCTATTTGTGTCTCCATGTTCCCGCTTAACTTGTGGTTACCAAGTGTATAAAATAAACAAGTTGTGAATGCATGTATAATGGCTCATTTACACGCTGTTGGGTAGCAAGTGCAGGTTTAAGTGATTAGTTGACAATGTTAAGTATTAGTAATAGTTGCGAGTGTGGGGCTTCCGCGGGTGTGCGGGGAAGCTACTTAACAGCAAAAATAGAGCGGCATTCTGATCATTATACTTCGCTCCTCCACTTCGCACTTAACACTAATCACTTAACAGCGCGACCGTATACACGTTATTTTCTATTTACTAATCACTTGACACTTGCACACTCGCTACTTAACAGCTTGTAAATGAGCCTTAACTTCACAGGAGCTCTCGGTACTGTCACCACAAATAAAGCTCGCGTCGGTTAATGCAAATATAATATAATGTAAATATTAAACCTACCTACTATCTTGGAGAGCACGCGCAGCGACCATTTACACTCGGTTTTTTTTTAAATTATTGTCGGCATGACAAATGCAGCTCAGAGTCGTTCTGTGCACTATTCTAATAGTCCAAGATCCCAGAGCGATCAGACGTAACTTATTTTCACATGGATGAAACCTTAGGTTCGCAGTAGTGCCTCATGTACTTAGAATTACCTGTGTGTTTGTGGAACTTGCCGAGTGACACCTGGGCAGGTACCAGGTGAGAAAGGTAACTAAAAATTAGAGTTATTTTACTTAAATTCTGATGGCTGATATTTATATATATTTTGTATAATATTATACTAAACTAGTATCATAAAGTGTCAGACACTTTTCATGGACCAAAACTTTTGTCAGACGCTTTAAAGCTCCATAAAAAATAAATGAACTTTACTTATTTTCACATGTCTGACTATTACATGTGTTATTGAGGTACACATACACACTTCAATTTTCCGTCTTCCATGGTTTTTTCACTATCACAAATTACTTAATATCAGTAAAAAACAGGGTTCGAAAATATCCGATATTTATAATAAATATCAAAATATCGGATATTTATGATATACATATATCCGATATATATCCAAAATCGGATATATATCCGATATTTATATCCATTTCTTAAGACTGCCATTTTATTATCTTATTACTACCTATACGATTGCCACATGTACATGACAGTTTATTATTATGAATTTATTACAATATAAAAACAACATATTTTTAGTTTTTATTTAACAAAATAAACATAAAATCTTATAGTTCACAAAAATCAACTAAAAATAACTATCTTTTTCTGAGAAAACAAAGTCTATAAATATTAGGGAAACAAAAATAAAATATCTTAAAAATCCTAATATTTGTACTTAGTCCAGTTATAATCAAATAACAAAATAGTCTTTTTCTAGTCAGCTAGAACTGTCAAATCGCCTGTTGACATTCCTAAAGGATAAACACTACACTTCACTTTTAAGGAGTAGGGATGTTTGCAGATGATAGAATTGAAAATTATTTTGGCTCTTTTACGTTACACTATTACTATTGATTGCAGAACCCTATCGAATATGCCAGCAGCGCGTCGGTAAAAGCACTTAGATGCAACATACTATAAATTTTGATATATATCACAAAAAATGGTTTGATATATATCAGATATATATCGGATATATATCATGATATATATCAATTGATATATATCCTTCGAACCCTGGTAAAAAAATACACGGCATAAACAAAAAAAAAACATGTGCTCTTTACGGATCTAAACTCTATACTACGTGACACGTACTAGGCACATACAGTAGAGTGGAGCAGATAGTAAGTTTAAGAAGGGGAACCGAGTTGCTATGGACATCTCACTCGCTGTTCAATGCATGCATAGTGCTTACGCGCTCGCACTCCCAGTCGAATAATTTTTGTCTTAAGGGATGTTTGGTCAGTCAAATTTGTCTGACTGATGAAATATAACTTTGTAGTAGTTACCTCAATAACATATGTAAAAGTCAGACATGTGAAAATAAGTAAAGTTCATTTATTTTTTATGGAGCTTTAAAGCATCTGACAAAAGTTTTGGTCCATGAAAAGTGTCTGACACTTTATGATACTAGTTTAGTATAATATTCTACATAATATATATAAATATCAGCCATTAGAATTTAAGTAAAATAACTCTAATTTTTAGTTACCTTTCTCACCTGGTACCTGCGCAGGTGTCACTCGGCAAGTTCCACAAACACACAGGTATTCTAAGTACATGAGGCACTACTACGAACCTAAGGTTTCATCCATGTGAAAATAAGTTACGTCTGATCGCTCTGGGATCTTACTCTATAAGCATGGGCGTACCCAACTTTTGGCCTAGGAGGGGGCAAGTCAAGGCTAGGAGGGGCAAGTCCGGGCTAGGGGAGCAAGTCTGGGCTAGGGGAGCAAGTCTGGGCTAGGGGAGCAAGTCTGGGCTAGGGAGGGCGAGTCAGGGCTAGGGGGGCAAGTCTAGGCTAGGGGGGGCAAGTATGGGCAAGGGAGGGTAAGTCAGGGCTAGGAGGGCAAGCCTGGGCTAGGGAGGGCAAGTCAGGTCTAGGGGGGGCAAGTCTGGGCAAGGGAGGCAAGCCAGGGTCAGGGGGGCGCATATCAGATTTTTAGGGTTAAAGCATCCTCGGCTATTTTGTCTCACAAACTGCACAGGAAACATTAGGTATTTGTAGTGTAGTGTGTACATGTTCTGCTACATTTCTTGGGGGCATCCTCCCCCTGGGTACGCCCATGATTGTAAGAGGTCAGAAATTAGGTCAGTAAAGTAGGATTTAAAAAGTGAAAAAAGACCTGCGTTAAGCCATTTTTGAATCAATACAGAAATAAAACTTAAGGCCCGGCTTTGCCAGGAGGTATATGAAATGTGTGCAGAGAATTGGCAAGATTTGTCAAGCGTGGCGAAAAGAGAAAAACAGGGTATGTGATGCGATGCGGTTTTTTCATGAAAATTAGTTATTTAGTTATATAGCATAAGTTGTAATTGCGAAACAGATTAGTTTCAGTTTTAATCATTGTCTTTTTCTTTTCTATATCTGCAGGTGGAACTATAGTAGTAGTCTGTAAATAAATTCTTTATGTACAGACGACTGCACATGAAGCTACTAAAATCTGGCAGTTTTCTTTATTAGATTTTCAACCTTTTCTCTAAAGCGTTAAGGCTCAATGTTAATTGGGAATATTTGACAGCTTGACCTGCTGTCGCCCGTACATGACGTCATTATATGAGCAGCAGCCACCTAAACAGATATAAAAAGGAGGAGGTTCTAAATTCGATTGTTTTTTTTTTTTAATTCGCCTATGTTTTTTTTGTTTGCTCAGAATATTTGACTGGTTGAACTTTTGACGGATTTTGATGATGTTTTTTATTTGGAAGCTAGAGTTTCCAGTGTCTTTGGATTTTGTTATTTTTTTGTCTTCGTTTTCGAAATCATTTATTTTTCACTATGTAGTGCTTTTTTTGAAGATGGTTGTTTTTTGCCTGTTAAGCCAATATTGCACCCACCTACAGCTTCAGACGGACGATTTCAAGATTACATTATCTGCCAAGTCTTTTCCCAACTGTGTTGGGCTCGGCCTTCAAGACATCATAATATATAAAACTAAAATATATTTAATTAATACGTAATGTCGAACTTAAGGCGGGATGGGTTCCGTATGGTCATAGGAGTCATCTGGTATGGTCATAGGAGCCACTCCAATTAATTTTTTTCTAAACTCATGTTAAAATAGGTCCATCTCGTCTGGTGGTCTCTCATCTGTAATCGTATGTGATTTAAGTTTTTTATCTAACGATTTATGAAAAATACCATTTATTTGCCATAATACTGAATGTGTGTACTTGTGTAGTCAGTAGTGGAGATTTCACATCACGTAATTGAAACCATGTAGGTATTCTACATTATTTATTTTACCATACACAAGAAAATAAATAAATAAATTAATAATTAATGTTCTAGTAGTGGGACCTTTTTTAATTTTATTAATTAACAATATTAAATTTTACAATATTTTTTTGTGTTGCGTTGCTGATACCTACCTACCATCGGCCCCTCCACGTGTGTGACATCAGTGGGTATTATTTTGTACCAAATATAAGCCATTTATTTTGTTCGAAAAATGCAGTTTTCAGTTTTTTTGTAAATTATTTTTATATTTTAAAGATAACTGCGGTACAATTTTTTATGTATGATAACCTTATCATGTTTCTTGCACAGCTACGTTTGCATTTATAAGTAGGTAGTTTCTTTATGTACTGTAGTAGAAAGGATTCGTCTACAACAAATACGAAGTTCGTTTCTGATCCTCCTTTGAAATGAAATGAATATCAAAATTTGAATTTCGAAATACGCTGGCGTCACTATAGGATTCGATGCGCTATTGCCAATGCTCACTACTGCACTACAAATCAATAATTAGCAAAATAATTGAATAAAAATATACGTAATATTATAAATGCGAAGGAGAGTTACGGTTCCACACTAAAATCGCTGAATGTACTAGCTTTCCGCCCGCGGCTTCGCCCGCGTGGAATTCGGTTATATCGCGTTTTTTTAGATTTTCCTAGGGAATAAAACTAATTAAATGATGATTGATTAGTTTTCGACCGGAGACGCAAAATGATTAAAGTACTAAAATGGCTATTAAAAAAATAAGGGTTGATCGTAGAAGGGTGAAAATTTAGGATTGTATGTATTTTTGTATGTTGTATCATAAAAATATAGAAACTAGAACTTTCGTCTAAAAAATAAATTTAGGGGTGGACTACCCCTAACATTTAGGGGGATGAAAAATAGATGTTGCCCTCACAAAATTTCATGAGAATCGATCAAACCGTTTCGGAGGAGTATGGCATCGAAAACTGTGACACGAGAATCTATACTAATATTATAAAGAGGTAAAATTTGTAAGTTTGTACATTTGTATGTAGGGGGTAATCTCTGGAACTCATACTCTAATTTTAAAAATTTTTTAACTTGCAGAAAGCTACATTATTCCTGAGAGCTATAGGCTATACATTGTTTCTACAGCATGTATAATAACCGAGCTATCACAACTTTTGTCTAGCAAGTCGGAAAAAAATACCTCATAAAACACAATTATTTACGTACGCTACCTAAACAGTTGCCTGGTTACCTGGTTCGTCTTAATTATTTCGGTGCTAAAGAAATTCGCGAAGGAAACTTTATGGCTACATTTAAAGTAGAAGAGCAAGTTTATCACTTGATTGGTAGTCTACTTCCTTCGCCAGGGCAAAGCCCGCAGTTTCTACAAATTTACTTCATTTCTGATGCCGACCAACTTTCGTTGCGGTCTAATATTCTTCCTCAGCCTATAGATGTCCACTGCTGGACAAAGGCCTCCCCCAAGGCTTTCCACGATGACCGGTCTTGTGCTGCCCGCATCCATCGGCTTCCCGCGACCTTCACCAGGTCATCGGTCCACCTTGTTGGGGGTCTCCCTACGCTGCGTCTTCCAGTACGTGGCCGCCACTCCAGAACCTTGCTGCCCCATCGGCCATCGGTTCTACGAGCAATACTAATATTGCTCCTAACCTAAATATCGATTTAATCAATGATTTAAGTACAGACGTCGTTATATAGTCATAACATTTATATTCGCAGTTTCAAATACAATTTAGAACATCACTCTACATTTGAAAACTTAAATATAATCATTCACGCTGACCGCACTCCACTAAATCAACATTGTGGAAGATACAATTCAATAAATAAATAAAATAAGTAAAAGGCGACTAAGGGTTAAGTTACCTTGAGCAGAAAAGAGAACTTCGGTAATCTTTGAAGGTACTAATCTGATTCCAAAAAATATTTTACTAATAAAATTAAATATAGTAATATCAATCGAGTGTAATCTTATGTTAAAACAAGATTTTTCGCGGACGAAGTCGCGGGCAGAAGCTAGTTTTATATATAAGATAAGATATACATATTTGGCACATTGAGCAAACGTAGTGATTACGCTCAATCCTTCTCTATATGAGAGGAGACCTGTGCCCAGTAGTGGGACAATAAAAAAGGTTGATGATGATGATTTGGCACATGAGTTACGATACGATATAGAGGCATGAGGAACTTGGTGTAAAGTTCACTCACCCTCCATAGAAAATGGAGGATTACCCAACCAGTTGGGTGCCATTACCTGACAGTTGAGGTTGGGACGTTGATTTGGCTGCGCGAATTTTGTATAACGTTAGTGTGAGGCTAGTTTGCATGTGAAGTTGTAGATACCTTCACAAGGACATAGGATGGATGCCTTTATTACTTTTCTACTAGAACTATTTATCCCGATAATGCGTTTTCTGTGGGATAATTTTCAACCGCCATGGTGGTTATCATCACCATCAACCTTTTTATCGCCCCACTGCTGGGCACAGGTCTACTCTCATAAAGAGAAGGATGGTGGTTATATCAGTGGGCAAAAGCTCATAATTAAGCCGGTGTAGAGCGGCTTTTGTGTTTTTATATTATGCTGCGCCGACACAAATGTCGAAAGTGTTAAAAAATGCTTTTGATATGTTTATACAGTATTTTTTTATTTCTTTTGTATAATAATAGTGATATGTGTACCTAAAAAAAATACAAATGCAGTGGTACAGGCTGAGTTTGTTTTAGCTTCCCCATTGCGAAATGTTTTGTGTTTAAATAAGTTTTATTTTTATTTATTTATTTTATTATTTATGTAAACACAATAAAATACATAAGGATAAGACAAAATTAAGATCTGAGTACAAAGGTGCTGCTTATTTCTTACGAAATTTCTTCCAGCAGACCAGCGAAAGGAGAAGTAAAACAGAAATGTTATTTCTAAGTATTTTTTTAAATGTAATTGTTTTTTAATTTAATTTTGTGGTGGCTAATGCCAAATGAAATAAATGGTTATTATTATGGTTCAAAATTGATTTTCTGAGGTATTTTAAATTTTGGGGTTACGATAATATAGGGTTTGAACCAGGGTAAAAAGTTATTATTTTGAGATGTTGTATTTCTCTGTTTTGTTGTGAAATTATTACTTAAGTCTAGTTATAAATTAATTCTTTTCTTTTATTATTATTATTAAATAACTTCAGCCGCACAGGTTGATCGACCAGGTCAAGATATGCTTGCCACGGGGGATGGGTTAAATTAGTTGAGCCGTTGGTCCCGGCTGTCATTCCTGTATCTCTGAAAGTCGCTACGGGTAGTCAGTAGCCAAGAATCTGACAAACTGTCTTACCAAAGGGTATCGTGTTACCCAGTAATTAGTTTGTGGAGGTCAGATAGGCAGTCGCTCTATGTGAAATAACCGGCCCTAATATGAAATAGCCGGCCTTAATATGAAATAGCCGTCCCTAATATGAAATAGCCGGCTCTAGTATGAAATAGCCGGCCTTAATATAACTAACTACAGTTGGGAAAAGGCTAAGCAGATGATGTTTAGTGTAAACATATTTTTAACCCAATTAAGTATTCAAAGTGAGCACGATATTAATTATGTTTATTTGGTTTCAGGGAATCCTATTCTGTAATCTCCAATCCAATAACAAATGGAAGATTATGAAACCGAGTTTCATTAAAGAAATGGCGGCTCAACAAGGCATATCTGGACAAACTGCTCCCCAAGAATTTACATTTTTCACCATGCGGAATCGTGAAACTAACAGAAATATATCGTCTTGTTCCTACAGGACAGCGAGGCTGATATAACGCTGTCTACTTCTGCACACAATTTACGACCGACCAAAGATAGTAGAGCATCACTACAATAGAACTACGATGTATTTCTTCAACCGTTTTGAGTACACTGGCGTTGAATAATCCAACATAACGCCTACTATGTTTTATGTTAAGGATTTGGATTCTGCACTCAGCTGTTCAAATGGACCATTGTGCGTGGAATAAGTTGGCCGTCGGTGGTCATTCCAACCAGCTTATCTCCCAGAGGCTTACGAAGTCTCTTGGCTTCTTGAGAACATTTGTGTAAGATCTTGTTGTCACGAGAGTTCCAGATCTAATCCGGGATGACGTGATTGAACCTACGACACCCGTAAGTCGCGTCCGTTACCACCGGACCACCGATACAACGAAGACAGACATAAACTATGCGCTCATAATACTCCCTATGTAAACTAAGTAAATTAAATGACGATCTAAAAAAATAAATCAAGAAGAAGAAGGAAATAATCAATTAGGATTTCGATTTAAGTATAAACCATACTTATGTAGATCGAAATTCTAAAGATTCAAAAGATGTTGAATGTTTAGGTCCTGTTGACAAATCACCATTTTACACCACTCGGCGATGAACAAGAAGTATATTGGTACTAATTATTTTTATCTTAATAAGATACCTTAGGATGTAGAGCGAGCAAAGCGATGTAATTTTTTTTGTCGTGTAGTATATTGTATATAACTTCGGTACTTAGCTAATTTGTTCCTCTTTTTTTTTATTTTTTTTTTATTAATTCTGTTTTTGGATACAACTAGTCATTCGAATGTTAACGTTAACCATTCGCAAAATTTTCAAGCAACAAAGGTCACTCATCATTCATCCTTCACCCTTTGTAAAAACACTTCCTCTTTCTTTAAACATATCCCTATATTTTATTTGCTCTTGTATGATATGTATTAATTATTGGATATTGGAGGGGCCAAAGTGGCTTCGCGGAGGTTTAATATACCTTCCTTCGATATGGACTGTTATTTTTAAAGGACAAAGAAAAAATGGCCTCACTGTCGCGCTGTAAACTCTTAACCTAGGAATGGGTTATGGAATCATGCACCTTACCTCGCTTCACGCCGGGCTGTTCCGTCGTCTCGTAGGAGTTCGATCAGTCCACTCCGTCTTCGACTTTCTTCACCCTCGCGGTTCGGCACAAGTTCAACACAACACACGTGGTTATCAAGTTCCCCGCTAACAGCTTCGGTTTCTTTTCTTGAAGCCACAAAGACACGTCTCCAATTTGAGCGGATGGTTACAACTTATAATGGAATGATTATATCGTTCAGCGATAAATTCACACAGCAAAACTATGCGATTGCGGGTTTTGAAACAGCGGTTAGAACGCGGATAGCGCGCGGTACGGGAATGCGCACGCGCGGAGTTCCAAAGGACACACTAACGAACTTGTCTTCTCTAGTATGATCAAGGCGCTGTTTTCGATCAGCGCCATCTCACGGGCAGCGGGTGCATGACGTGATAGAGGGTTACGGGGACAAGGAAATCAGCTACGAGATATACAGCGCAACAGTTCCATTTATAAACGCCAATAGATGGCGTCAACAGATATATTTATTTAAACTAGTATGATACACTTAACGTACATATTTATTGTATAATCTATGTAATTAGTACACTGTAGATTGTAGAATACCTACATTATTTCTCTCTCCTTCCCCTTAGTATTCCATCCAAAGATTGTCTGTGTCAAAGATCGAGATGATGTCAAAGATCGCTTTTAGCGATAAGACCGCCCATTGTGTTACAAAGGGTAACACAATGGGCGGTCTAATCACTAAAATCTTCATAATGTATGTGATGTGATTTATATAGTGTACATAATAAAGAGTATTCTATTAAATACTATTATTTTTTGGGGGGTGTGACCCCCCCTCGTTACGCCCATGCATAGACAAACAGCCTGACCCGGAGCAAATATATACAATGTAGGCAATACAAATATTTGTAAATAAAAAATTATATAAATATTTGAAAATAAATAATCACATATTTTTTTTACTAAAAATCTACTCGCGCATAAATCATATGTCAAATAAAATATTTGTGTTACTTTTTTGCCAGTCGGCGCCGTCAGACATGTCCAGTTCCGCAGTTTTGGAGAGGCAGCCCAGTATTTCCGATCTAATGGAAGAACTGCGCCAAAAGCAGTACGTGTATGACAGGTTGGGGCCAATTCTGGACCGCTGCACATTTGAAAACCCCGAACCCGACCCAACCTTGGACGAAACGAAAATTATGGGTATGTAGTACTGACTCATATTAATGTTTTCTTTTTATTACTAGTGCTCTACCGCAATCCCGCCTGATGGTAAGCTGTGATGCAATCGTTGATAATGGCTACTCTTCGCCTGTGCTCCAGGCTTTGCAGACCTACTTTTTTTTCATAGTGGAAATAATTGTATTAATTTTATATTAATACTTACCTACAAGTTTTATAAAATACGAAATCTATTACACCACAAGACAAACCATGATAGATTGACACCAAGATAGAAACAGCCGAATAGATAAATATTGCAGTTTAAAAGGTTGCATTTTCAATTTAATTTCAACACGCTCAAACAAAAATTTAAGCCTTCCTGTACATTAAAGGAGTATAATTATGTTATGCCCTGTAATTCTTCCTTCTACCTATGTTTTAAGAAACTGGGTTTCTTTAAATATAAAATAAAGGGATTTGTTCGACTGGACCCATTTCCAAGGTTTTTGATTCCTTGTATTTATCACATCCGAAAAATATATTCTCAATATTCGGATAATGGCGTAGGTATACAAGATTAAAAAAAAATGTAGAATAATGTCTGTAATAAAAAAGGATTGGCCTAATTATTATGTACTAGCTTTCCGCCCGCAGCTTCGCCCGCGTGGAATTCGGTTATATCGCGGTTTTTAGATTTCCCTCGGGAATATCAAAATTTTTTAATAAAAGGAAGCCTATGTCCTTTCTCAGGGTCTAAAGATTGTCTGTGCCAAATTTTATCAAAATCGGTTGAGAGGTTTAAGCAGGAAAGCGTAACAGACAGACTGACAGACAGAGTAACTTTCACATTTATAATATTAAGTATGGATAAATTATTTCATCATCATTGCTCTCAAAACTGTGAAGAAGAACATGGTGAGGAACACCGGCTTGCCTTAGAGGCAAACTACTAAGGCATGTGATATCTAACAACCCGACCCATTCCCAGGCCTGTGTCCCAGGAGTTACCATTATAGGCTGACTAGCTTTCCGCCCGCGGCTTCGCCCGCGTGGGGTTCGGTTATATCGCGCTTTTTAGATTTCCCTCGGGAACATCAAATTTTTCCGGGATAAAAGGTAGCCTATGTTTTTTCTCAGGATCTAAAGATTGTCTGTGCCAAATTTCATCAAAATCGGTTGAGAGGTTTACCTCTCAACCGATTTTGATGAAAAAGCGGGAAAGCGTAACAGACAGACAGTTACTTTCGCATTTATAATATTAGTATGGATTATGTATGTAGGTATATGTTAATTGATATCTACGTGATTAAAATCAGAAAATTCTACTCTTTGACGTTGGTACGAATGTACTCTGTCTCTTTCACACAAAAACTACTGAACGAATTTGGATAAAATTTGGCACACAGAAGATTTATAACCAGGATTAACACAAAAATCTTTTTTATTTTGATATTTTAACAGGATCGGAATATATTATACTTACAGGTGAAACCGCAGGATACACCTAGTACGTAATAATATGTACACATAGCACTTAGTACGCAATGACTTGCTTTGATGAATGCGGTAGTAACATAATTCATCATGTTACTACCGCATTCATCAAAGCAAGTCTCTCTTTAGCTCTGTCTCGCGTTTTCACAAAACCATTATATAAACTTTTACAAAAATAGTTAAATTAAATTAATTAGTCTGAAGATAAATGTTTCTAATTCTGCAAGCTATGACGCAAAACTTGAAAGATCTAGAACGTTCCCGCTACTCTGTGACCGCTGCCACCTCGGCTTTTCAATATAAATTGATGATCTTGTCAGCTGTTTCTTTTTCTTCTTCAATCTATAGAGGTCCACTGCTGGACAAAGGCCTCCCCCAAGGCTTTCCACGATGACCGGGCTTGTGCTACCCGCATCTATTGGTTTCCCGCGACCTTCACCAGGTCATCGGTCCACCTTGTTTAGGGCCTCCCTACGCTGCGTCTTTCGGTACGTGGCCGCCACTCCAGAACCTTACTGCCCCATCGGCCACCGGTTCTACGAGCAATGTGCCCTGCCCACTGCCACTTAATTTTAGCGACTCGAAGAGCTATATCGATGACTTTGGTTCTTCTGCGGATCTCCTTTTTTCTGATTCGATCACGCGGAGAAACTCCGAGCATAGCTCTTTTCATTGCCCTTTGTGTGACTTTAAGCCTTCGTATGAGGCCCATTGTGAGCCATTGTCAGCTGTTAAGTACCACCAAACACGTACTTCGCGCTGGATCGTGTTCAAACAAGTCCAGATTGCCTAGGGAGAGTGTTTTTACCTTAACGCGATCAACACGTTTATGAAGTTCAGCGCTCTGACTCACTCGCCGCTTGGAGCTGTTCTACCCGAGCGCCGAACGTAATAAACGTAAGTACTGCGGATTGTTGGAAAGAAATGAGTTCTTAGTCTCAGTGGGTACTTCACTCAGTTTGTTTTGACTGTAGAGCGGAAGGGTGCCAATATAGAAAATAAAACCTATATTATAAATTACAGAAACCCAGATCAACAGTTGACTTGATATGAACTGGAAACTCAACCATAAATAAAATCAGAAAATCTTCCTATTATTATAAACGTGAAAGTTTGCATGGATGTTTGTTTTTTACTCTTTCACAATAATAAAATAAGGCAAGAGCTATGCTCGGAATTTCTCTGCGCGATCGAATTAGAACTGAAGAGTTCACCGACATAGCTCTTCGAGTTGCTAAAATTAAGTGGCAGTAGGCGGGGCACATTGCTCGTAGAACCGATGGTCTATGGGGCAGTAAGGTTCGTGAGTGGCGGCCACATACCGGGAGAGGCAGTGTAGGGAGGCCTCCAACAATTTAAGGTGGACCGATGACCTGGTGAAGGTCGCGGGGTGCCGATGGATGCGGGCAATACAAGACCGGTCATTGTGGACAATTTTGGGGGAGGCCTTTGTCCAGCAATGGACCTCTATAGGCTGAAGAAGAAGAATAAAATAATAAAAAAGTATTTATTTCACAAAATAAACACTGAACACAATTTTCATGATGGTTACCACATGTTACTCATTGAAAAGTAGAAATGATATAAAGTGTGGTTTCAGGAACTATTTGCAGCCTAATACAGTCTTATGATCGACGATACAGCGCTGCTTTGGAGTTTGTAGCTGGAGAAAAGGTACGTTGCTTTCAATGTTTGTATTTGCGTGCGAGCTTGCGCGGTTATGTTGTGTGTCTATGATAAGAAATTAAGTTAACTACAATAAACTTGCATCTAAGCCCAATGGTGGTGCTATTCGGTAGCTGACAGATCACTGGCGACGAATTTCCCACGTTCCCAAAAAATAAACCTTGTTGAATTTCAGTCAGCCACTTTGAGAACCTTTTGCTTACACAGGACAGAATTCTCACAGTTAACCACAGAAAATTTTAAGTGTTTGATTCCACTTAGAGCCTTTATATTTTATAATTTTGAAGAAAAGGCATCTCCCACGTTGAAATACGCTGATTTAAAGAAATCAATTTGTAAAGCCAATGTGTATGTATATTACAATTGAGAGAAATAAGAAATTACAGTAATTACCGTTCTTTAGATTACCTTTTATGATGATGAGTTTATCATCATCATCATCTCAGCGTATAATCCCGGTTGCATCCGCGGCTTTCGCGTTGGAGCCCAGGGCCCACTTTCCTACTACAACGCCTCCATTTCGCACGATCTCTGGCATACGGTGGTGAGAGATTGTTGGCATGCATGTCATCTCTTACAACGTCAAGACAGCACTTCTTTGGTCTACCTCGCTGGTTCCGGCCCGGCGGAGGCGCCATGGCAAGACATTTGTTACCCACGTACGCCGGTTTTCGTAAGACGTGACCGTACAAGCGTAGGCGACTCTCTTGCATTTTGTCTGCTATGTCACGGACACGTAGACTGCCACGGATGCGGGAGTTCCTAATGCGGTCTTTCCACGTAACTCCACACATCCACCGCAGCACATTTTATGTACCTTCTATCACACTGTATTTGTTTAATTGTTACTGTCTTCCTGCAACAGATTGTTTATAAACTCCACTATTTGATCGTACCTACGACTCTGCTGTGGAAATGACTACTTTCAAAGTTATCTTTTTAGTCACTGTTGCACTGTTGGGTGGCTACCATTGGAAAGTCTGTTAAAGTGGCAGCGATCTTTATTAAAGTTGCAATAAGGTTATCAACAACCTTATTGCAACTTTATCTTCTAATATTGCGACATATTCGCCTTAAATGTCTGAGTTGAATGAGTTTATGGACATAATAACTAACACAGTAAAGTTTCCGCTACAACTTCATCATTTTTATAATTTTTTCAATAGTGCTAGTCAGTTTGAAATCAACTTAATTACAGTTAAAATAATGTTGATATCAGGTTAAGTTTATAATCGCCAAATTGAAAAAAAAAATAGCTTGCTGCTTTCAAAAGTAAAATAACTGAAAGTACCTTTGTTGCAGCTGTATGGCGTTGTGGTAGACTCAGAGGAGACTGCTACAACCCTTGTGACTAGAGGTAATCTGCTGAGGCAAACCATGTTTGTCATGCTTGACTCAATCGACGCGAATGTTATCAGCAGGGACACTTTGCAAGTCGCGCAGGACCTGGTGAGTATACTTGGTAGTCTGAAAAAGGACCTCCAAATAATTTAGAAGCTTCTCCAAGAGTTTCCTATGAACATTCTAGGTGGTATTTCGGAAAAAACACCCCCCAGTATGTTCAATGATATTATTTCATCCGCCACTTTATGAGCAGCCTGTGGGATATGTCATCTAGTCCCCTTATGCAGTATTTGAGACGCTACTTTTGGATCGCTATCTGTAATGGTTAACGTAATGGTAGCGTCAGTAAAGTACTTAAATCTGTAATGAATAGTGATTCAGATGTTGGTAAATCTGCATCGAATAGTTAGTTCGGGGCGCAGCAGCCCCCTAACTTGTGGAACCCCTGCTTTTATGGGACAGAGGCGTCCCTATGTTTTACTATAGAGTGGCGCTGGTGGACCAAGTGTTTTAATATTTCTTTTTTATATATTACTAGCGACCCGTCGCGGCTTCGCACGGGTGCAATCATCATCAACCTTTTTTATTATCGTCCCACTGCTGGGCACAGGTCTCCTCTCATACTGAGAAGGATTGAGCGCACGGGTGCAATGCTGATACTAAATACACTACATAAAATCTGTGAACGTATAAAGAATGGAATACTCATTATTATGTACACCATATAGATTACAGAATATAAATGTATAGATTTTACAAAGGGCGACACAATGGGCGGTCTTATCGCTAAGGGCGATCTTTTACAGACAACATTTGGATGGAATACTAAGGGGAAGGAGAGAGAAATAGTGTAGCTAGTCTACAGTGTACTATTTACATAGAGTATACAATAAATATGTACGTGAAATGTATCATACTAGTTTAACTAAATATGTACATCTAATTAATAAACATCATACAAGAGCAAATAAAATACAATGACATGTTTAAAGACAGAGGAAGTGCTTTTTTATCGTAGTTTTAAAAGTGGACAGAGTTTGAGCACGCCTTATGGACACGGGCAAGTCATTCTATAGGGTGCTTCCCTAACATAATAGTCCAAGATCCCAGAGCAATCAGACGTAACTTATTTTCACATGGATGAAACCTTAGGTTCGTAGTAGTGCCTCGTGTACTTAGAATACCTGTGTGTTTGTGGAACTTGCCGAGTGACACCTGGGCAGATACCAGGTGAGAAAGGTAACTAAAAATTAGAGTTATTTTACTTAAATTCTGATGGCTGATATTTATATATATTATGTAGAATATTATACTAAACTAGTATCATAAAGTGTCAGACACTTTTCATTGACCAAAACTTTTGTCAGACGCTTTAAAGCTCCATAAAAAATAAATGAACTTTACTTATTTTCACATGTCTGACTTTTACATATGTTATAGAGGTAACTACTTCAAAGTTATATTTCATCAGTCAGACAAATTTGACTGACCAAACATCCCTTAAGACACACATACACACTTCAATTTTCCGTCTTCCATGGTTTTTTCACTATCACAAATTACTTAATATCAGTAAAAAACAGGGTTCGAAAATATCCGATATTTATAATAAATATCAAAATATCGGATATTTATGAGATACATATATCCGATATATATCCAAAATCGGATATATATCCGATATTTATATCCATTTCTTAAGACTGCCATTTTATTATCTTATTACTACCTATACGATTGCCACAGGTACATGACAGTTTATTATTATGAATTTATTACAATATAAAAACAACATATTTTTAGTTTTTATTTAACAAAATAAACATAAAATATAAGATTTTATGTTTAATTTATTACAATATAAAAACTAAAAATATGTTGTTTTTATGTTGTTATTTTTATATTGTAATAAATTGATAATAATAAACTGTCATGTACCTGTGGCAATCGTATAGGTAGTAATAAGATATTAAAATGGGATAATAAGATATTATAGATAAGATTATAGATAAGATATGATAGATAAGAGTTATTTTTCTGAGAAAACAAAGTCTATAAATATTAGGGAAACAAAATTAAAATATCTTAAAAATCCTAATATTTGTACTTAGTCGAGTTATAATCAAATAACAAATTAGTCTTTTTCTAGTCAGCTAGAACTGTCGAAATCGCCTGTTGATATTCCTAAAGGATTAACACTACACTTCACTTTTAAGGAGTAGGGATGTTTGCAGATGATAGAATTGAAAATTATTTTGGCTCTTTTACGTTACACTATTACTATTGATTGCAGAACGCTATAGAATATGCCAGCAGCGCGTCGGTAAAAGCACTTAGATGCAACATACTATAAATTTTGATATATATCACAAAAAATGGTTTGATATATATCAGATATATATCGGATATATATCATGATATATATCAATTGATATATATCCTTCGAACCCTGGTAAAAAAATACACGGCATAAACAAAAAAAAAAAAACATGTGCTCTTTACGGATCTAAACTCTATACTACGTGACACGGCACATACACACACACAGTAGAGTGGAGCAGATGGTAAGTTTAAGAAGGGGAACCGAGTTGCTATGGACATCTCACTCGCTGTTCAATGCATGCATAGTGCTTACGCGCTCGCACTCCCAATCGAATAATTTTTGTCTTAAGGGATGTTTGGTCAGTCAAATTTGTCTGACTGATGAAATATAACTTTGTAGTTGTTACCTCTATAACATATGTAAAAGTCAGACATGTGAAAATAAGTAAAGTTCATTTATTTTTTATGGAGCTTTAAAGCGTCTGACAAAAGTTTTGGTCCATGAAAAGTGTCTGACACTTTATGATACTAGTTTAGTATAATATTCTACATAATATATATAAATATCAGCCATCAGAATTTAAGTAAAATAACTCTAATTTTTAGTTACCTTTCTCACCTGGTATCTGCCCAGGTGTCACTCGGCAAGTTCCACAAACACACAGGTATTCTAAGTACACGAGGCACTACTACGAACCTAAGGTTTCATCCATGTGAAAATAAGTTACGTCTGATCGCTCTGGGATCTTACTCTATAAGTAATGCCAATGCAGATGTAAAATGTCAAACATAAATGCAGAAAATGTCAGTGAGTGCTCAACGGGATGAATCTAAATAAAAATGCAAGTTGTCCGACTCAAACCAGGTCTAATTGAACACTAAAAGTAATATATATAAAATACATAGAATAATGCAATACGTCAGTGCAAATACGCTAGCCTACTGGCTAATTTATTGTAATAAATATATTTTAAAACCCATGTAGGTACGTGCACCGTACAATTCCATAGGCGAACTGCTTGTACAGTAAAGAATTTATCTTAAAAAAGCATAGCGGCCCGCCGCCGCTCCTGCCGCCCCGGCTGGTCGCTCCTGCCCGCAAGTTTTAAATCTCTAATATCTTTTCATTTAATAGCTTGCGCAAACGAGGGATTATTGTCCGAAATCTATATTAAATCAACAATCTATTTAAGGTCTAAAAGTGGAAAAGGATTAATGCTGTATTGGTTACAATCGCTTCGAAAATTAGCCGGTATTTGTCGTAAAAAGTAAATGACAAAAAAAAATTATTGTGGGATATCCATAAGAGATAAACATACAATCGGGGACTTTTTTGTAGACCTTTTCAATGTGTATAATATTTAGTACATTAATTTGATAAATCTCGTAGGGTTTAGCCTGCGTTTCACTGCAAACGTGGAAAAAATGTAATTATTTACGACATAACATTAGAAACCTCACAAGTAATAGTAGTTCTTCACAATTTAATGGGTGTTATTATACATATAAACCTAGAATAAAAGAAGAAAGAAGAGTGATTAAAGAAGAATCTTTAATCACTCTACCTATTAACACTGCATCAAAATCCGTTGGGAAGTTCTAAAGATTTAATATGCAAAGGGACACAGGGAAAGAGAAAGTGACTTTGTTTTATAATATGTAGTGATAAACTAGTGCTTGACCGCAATCCCGCTTGATGACAAGCAGTGATGCAATCCTTGGTGGTAAAGGGCGCTAGTTTATTATGAGCCTTTTCACTAAATAAATCTGAGTGTATAGGAAGAAAGACGGGAGTTGAGCGAGGTGATGCAATGTTAATCCCAACAACACGACCAATGATGCTGCGCCAGGGGGAGATTGATCTGGAGACCTTCCACAACCAAACTCCCGACACAACATTTGGCGCATCGTACCACAACTGCTCAGACCCGTCCTCCGTACGGCTTCAACAGACATCATGCCGGAACACGACGAATCGCTTAGCGGCAAGACTTTGCCTGGTGGGTAGTAACTTTTGTCGGCAGCCGATGTTATGGCCTACCACCGAAAAAAACCCATAGCACATTGACAAGCTGGCTACTCCACGCCGAGACCGTTTTAAATCTAAATCTGGGTGGCCGGTTAGCCTCTTCGCACGCCTCTCCACCGAATCCAAAGTCCAGGTGGCATTTTATAGCAGCAGCCTTAATACGGTAATAATACGGTAACAATCGGTAATAACGTTGCTAGTAGATACAAGCGTGGCCTACCATGACTACTGAGACTGAAGTGACGGGTATTACGTTGTAGCGGTGCCTACCACGCGTCATACTGACGTCACGCTAATTCTGCATCTCTCAGAGTTTTCGGTGCAACTAGCACGCTTATCTACAAGTTCACGAAATCAACCGACGCGCGGCGGGCAAGTTGGCCCGCCAGACAATCTCAGTCTTGTCGTAGGATCCTCCTTCTTCTATGCAGTATGAGTGCGCTTTACATGGTGCTCCTCATGCCTCCACAACGTTTAGTCGGTTGTCTTAGTCACATAGTTTATTATTTTTATTACCTAATCTGATGGAGCATTCATCAACTCTTTCTTCTTCGTCAATATTCAATACAATAGGGTGGGTGGCATTGACCCTAAAGTAGTTTTTAAAACTTGCCCCCAGCTTTCCAAAACTATTCAAATATATAGTACTTTTGAACACGAATCATCATCATCATCATTTCAGCCGAAAGACGTCCACTGCTGGACATAGGCCTCCCCCAAGGTTCTCCACGATGATCAGTCCTGCGGCTCCCGCATCTAGCGGTTTCCCGCGACCTTCACCGGGTCGTCGGGCCACCTTATCGGGGGCCTACCCACGCTACGTCTTCCGGTGCGTGGCCGCCACTCGAGAACCCATCGGCCCCCATCGGGCATCGGTCCTACGGGCAATGTGTGCCCACTGCCACTTTAGTGTTGCAATTCTTCGGGCTATGCCGGTTTTTCTCGTTCTTCTGCGGATCTCCTCTTTCCTGATTCGATCGCGCAGTGAAACCCCAAGCATAGCCCTCTCCATTGTCCTTTGAGTGACTTTGAGCCTTCTTATAAGGCCCATTGTTAGCGACCACGACCAAAGTTCATACCTTTTCTGGTTTAAATACAATATCTTCGGTCATTGACATGATCATGTAGCGTAGCCGAATCGTATAATACTGTATTTTAACTTATGTTCACAGTGTGGAGGACCGGAGAATGTGAAGCTAGCGCTGGACTTGGTCACCTACGACAGCAAGTACGAAGCAGCCATGAAATGGGTGTTCGGAGATACGCTGATAGTCCGAGACTTGGATATCGCCGAAATATTGGCGTTTCACCCACAAGTGGGGTGCCGCTGTATGACGTTTAGCGGTGACGAGATACTACCATGTGGCGCAAGGACCGGCGGTCCCACAGTCCAGGTCGGTTATCTCTCTACACTGCGACATATTTTGTAATGAAACAGATTTCGCGGCTGTTTGTAAATGGAGATATAATATTAAGTACATTCCAGGTTAGTTCTTTATTTCACCACATGCACTTATATTGAGGATCGCACCTATACATTTTTTATACGCCTATCTCCTGTAGGCTGTCCAAGTGTCCACACAAGTTCTGACTTGAAGAGCTTGTGCTGGGGTCGTTGAGCTCTCTAAAGTGGGTTGAGCTACACGATGATTGCTTCATTATCTTTTTCCTCTAAATGTTTCCCCAGAAAGTTTTTACTCTAGAAGAACATGAATTTATTATAACGTACGAATAAATTATAACGTTTAAATTATACGTTTACGTTATAATTTAATTATAACGTATTGAAAATTACACCTGTAACGTAGCATGATAGCTGAAGTGACTATTATTACATTAGTCAGTTAACTAAGTTACGCGGGTTTTTGCACCTAAACAGACAGTATCATCTTCAACCTTTTATCGTCCCACTGCTGGGTACAGGTTTCCTCTCATACAGAAAAGGAGTGAGCGTAATCACCACGCTTGCTCAATGCGGGTTGGCGATTTCAGACTTAAAGTCCAGGTTTCCTCAAGATGTTTTCCTTCACCTTTTAATCAGTCATTGGTGTCCAAGATATACTTAGAAAGTACATATAACTTAGAAAAGTTACATTGGTACTTGCCTGACTTGGAATCGAACCCGCACACTCATTCTTGAGAGGCTAGTGTTTTAACCACTAGGCCACGACATATAATAACAATATTTCAATATTTGTACAACACTTCTGTATCTCACAAAGTCGCCCGCGGCGGTCAGCACAACTCATTACTTTTTACCATACTTTCATGTTCATGAAATCGTTGTTGTTTTAGGAACCATCAATATTCGAGTTGTTAGACGAGCGCAAGGAGTTATTTGAGCGTATGGAGACAATAAAGGCGGACATTGAACGGCTCACTGCGGAAGAGGAGCAGGGTGGAGCCTCAGCTGCACAAGATTAAAGCGTTTAGGTAAAAAAAAAAATAAAAGGTTTTGTTAATGAAACTCGATTCTGTACTGATACCAATCGTAATGTCAAATCTCGATATTGAACGAAAGCTGCAGATTTTTTTCTGTAATTTTATTGTATTGCAGGATTTTTATTTAAGATATACAATATGTTAAGAAAACCCTGTCCGACCCGTAAGGATAGTAAAGGTTAGGTAAACACATGACCAAATAACATATTAAATTTTACATAATCATCATTGTAACAATACTAGTGAATTTTCAAATAACCTTTTTTTCCCGCGAATAAATTGCAACTTCCCCAAAATTTGGTAATTTTTAAAAAGTGGCAACATTATTTTTGGCGGTATAATGCCGGCGGTATGTGTTGGTTTGGTTGCCAATAGCGATGCGACCGCGTGCCGCGTGCCTTGCCCCTCTCCGCCCGCGCCTGTATGCCCTATCGCACATGTTTTATGTTACCTCTTTTTGCGAAATAATATTTATTTTTTTAGGGGGATTTTTTTTTAAGTTTAGCCCGTCTTTGTAGGCATTAGTAGAATCATTTATCGATACCTAACAATACCTTCACGGATCGGACAGGGTTTTCTTTACATATTGTATAATGTTTCTTGCAACACAATAAACTTTGGCTACTGCCCACATATTTCACTTCTGCATGAAATGTCTTACGATTGGTTACCAACAACATAAAAAGGGTAACTTTGTCTATTAGGGCCACTTTCTAATATTTGGTTAAACACACTTATATGTAACTCGAAGCAATCAAATATTTGTTTACATAAAACATGTTTTGTTTTTCTTTTTTTTTAATTATAAACTAGTGTTTGACCGCAATCCCGCCTGATAGTAAGCAGTGATACAATCGTTGATGGTAAAGCGCACTAGTTTATGAAGAGCCTATTCACTCTAGCCTTGACGACACTCAAATTGTAGTCCGACGGGAACACCGTCACTGGCAAATTGTTCCAGTCCCTTGATGTACGCGGCAAAGAGGAAGCGAAACGCTTCGTCCGGGTCGTGGTGGCGAGTTTCAAGTTAACAACGGTTTCGAGTTAACAACGTAAGGGTGGAAACTCACCGCACGACGAGTCGTCCGATGATGGAACGGAGATGGGGAATAAAATCATGCAATTTCTTTGCACACTTACCAAAATGCATTATATAGAACACCGAAAGGCTGGCTACTCTACGCCTGTGCTCCAGGCTTTACCGTTATGAGTTAAATCTGGGTCGCCAATCAGCCTCTTCGCACACCTATCCACTGAATCCAAAGTGGCCTGGTGACATTTCGCAGCACCAGCCCAAATGTGGCTGCAGTACTCCACGCATGAGCGGTCCTGTGCTTTGTACAATATTAGAAGCTGCCCTGGCTTGGAGTACCGCCGGACCTTTGCGATAACGCCAAGTTTCTTGGCAGCCACCTTGGCCTTGGAATCAATGATCCGCCCAAAGTTTAGGTTGGAGGAAATCTGAACTTCCAAAAGCTGCAGCCGGTCGGCGCACTCCAAGGCTACATTCCTAAAAGTAGGAGCCAAGGTGAATGAACTTCTTTTGGCGGTGAAAAGACACGCCTGTGTTTTGGCGGCATTAAATGCTGCAAGATTGCCTTTGCCCCATTCGGAGACTGCCTCTAATGCAGCATTCGTACGCTCTATCATAGCCTCTCTTTCGGACCGGATTGATTCCTTTGTATGGTACGGTATGACCAGCTACATCAGGAACCCTAGTCACTTGTTCTTCCAGCTGGGAGAACCCCATTGATAGCGTAAAGTTTCGCGCTTCTCTCCCAGCGTGGTCGGTCCTCTGATATGGAAAAAGCCAGTCTTGGTGGCAGGCGTTGAAGTCCCCCAGAGCGACGAACTGTGGGTCAGGGTGCCGGTGCAGCGTAGTGTCAGCGGCCTCACTGATGTGGTCAAACAGTCAAGTCGTGTCTCCTGGTCACGGCTGTGCGACTTATAGACACAGGTGTAGACAATTTTGTCCACACCAGTATTAACCAACAGCCATAGGGACGATAAGTGAGGGTCTTCTAAGTGACGGAGACGCCGGGAACAGATGCCATTGCGGACATACACACAGACGGACATCTGATCTGGGTCTCCGTCAAGAAGAGTAGGTGGGGCTTGTCAGTCTCAAGGTGGTGATGGACTACATCGATATTGGAGTGCATACCTCGAATGTTTGAGAACATTCTAATCAAGTAAACATGACCACATGTCATGACGTGTGCATGTGTGTGTGATTATTATGTGTAATGTAGTCACTATAAGTGAAATGTATGTTGGGGCCAAATAAACAAGGTTCATAAAAAAAATTATGTAATTACTACCTACAACAGTGCTTAAAGGATTTTAAGGCCCAAAAACACTAAAATGCCATTTATTCTAAGTCAGGCAAATTCGGATAACATAATCAGCCTGTAATGTTCTTACTGCCTGGTACAGGCTTCTTTTCAGTGGGAGGGAATGGTCAAAATGAAACCAATTGCTACTGGTAGTGATCAGTAGCAATGGGTTTCATTCATTGCGGTATTTACGATGTTGGGCAGACACATTTTTGAAACATGGAGCAATGGATTTGCAATTTGCTTCAAAATAATTCCAATTGGTAGTAATAATGTTATGCAATGAGGGTGCTGGTGCAGTTTGGTAAATGTTAAATGTCTTCGAATTTTTGGTTTTAGGACACATCGACGGCTTCACGACGTTTTTTCATCGTTTTGACATCAGCGGCTGCTGACTTAGCTACTGGATTCGGATAACCTGTTATTTATTTTGAGTAAGTCAAGGTTTTATTGTTTTATATTACTTTCTGAATGTTATGCTAATGGTATACGAGGTTACTTGCATGAAATATATATAAGGGTTAAATTGGAAAATAACAGCTAATATTTTTTGTTCTTTTTTATGCGGTGAATTTAAAAATTCACATTATATGCTATACGTAAGCATTAAATTTTAAAAAATGAACAATGATATAAGTCACCGCAGAAAAATGAGCTGCTGTCAGAACTGGTGAATCTCTTTTATGATTTTTGTAACTTACCACTTAAGGATTTTAATATTAATATCGCATGTTAATTCCTATATTATAATGACACTGATGTATGAATACAACTACTTCACCTTAAAACATACCATTGTACCGTACTGTTGATGTATATTGCTCAACATTTTTTTTATATAAACCACTTTTTAACTTTAGATAATATTCGATCACATAAACTTTTTAAGTGAATGTCTAGTCATTAATAACCGCTAATTGTAATACAAAAAACTTACATATAAAACACACTTTTCAGACATCCTACATAGATGCCCGTTGCCTAAATAAAAATAAAAAAAAAATAGCATAGGTATCATTAAAAAATTTCGACTAGTAAATATCTATTACGTCATAGGCACTTACTCATATCATATAGACATCAGTAAACTGGTCGTGTGTTCCACTGGCCACATGAAGAGTCATTTAACCGCTTGGCGAAGTCCCGAATCATTCGATTAGCACTCTGACCCCAAGGTGTTTCAACCCTAAACAGTTGAAACATGTTGTTTGAGGTTTCTTTTCTGCAGCAGTGCCCAAGCACAGCTCATCTTGCTAGGAATTTGGTACGGTAGGAGCAATACGGACATCTCACCTGTATTGGCGTAGCTAGGGAGTCTGTAGGTGGTTTGGTTGAGTTGCGTAAGCGCAACTTTGTAGATATGTCATCAAGAATGAATTTCAGTACACCTGTCCTATTATAGGTACTGTGTGTATCTGTGTCCTGGCCAAAATGATGTAGGTAATGTAAGTCGCTAATGTAGCTAGGTGTATACTGAAAAAGCAAAAAAAATAATTGCAGCTTTTTATTTTTGGCTACACAAAATTTTACCTTTACTTTTTAAGTGCTTTAATGATGACTCTTGATGCACAAACAAAAAATAACAGATTTTTGAGTTTTTTTTTACTCATATCAAAGCAGAAACTGCCTCTAGCAGTCGAATGTCACTTTTAAAGCACAAATCTTGAAGTTTCTAGTTAATTCCTGAGTGAGCGGCGTAGGTAATTTTTTCAGCTTTTTGTTTGAAGACGGTTTTCTGTTTCGATAATTGATGAATGAAGTTATTTTATACGTTATTGGACATTGGAAGGGTATTTTTCTAGGATGGGTATTCCCATGCAAAAAAAGAGATAGAGAGAGAGTTTTATTAGGTATGTATGAGGAACGGTACGTTTCTGGGATGGGCCTAAAGCATTTACTATTCCCGTCGCTACAGCTGGCGTTTAGCATAAGTATAAATAGATTTACCCAGAAGAAAAGCAAAAACGAAATTATACACACCAAACAATATACACGTAAATCCTATATTTGTTAACAATTATTTATTGTTTAGACTTTACATGAGTTTTAGAGATACTTTTAGGGAAATTCTCATTAGATTTTATATATTTTTATCTCTGTTTTGAGTTTTAACAGTATAGGTATTATATAAAAAACAAATGTTTAGGAATGATCTGCAATACATACGTCAAACTATGTTTAACAACCCCCAAAGTGATTAAGGAACAGCTCCAAGGGAAAAGTTGGCCAAAAAGATTTGGTTTAAAACTCTAAATTTTCCGTCTTAAAAAAAAAGGGGTGGCAATTACCCCAAGTTTCGAAAACTCACCCGGACCTTTAGCTTTCCAAAAGAACGGAATTAATAATAATTTACGTACTTTTCGGGAAAACATTTGTAGAAATTAGAGTTCGAACAGAAATTAAAGCATTAGTTTTTATGCTTTTCCCAACATTCAAATAAGTTGAAACTAGGCATACTTCGAGCTGAATTTCAGTCACTTGGGGTGATGATTAGACAGATCGCAGTTTTAATACTCAATAAATTAAGTTATAACATGAGTAACACAATTAGCATAAGTTAGCATAAGATTTCACTTTGTACTTTCTTAGGGAGTTGTAATTTTTATACTCTTGTGGGAACCTGGGCTGGCAAACTATGTAATTTTTTTTTTTTAATTTTTATTGATTTTTGTTTCTTACTAAACATTTTTGTTTTCTGGTGGCACGTCCATTATATTGTTGATTATCCTCCTAAACACAACATGTTACTAAGGCGTGGGCTTTATTTTCAGTAGCCTAAATGGTTGAATTAAGTTAAAACAGCGCAAGTAGCAGACTACTTGCGCTGTTTTAACTTAATTCAACCATTTAGGCTACAAATGACCTAAATTAGAGTTTCATTCCTGCCTTTTTTTCAGAAAAAAAAAGGCAGGAATGAAACTCTAATTTAGGTCATTTTGAATGCAGATTTCTAAAAGTTTTAAATGATATAACAAAGATTACAGATCTGATAAAATAAATGAAAAAAGAATGTCATAATCTATAATTAGATAAGTTGGAATGAATATCTCTAAAACTTAGTTTTCTTTTTGTTATTAAAAAGTCCCACATTAGGTATTTCTCCTGTATACTGGGTGCGTTTATAATCTCACATACACGAACAGTCAGATCCGGAACAACTATTTATAATAAGTTATACAAATATTTGTTAGCTTAACCACTGCAAATAAGATGTTTGTGTGAATTGTGAAAAATTTTAATGCCAGCCCAGTAATTACTCCACGGGACTGAATATAATTCCTAGCTATATTAACTATAAATGTAATTGTAATGGTAGGCATACTAATACACATTAATTAACATACTCAACTTAACAACTTTTCACTTAGTCGTATGAAATCGCCACCATTTTGTACTGTTATAAGTTTACATCGAGTAATTCATCATGTATGGAGTTTTGCACATTTACCTAAGTAGTTTTCATGCTTTGCAGTTCACGATCTAATGTATAACCTTAGATTTTAATTACATGTGTGTCATAAAAAAATAAAATATTAAATATGCTTTTTCTTCATCGCTCATCCTATTAACCCTTTAAATGTTACTAACCTTTTATTTTGTTTTTGTTTTTTTTTTTGTTTTCTTTTTGTTTGTTTTCGTGGGGAAATCCGTCTATGAATAACGGAAGGTTATGTCGGACTCCTACCGACTAAAAACGTAATATTCCTTCGAGTACCATAAGTCAGGGGCCCGAGAGATACTACTACATTCGCCTCACCCCCGTCTGGTATCAGCTCGCCATCCCTAGCGGGCGCCATCGCCAAGTGCAGCCGATACCACGACCGCACAGCCGTCTACTAAGATGCATATACTGCATGTCCCCCTCCTTGAGCTTTAGCGCTCGAGCGACGACACGAACCCAATTTCGTCGTCCGATGTTACTAACCTACTAATATTCTAAATGTGAAATTTTGCACCTATGATTGTATGTTTTTTATCACGCAATAAGATCTGAACGGATTTGGATGTTATTTAGCACACATATATTTTTTCTTTAGAAATAATTGTCATCAACCGCCTAGCCTTTACCAAACTATGTTGGAGCCGGTTTTCAATCTAACCGGATTCAGCTGAATATCAGTATTTAAAATGGTGCTACTGCCTATCTGAACGCCACAACATTAAAATTATAAATTAGTGCATATGCTTACCATTATAGCCAGTGACGCATTCGTTGATATTAAAGCGCGCTAGTTTATTAAGAGCCTAATCACTCAAAAAAAAAAGAACTTAGTGAATAGGAAGGAAAACGGTAGTTGAGCGAGGTGATACAATGTTATACCCAATAACATGACCAACGATGCTGCGCCAGAGGGAGATTGATCTGGATACCATCCACGACCAAACTCCCGACACAACAACATTTGGCGCATCGTACCCGGCACACATCGCAACACAACTGCTCAGACCTGCCCTCCGTACGGCTTCACCAGACATCATGCTGCAACACGACGAATCGCTTGGCGGCTAGACTGTCTTGTGGGTGGTAACTTCTGCCGGCAACCGATGCTATGGCCTACCACCGAGTAGGGTAATACGATACAAATCCCTTGGTAAGATTGGTTGTCAGACTTTCGGGCTTCTACTACCCGTATTGACTGTCAAAAATCTAATGACAGCCGGGACCAACGGCTTAACGTGCTTTCCGAGGCACGGAAGGGGCTTGTAAAGATGGTGACCAACTGTGGCAAGCGTAGTTTAATCTGATCGAAAGACCTGTGCAGCTGTTATTATTTAGCCATGAACCCCATAAATTTTCATTATAAATAAATAAAAAACAAAAAGACCCTTAATGGCTTTAATAGCAAGAAAAATAAGCCCTTATCTCAGAAGAAACGTATACCACAAACAACAGCTTCCCACCACGTTATCCTCACCCCAGGAGAGAGAACAGTTACTCAACTACTTAATTGTTGTAATAAACACTACACGGTGGAGCAAGATTAACACGCTGGTACTAGAAACATTTACTCTATCACCAGCGGCAATCGAAATTTCAAGAAAATTTTGCACCAATGCATCCAATGCCGTCTATATTTAACAATCCGATCCGACCAGAACGGTACTTAACCAAAGAAAACAAAAGAAAGGTCCTCCATCAATTTTTATTATTATTTTTATATTTGCAACAGCACTGTACCAATATAAATACATAAGTATATCGAACTTGTTTCGAAATTATCAAAGCAAACCAGATGACAGCACAGTTGTAGAGAGATACCTGCCGAATGCTCGGGCTAGTAGGGAATCAATCCGGTCCGAAAGAGAGGCCATGGTTGAGTGAACGAGTGTTGCACTACAGGCAGTCTCCGAATGGGGCAATGCCAATCTTGTAGCATTCAATGCCGCCAAAACACAGGCGTGTATTTTCACCGCCAAAAGGAGCCCGTTCACCTTGGCTCCTACTTTTCGAAATGTGTCCTTGAAGCGTACCGACCGCCTTCAGCTTTAGGAGTTGAGATTTTCTCGAACCTTACCTTTTCGGGCGGTTCATTGAGTCCAAGGTCAAGGTGGCTGCCAGGAATCTTGGCGTTATCGCAAAGGCCCGGCAGTACTTCACACCAGGGCAGCTTCTAATGTTGTACAAAGCACAGGTCCGTTCGTGTGTGGAGTACTGCAGCCACATTTGGGCTGGTGCTGCTAAGTGTCACCTAGCCACTTTGGATTCAGTGGAGAGGCGTGCGAAGCGGCTGATTGGTGACCCTGATTTAACTCGAGATGGTCTTCAAAGCCTGGAGCACAGGCGTAGAGTAGCCAGCCTTTCGGTGTTCTATAGGATGCATTTTGGGGAGTGTACGAGGGAATTGCATGATTTAATTCCCCCATCTCCGTTCCACCATCGGACGAGACGTCGTACGGCGAGTTTCCACCCTTACGTTGTTAACACCACTACGATCCGGGCGAAGCGTTTCGCCTCCTCCTTTATACCGCGTACATCGAGGAACTGGAACTATTTGCCAGCGGCGGTATTTCCGTCGGACTACAATTTGAGTGCCTTCAAGGCTAGAGTGAATAGGCTCTTAATAAACTAGTGCGCTTTACCAGTAACGATTGCGTCACTGCTTGCCGTCAGGCGGGATTGCGGTCAAGCGCTAGTTTATAATAATTTATAAAAAAAAAACCTTCACTACAACATCAAGAATAATATATGTGTACTTATTTTATATCTACTTCGATGAAACAGGCAACTTCGTCGGAGCTGTAAGAGTTGTAAATTATAACTACCTATGTAGGCAAAATAATGCTACCCTCAAAGTTATTTAAAGAAATTAATAACATTCAAATCGAGTGGCATTACAACTTTAAATCTGGGCCATCAGCAAGGTAGTAGACATTTGGTAGGTACTAATTTGAGGGTATTTGGAAAGTTTTCCAGCAGTGGCCTCGAATCTTTGCCGGTCGTGTTGCCATATTTATTTATTATTTTATTTTTATAATTATAAACTAGCGCTTGACTGCAATCCTGCCTGATGGTAAGCAGTGATGCAATCGTTGATGGTAAAGCGGCAGTTGAGCGAGGTCGTGCAATGTTAAATCCAACACCACGACCAACGACGCTGCGCCAGAGGGAGATTGATGTGGAAACCCTCCACGAACGGGAGGGTCCTCCAATCCTCCTTCCGCCATTTTCCATTTTTGGAAACTGGCGGCCAGGAAAACATTTGATACCCTATTTTCGACTCTTGTTCTTAAAATAGTTATGAAAAAAAGACGTGCCTTGTGGTGGTGGGAAAATGATTTGCTTTTTGACCAAAACGCATTTTAGAGCAGACGGATCCATTGGGGGCACTGATTCGCAAAGTTCATTCTGAAAGAGCACACCAAGCAAAAGAAAGGGACTAATAAAACCTATAAAAGGATGAACAGCTTGGTCATGATGTTTCTAGTGGTGTTTTCAAAAATACAACTCCCATACTTTTTGTTTTGGATGGGAAATCATCAAATGACCTCTCCCACTCTAGGTGGAGCAGAAGGGCGTGTCAAACTTCTACTGACCAAAACCCACCCGTGTTCCTTCACTTGCGTATGTGCTAGGCACCCGTATCTCTATTGAGCCCGTCACTGTGTGCTGACATCTCTCTGAGGAGCGCGTAGAACTCGACGCGCAGTCGACCCGGGCCTAATCCTTACCGGGCGGCGAGCTGCCCACTAACTCGCCGCCCGTAAGCCCGCGCCTAAATACTGGAACAGTAAATGTAGTCTGTGTCCATTCTCTGGTAGATGTAAGTACTAACACTAGTATCGAAGTTGTTGGTGTATGGAAATATAAAATTCTTTGCTCTTTGTTGTAGTTTTATTAATATTTTATTGTGATGTAGGTAACAGAGCTGGTGGCGTTAGACTGAGGAAAGTGAGGAGAGTAGTGCACTAGAGGTTAGTGCAAACTGACGCTGCAGCATGCTGCATCGCAAGCGAGGGAGCTGGAGGATAAACAACAAAGGCGCAAGGATGAGGTGGGCACTATTCTAATAGTGTATAATAGCAGAACTAACTCCGTCTCGACAGCCAAATAGACCGTATTTGGCCGTCGAGACAGAATTAAAGGCGAGTAGTGTACACAAAGTACTCACAGTGAAAACAAGTTGAGTGAAGTGGGCTTAGAGTGCGCTGTCAATAGTGTGAATCCTTTAGCATTAGTTGGAATGACACCTCTACACTTACTTCACTTCAGTTTTCACGGTGAGATGGTTACAGAAACGCACTGCTGGCTTTTCTTTAAAAGGACCACGGGTACGGTTATTTTCTCTTTTACTAGCGACCCGCCCGTCGGACGTGGACAAATCATATAGGTACCTAAGCCTTCCTCAAGAAACGGTGGACCTTCAATAAAAATAATGTCTACTGTGCCGCCCATCAGCCAATATCTGACTGCAAGATACATCGACCTTATTGTCCATGAATAGCCAGTTCCACCACCTTCAAACAGAATGAAAGCCTACCGGGGTAGCAAGCTTGTTCGAAATAATGGTCCCCTGCTCCGGCCCACTCACTCCGCGGTTTATGCAGAGAAACACTGAAGTGGTAGGCGGCCGGCAGGGGCGTGAGCGGTTCGCGGATAATTTCTAGTGTTTAGTTTTGAATAAATCGTGATATCTCCTGAATGAAACAACCAATTCCAAAAATTCAAAAAGAGATCTGCTGCTACTAAAATTACCTTTGATATGACGTAAGTTATTTGGATAAGAATTAATAATAACAAAAAGTGGGCTCTGATTTCGACTGGCATTTTAATTAACTTTTCAAACATAAAAAAAGTAATCATAATGAAGAAACTATAGCAGGTAGACATATGGTGTCGCAGACTTTATTGCAGGCATTTTTAAGGTCTAAAATACTGTAGTACATTATTTTGATCTATCTCATAGGGTTCAGCCAGCGTTTGCAATGTAAGCTCAAAAAATGGGTTTATTTTTCGACATTTGTTAGAAACCTCAAAAATTATCAGTGTTCCTCTTGTGAGTAGAGTGTGATAGAGTGATCACACTCAGTGATCTGAGTCTATAATGATTCAAGAGGAAAGTTTTTATGTATATAACATGCTTATACATGTTAATATAATAAAAACTTTCCTCTTGAATCACTATCTATTAATAAAATATCGAAATCCGTTGCGTGGTTTTAAAGATTAAATCATACAAAACGACATATGGAAAGTAAAAGTGGCTTTGTTTTATAATATGTACCTAGTGATATACAACATTATTGTGTTTATACTCGAAACACGTGTTCAGTATTTTTAAATAAAGAATCTATGTACAAAATTTCTATATCATGACAACCCACAAAATTATGAGCTTGTTATCCTACTTGGCTGTCCCAACAAAAATATGGTCCATCTCCGCTCGGGCGGGCCAGCGCTGCGTTGACCGCTGGCGTCAGCTGTTGCGCGTACAGCATATACCGTAAGTTGCGTGGCGGGCTCGGTAACCATACTGCAACAATTAAATGTATTTGGGAAAAAATATAACACGGTGTAAAGTGATTGGAATCGATTCAGTTCTTTATTCGAACAAACTGTATTCATGTTTTGCATAAACTTGCTTATGTTCTTTCTGGTTTTTACAGGAATCTGTAAAAGAGATGCAAGTCCTGCATCGTAGGCGGAAGTAGCAATGATCCGCGACGCGGTTACATCGCTCATCATCCAGCTGATGAGACACCTGAGCAAACTCAACGCGCAGATCAAGAAGCTGTACGAGCTCGGAAACGATCTATAAGCTTAGGCCAGCGAATAGCAGAATAAGGTACGTTTTTAATTAATAAGAGTTACATCCATATAATCAAGCTATAATCCATCTGGCTTAGATAATTAAATAAAGGTCAACAAAAAACCACATGGTATAGTTAACCGACTAAATTTAAAATCTGTCACTTCAGTTGTTATGCTGCATCACAGGTGTACTCTTTAATTTAGCAACGTTATAATTTATTAATATTAAGTTTGCACAGTACATGATTTTGGACCGAAGAAATTTATCAACTCGGGCAGTTGAAATTTTTTATCAGTTATTTATAAAACTCGGTTGTTTCCTATAAACGAGCAATATGCACTACAAAATTAAACAAGACAACCAGAACAGTTTCACAATGTATGACTTCATATTCTGTAACTTCAAATACTTTTTTTATACTTTGTATGATTGTTTCTTAATATTAAATAAAGTTTGATTTATTAAAATTTGATGTATTTATTAAACAAGCTAATAGGTAGAGATTATATCAAGATCAGAGGAGCATTTTTTGTAGTTTTAAGAATGTTCAGTCTGATCTGTCTTAATCAGCAGGGTAATTGCTAACACACTATCAGTAGCAATGGGTTTCATTTTGACAGTTCAACAACATCCATTGCGTTATATACGCAGTTGGAACAACAGCCAGTTTTTCGAACACATAGAGCAAAAGATTAGTAATATAATTCAAAATAATTCCAACTGATAGTAATAATGTGTTACGCAATTAGCTCTCTAATTTCTCTAAATTTTTGATCACATTTTGACATTGATTGTCCATGATCCATTTATTTTATTTGAACTCTGCACTTTGCTAAAAAAAAGTATAGAATAGAATAAAACCTTTTTAATTCAGACTTTTCAAACCATAGAGATTTTTTTTTTTGGTTCAATTTTTTCCGTTCTTCTGAACGGAAATGGCAAAGGCATAGTACGCCATACAGCCTAGTCTTCAGTATATATATTCTTGAGTAAACTTCTATCCTAATTAATCCTAACTTATCCTAGCTTATCCTAAACTTATCTTAACTAATCTAACTCCTTTCGTTTCCCGCGTTTGGACGATAAGGAGCGGTTTAGCGTAAAGACATGATGCGGCCACTATGCTACAATATTTCACTGTTCTTTTTGAATTATTCACTGAATGCACTTTTTACTACATAAATAACTCGTTTTTATTTAGTAAACGACACTATAAATAATTTTAAAAGTCCAATGAAAAATGAGCGTGACACTCATCTTGACATTCCCGCCAAACCTCGTGACAACTATCAAACCATAGAGAGTCGCTAAGCCAGCAGTGTCGTCAGTGTCACTGTTGACATGCGGCTACAGTTCTATGTGAATCCCCTGCCTGTGCTTATCGAACACAAAGTATCAAAGTGTAATTTCACCTTTTGCTTGCTGCAAATTGTTTTCACAGTTTGCTCCGTCTGTACATTTAATCCCTCAAGCATTAATGGGCTGTCCTGTTTCACATTTCAGATTCCATTGGAGGTTGGCTTGTTCACATCTTGGCCGCTAGAGCTGCATCTTTGGAAGACAACTTGGGCTACATTGAAAGAGCTACCGTGTCATTATAAAATGAATTCTATTGCTGGTAATAGAGCTAGTTTTCGATTGTCAACACTTATTCATACTGAGGCAAAGTTCTTAATACAAAATTAAAAACTTAGACTCGGGGTTGTGAAATTCTATATTCAAAAATGGCTCTGAATTATTATGTTACCCATAAAATATAAAAAGGAAAGGTGAAATGTAATGAATTACTTATGTCTAAATAACCAACAAACGAAGCGAAACCTTGGTTTATCCTGTAGAAAAGACAATAAAAACCAACATATTATATATCTCGAACATTAATTTATGAATAGAATAAAGTATGAAACAAAATTGTAAAACGCCTATATAACATTTAAATTAGTTCTTTTTGGAAATAAACATCTATAACGTTTCATTTGCAGTTTTATTTCTTTGAAATTGTGGTGTAGGTTACATACCTACACTTCTTTCAAAGGGCTATAACAGCGTTATTAGTCAACAACCTTTTTACATCAAGAGTACCTTCCGGGCACTAGTAATACGGGCCCGGAATTTCACGTCAATGCACATAGGTATATTAATATAATGTATTTGGGTCTTTGGGACGCGAGTTAACTTACTTGCGCTATACGAATAAACGTGAAATAATTCATAAAGAAATTTTAAGACAACTATTCGAGCTGTCAATTATCATGATAGTTTTAGATTGATTAATTTGATAGAAAAATGGCATATTTGTGAACTTATGTAATTACCTCAGCGACGAGGACGCCACAAACACAGCAGTAAACAAATCGCCATATTGCACAATCTCGGTATCTTCGTCGTACCACAGATTACAGAATACTGAGTTATTTAAATCTTCACAGAATGGTGAATACCCGGTGCTATTAATTTCTGTGAAGATTTACACTTTGATTTTTGTTATTCGTGTATATTTTACCTATAAGTATATTATAGTATTTCTACGGCCTTTTAAAAGTGGTTGATCTAAAGAATCTGGTTCGCGCCGTTGTGAAAGTTTAAAGGTTATGCTCAAAATAACATATTTGGTTATCTTAAATGATAAAAAGTGAAAATTATGCATTAAATGAGATTATTTCACCTGATAATTTTCTAATTTTAATAAAAACATTAGATTTAAAATGTGCTGAACAATTTATTACGAATGTACCTTATGTTAATGGCATAAGGTTCAATAATGCGTGACATGTCTTACGTAACTTTTATGCCCTATATCTTGAGACCTAGGCATTGTAGAATTAACTTCAGAACCTTGCGCCCAACCTGCTAGCGACGTGGCAAGTATCACATCCTTTAGTGACGAAAATGTGACTCACATTTTAATATTCGCTATAATTTGTGACGGCCTTGGTCTGGTCGATATTGCTTGTTGAAGCAATGGCTGTTTACACCTTGCGTCCACCAGTTTTCTTATGATTATTAAGTAATTATTTAATTTCGGTTTCTCGTTTCTTATTACTATAGCTAAACGCATTCGTCACTGATATAAATTTAGGTTTCAACCCTGTAAGATCTCAAGTTGTCGAAATATGAGGAGGGCGCAAGGTTCATAATTATGAACGTTACGCCCACCGTGTATCTGGACCAAAGAGTTTGAAACTTTGATTATTCTGCAGTGACGGATATGTGACATTAGTGCCACGAGCATTAAGACTTTCTTACTGTCATTTAGAAAAGTTATGGGTTAACCTTTTGAACGCCCATCTATATAATCGCCATGTGTCCTCCTGCGCCACACTACAAATGTATAACGTATCTATAGTAAAACGTAGGGATGGGATTAGTGTCCTATCGACAAATAATATTATACATTTAAAATAATGTTTATTCACCAATTTACGAAGCTAAATAAAAACTGTAATCGTAATTTCATATTTTATTTCATAAAAAAAACAATATGAAAACCTGGATATATTCCCCATAATAAAGAAAAGAATTTTAAATTTATTAGACGTGTGTTCTACAAGGCACATCCCTATTTGTCTCCAAATGTAATCCTTCTACTTCATATCAAGTCGTTGGCGCTCGAGGCACGTCAAAATCCTAAAACTGGTTCAAATGTAAACTCAATCGTTTACATCATTGGGAAGAATGTTTTCGTTCAGAAAACAAAAAAAGCATAAATTGGTAGGTGTTTTTTGTCGACCTCCGTGGCGCAGCGGTCACTACGCCTGTCTGCGACGTGCAGGCCCCGGGTTCGATCCCCGATCAAGTTATAATGGAAAAACGATTTTTTCCTGATTGGCCTGGGTCTTGGATGTTTATATATGTATCTATTATAAACAAGTTAACAAGTTAGTTCCTATTCAATAAGTTTTTTTTTTTTTAAGTGAACGGGATTAATAAACTAGCGCGCTTTACCATCCACGATTGCATGACTGCTTACCATCAGGCGGGATTGCAGTCAAGCGCTAGTATATTATTATTAAAAAAATAAAAGATTCTCTTAGAGAAAAATTCAAAGAGGTGAACATTCTGACTGTAGCTTCACAATTTATATTTCAAAATCAATAAAAAAAATTAAAATTTCAAAAAACTAAATCGCATAAAATTTGAAACGGAATAGAACATCCATTAAATTTTGGTTCACTGACCTCCGATCGACAACAGTGCGGTCCTGTATCGACTTGCGATATTCCTAATATGAACACCGCGTATTTTCTTTAAAACCCAGGAACAAACACAATCTTGCTGCTACATCACACTCGTCTCTACAGAGTAGTCAACTCATTCATGGGTCAATGTATACACTTTTACAACAAGCTTCCCATGGACATTCAAGAGTTACCCATTAAACGATTTACAAAATAGGTATATAAAGGCCAAATTTTTAAAAGGGTAGGTATTATAAAATCACAGAATAATTAGAAGACAATAAAGCTTGGGAATGAGCTGCTCGCTCTGCATGTTAATATGCAATATGCGTGATTTATGTTACAATTATAACATTTTAAACACTGTTTTTTTAGATCACGTAAATTATTGTAATCATTTTCATTTTTAATGTCTGGACTTGAAAAAAGACGATGATCCCTGAGTTTGTTTCGGCTTTTTCTTCAGAGGTAGTCAGGAAATGCCGCCACCATCTAGTTTAAAAAATATGACGTGTAAAAGTGATCAGCGATCCTACTTGCATAATAAACGATTTCATTTCATTTCATGAGTTTCGTGTTTTTCGATATGAATAATTCATTACGTGACATTGGCTTAGCTAAATGCACAAACCGCGCGAAGCCATAAAAGATAGAAAAAGAAAGAGTTGCCATCTAGAAGTTGACCCGAGCATTATTGTTACTGTCTACCAAGTACAACAGATGGCACTGTATTACATTTAAAAAAATAAAAATGTAAAAATCTCAAAAGTTAAACTTCATGAAGGCTTTCTAGGAAGATAATTTATTTTGAACTTGATGGGTTTTTAATAATATGTAAAAAATAATTTCTGAACTAAGCTTGTAATTTAATAATGCAAGCTGTTTTTCTTTGTTAACATATTTTATTATCCTGAACGTATCTTCTAACAAGTAAAAAATATTATTAAAATCAGTTATGCAATCCAAAATTACCACCGAACATTCAAAATACATAACCTGCCTAGTTTGTAATAAAATAGTAACCCTATTTTCCGAGAGATGGCGCTGTTAAGATTTTTCCTGAGTTGATGGGTTTGGGACGGATTTGGGCTATTAAAATCTTGTAATCTATAACTCTTTCTTGTTTTTAGATCTCCGTACTTAGTATGTCAACACAATGTAAATAAAATAGCCTACATTTTCCCTCTTATTTAACAATTAGGTGGTGACCCCACTAATTGCCCGTGCGGTCCATGGATCTTTACGGGCACCAGTGTGGGCGCGGTCCCTGAGGAAGCAACCAGCCCGATATCTGACCGCGTCCCTTAAGGTTATGACCGTTCGGCTGGTCCAGGGTTACCGCACAGTCTACCGACGAGGTGAGGGGAGTAGGCGAGCATCCTTGCCGGATTGCCGCCATGGGATCTGGAGGCCAAGCCCTCGCCCAAAATATTCACACTGTCAAATAGCCTATTCTTGCCAATGAGGACTTACCGGGCTTAATTTTTTTTTTTTATTTATAAACCAGCGCTTGACCGCAATCCCGCGTGATGGTAAGCAGTGATGCAATCGTTTATGGTAAAGTGCGCTAATTTATTAAGAGCCTATTCACTCTAGCCTTGAAGACACTCAAATTGTAGTGTGACGGAAACACCGCCGCTGGCAATTTGATCCAGTCCCTCGATGTACGCGGTATAAAAGAGGAAGCGAAACGCTTCGTCCGGAACGTAGTGGTGTTAACAGCGTAAGGGTGGAAAGTCGCCGTACGACGGGTCGTCCGATGGTGGAACAGAGATGGAGGAATTAAATCATGTAATTCCCTTGCACACTCACCAGAATGCATCCTATAGAAGACATAAAGGCTGGCTACTCTACGCCTGTGCTCCAGGCTTTGGAGACCGTTTCGAGTTAAATCTGGGTTGTCAATCAGCCTCTTCGCACGCCTCTCCACTGAATCCAAAGCCATCATCAACACCTTGTAAGCCATCATCTTTTCAGGCTTTTCCCTTGACGACAAGATCGGCGCAGTGGCTGAGCGATTGACTGCGGCGTTGCGTGTCGAAGATTCGATTTATATTGTCTGGCTGTTTATGTATGAGAGTTTCAATGCTTGTAAACCCAACATGTATTTTTATAAAATCCAGTTTAACCGGATGTATCTTAATAGGAGTAGGTACGTAATTAAACAACATTATTTTTTGTTTACTTATGCGAAACCCGAAACACGAGTTCAGTATTTTTAAGTAAGGAATCTATGTACAAAATTTCAAAAAGATATAATGAAAAACTATGAAGTTGAGCTTGCTATTCTACTTGGTTGTCTCAACAAAAATATGGTCAGAGGTCCGCTAGCGCGGGCATTGACCTCTGGCGTCAGCTGGGATCTATCGTAACCGCTCGGTAACCACTCTGCGGTCTCACTCTAAATGTATTTGGGAAAAAATATAACATGGTGTAAAATTTATTGGAATCGATTCAGTTGCTTATTCTGAACAAACTAATATTTAGGTTTCCCATAAACAAAACATGACGTTGTATAGGTATAGCTTGTAAGTATGCCATAATTTTGGGATGACAAGTAATTCGTTAATCCATAAAATGTAACTTTGAAAGGCCTTCCACAATTTGGAAGGCCTCCCACAATTTTGACATAAGACCTTGTTAATGCTGCAGGAACCCGTTGGATGAAATAAGCATGGAAACGGTAGCAGTGAAGCTGGAAGTTAGCAGAATGAACGACAATACTAATCAGTCAAACTACAGGTTACCACCTTTTTTTGTTTTTGCCATAGGTACAATCAGCTGTAGAAGTCCATTTCCACCTTAAAGACTACTGTCGCCTGCGCTAAACCGGCCACGCACACTACCGCATTATTTTTTTATCGCAGTCTTCGTCTTTCTTTAAAGTAATGCAAAATTTCGTTACTTCATTTGAAGTTGAGTTAGCGGCCGCACTTAACAATGGTGCTATCAAAAGCGAGCGACTGTGGGTTCGATCCTTATTATAGGCAACTCTTTTTGTTGTTTCATATAATTTAAAATTATGATAATTGATTTGTATTTTAAAGTAAAAATGTTTGCAAATAATATTGAAACAAATAGGAAAATTTATTGAATATTTATCCCAAAAAAGGGTTTTATTATATGTTTTAGTTTACTATAGGGGTAATATAATAAAAAATATATAAAAATAAAACAATAAGCATATTATAATGCAATATTTATTATAAAGTTATATATTATTCGGTATAGATATACTTATACTAACAAATGAAACAAACGTTGAAACGGCAGCATTGTAATATTTTATATAAAAGTAATCCTTGACAAACTTATGATATTGTTATGGTAAAAAATACAAAAAACATTTTTGGTTGTTAGATATGAAAATTATAATATTATACGTATATTATGATTAAAGAGGTTATAGCTTAATTATTCATTTTCTTAAAGAAAAGAGGATTGAAGCTTAACCTGAATATTATTGCAATCATAAAATAATCTATACTTAGAACACATAATAGTGCTTATTACATTTATATTTTTTTTGCGTGTATAGCATAGTACTAGTGCTGCCATCCTGCAATGCCTTTTTTCGGAGTTTGAAGGCATGAGATTATAATCTTCAAGCGCTTTCTTAGTTCAAAAGTAAACGAACTTATTTCTTATCGAATTCCGAAATTATTGTTTTTATAATTTACCAAAAGTAATTTGTATTGAAATTGCAAAAGGCGACATCTGTTAGCCATTAAGCCAACCGAACATATTACTGTCACTTAGCTAAATTACTTTAGAGATGGTTTAGAGTCCGTTATTAAGATATTTATTGGTATATATTTAAAACACTCTGTAGGACACTTCTGCACTGTTTTTGTTATAAATAGTTTTTTTTTTGTTTAGCTCGATAACACTCCACCAGCCTCGCCAATTTATTTTTAAACCACAAATGCAACCTATCTTCTTCGCACGATTTAAAAGTTTATTCAACGGTAAATATTGTCGTTTCGTTTCACTTGTCTCGACAGCTACCTTCGTCCTCCAACCTCTTGACCTTGACCTCCAACGGCTTACAGTATTTATCTAAAACAATAACAATTTTATTACGCACTTGCTACAAGCGATTGGTTTGCACCTTACATAAATAATAATAAAAACAACTTACACAAAAGCCGGTTTCATATGATATTTGAGATATATTGCTGCATATGCCTGCATATTGATTAAAAAGTAAAACTAATAACACAAACTGGTAACTATATGTTCACCAACCAACAACAGCTAAGTAATATTATTTGAGTTATTGTAGCTAATAATAGTTATTGTACGGTAGCGGAATATTTTTTGTGAAGTAGTGATTCAGATTCTTTTAAGTCTACCGTCATCTTTTTATAATGACTCTAATATAGAAAAAATCTTAAAAGAAAGTATCATCTTTAAGTTGCAGATCGATATTTTTAGATATTTTTGTTGTAAGCATTCATAACTCACCAATAAACATTTAAAAAATATTTTTGTAAGTTATTAGATTCGAACTCGAACCACCTTGAACGCCTATCAAGGCGAAAACCGTTACGCCATTGAAACACTTACTGTAGACGTTGAAATTAATAAGTAGTACCTAACAATCATAAGCGGGCAGCAAGTGTATGAGCGTGTATCAAACTTTATTATAGAAGAAGGTCGTAACTACAACTAGTATTGCTTGGCCATAGTTTTGTGAGATTGCAACTCGACTTTTGGTCTTGACTGTACATACTTACCTAACTGTAATTTGGATCTTTTTGTAACAATTCCCCCAAAAACTACGCATTAACATAGTCGTCTTTGTGCGACCGGTAAACTAGATATCGACTGTCCCTATTAACATTGTCGTATGTGCATTTTTGCCATTTCCTTTTTATTTCATTAATCACTCTTAAAAAGTCCCTTCTTTTAGTAGATAAAACGAAAAAAAGAAAAATATTAGTAATTTTCAAAATAACCACGTTAACACTGTCGGATATTGTCATAACCGCCAGTTAACAATGACGGATCTCAACTTGCGACAATGTTTGCGGGGCACGAGGGGCGGCGGCGCGTGCGGTTGTGCCAGTACTGACCATGTTACACGATTGGGTGGCTAAAGATATTTTTTATTTTACCTTTGTTCTTTATAACAATCATAATGTGTACAAGGTCCGCCCGCTTAATAAAACTAGCCACTAAACAATCTGAACAACATTATGTGGATAAAAACAAGAGTATGGAGTTAAATATTTTGAGTAATGCAGATGAAGATGAAAAAACAGGCACTTAAAAATGTATTATTATTTTACTACTAACATAGCTTTCCGAACACGATACTAATTATTAAAAAATAAACTATTTAATATTTATTTTTATATTTAAAGTAAATATGTAATAAGTTCAGTTAAAATTGTAGGACGTGACATAACCAACATTGTTAACTGTCTTTTATGAAGTAAAATATGTCGGTAGTGTCACATCCAACATTGTTAATCGTTTTTTGTGAGATAAAGTATGTCGGTAGTACCAGATCCGACTTTTTTGGTAGTTTTAATTTACGTTCTATTTGTCGGAGGTGTTACTTCCACCTTTGTTAACGGTATTTATTTTAAAACGTTTTGTTGAATGTGGTATATTATTATGGTATATTGTTTTATTCACCGATTTATTATAATGTTTTTAAGTTGCTGGTGGGTATTTTAATGATAGTTTTATAAATAGTCATTATAAAAATGTATTTTGTCGCGTTTGCGTCATTTAAACTGGTTTAGTTCTACTGATAGATGTAATTTTTACGAGACAAGGTACATAAAAATATACGTACTTTTTTATTTATTGCTATATAAGTATCTAACTTCTGTTTCAGTTAATAGAGAATCTCCATTACCAAGTGGTTTGCAAAATGAGTTCATTAAGTTGAATGAAAATATGTTTGTTGACATTTTCAATGGAGATGCAATTCCAGAAAGAGAAAATAATGAACCCACTGTTTCTCACCACAAGCCATCTGAACCATCTGTTTATTTTGAAATTCCTACTGAAAGTAATGTTGCTGTTAACCACGAAAAAATATTGAAACCACCAATACCGTCCCCATCTTCTCATGAAAATAGCAATGACGCCTTCAGTGTCACGTATTCTCAAACTGAGTTCACAGTTTCAGAAAACGTGGCACCACCGCCACCAAACTTGATCAACTACGACTTATATGGACACTTACCTACACCTTTAGCAAAACGTGGCGCAAACGAAGTATCTAGTTGTCTCTATCAGTTAAAAAAAATATTTCGGTTCTGGTCAGATAATTGTGCGGGGCAAAACAGGAACCGCATTGTTTTTGCTCTTTACCTTATAGCGGCGAAAGAATTTGGAGACACAATCACCCATCGTTTTATGGAGAAGGGTCACACCCAGAATGAGGGTGATAGAGTCCATTCAACTATTGAGCTTGCTAGTGATCGCAGGCTGATTTATGTGCCAGAAGAATGGTTCTGTCTGGTTCGCTGGGCTAAAGTCGAAAGTAACCCTTATGTAGTGAAAGAGATGACAACCTCTGACATATTTGACTTTAAATCACTGCTAGCAAAAAAGAATCGGTCAATAAACAGTGACAATGAGAAAATTTAGTTGACTCGCTTAAGAGAGGTGACAGGTGACCGTACATGCACAGCAGTATAGGATTGAATATAAGTATAATTTTGAAGATGACCCGTAAACTATAATAGTGTTGAGATCTGGTAACCGAAACGCTGAAAGGCTGTCTCGTGAATTTCAAATCAAGCAGGGGATATTTCTATCAGTCGTAATAAATATAAAGATTTCGTTAACATTTGTCAAAGTGTAGTAGTTTGCTCGGTGGTAGGCCATAACATCGGCTGCCGGTAGAAGTTATCATCCACCAGACAAAGTCTTGCCGCCAAGCGATTCGTCGTGTTCCGGCATGATGTCTGGTGAAGCTGTACGGAGGACGGGTCTGAGCAGTAGTGTTGCGATGTGTGCCGGGTACGATGCGTCAAATGTTGTTGTGCCGGGAGTTTGGTCGTGGAGGGTCTCCACATCAATCTTCCTCTGGCGCAGCATCGTTGGTCGTGTTATTGAGTCTAACATTGCACCACCTCGCTCAACTGCCATCTTCCTTCCTATTCACTAAGGTTTTTTAAGTGAATGGGCTTAATAAACTAGCGCGCTTTACCATCAACGATTGCATCACTGCTTACCATCAGGCGGGATTGCAGTTAAGCGCTAGTTTATAATTATTAAAAAAAAGTGGAGTGATTCTGGAGAAATATCACAATTTTTAACAAAACTTAAAATTTGATCAAAATGCCCACAAGTCACATGAAGACACTGATGAGGAAGATTAATTAAACTATAACTCTTAAGACTGATTCTTATTTTGTTCCTATATTATAATAATAAAACCTAAAATGTGATAATAATGTGCCATTGTTAAAATAATGATAATTGATACTTATTAAGACTGATTATTTAATTTAAAGAGTTTTTAAAATAGAGTTGGTAATTTTATAAACTTTTAACTGAATCTAAGATTGTTATGTAAGTTATGGCGATTTTATTCCTTATGCTCATAATAATAAGGTGTTTTTGGGAAAGATTATGTAGGTGAAGAATTTTATAAGTTTTTTGTTTCATCTGTGTAAGTCACACGATTTTTATTTTTATCCTTTTGACGGTTTTTATTAATTACTAACAAAAGCCTTTTCATACTTTTAAGGCTGTGTTAGCTGTGTATTGTGAAGTCAGGTTGTTTTATTTTTTATTAAACTTCTGGAGTTTTTTTACTGATATTAATTTGATAAGCTTTTCGTTCTTTATAAGCTCGTATAAAATTGAAGTTGTTTTTTTTATGGTCCTAGAGTTTTGTGTTGATTGCTATTGATTTTTGAAATAAATGTCAAGTTACAAAGACATTTAAATATTGTTTTATTTATAATTTTGATTTAGATACGACAGACATTGGTCTAGAATTTTCAATTAACAGTTACGTATGTGCCACTTCCAACAAATAATCAATAATTTTATACACGTAACAATGTCGTATGTGGCACTTCCAACAAATAGTCAATTTGTTTGTACATGTAACATTGTGGTATGTGGCAGATCCGACAAAATACACTTGATTTGATACGGTTAAAAAAGTCTTTTCTGACTTTTAACATACTTAGGAAAGCAATAATAGTAATTTATTATCATATAAATAAACTTTTAAACTTGTGTTATAATTCTGTTAGTTTCTGTTAACCTAGTTCGTATAATAAAAAAAATATCAACAATTCAAACTTTGTCGCGCTCTCCTGTAAAGTAGTCAATTTTCACATCCGACAATGTTAATAGGGACCAACGATATGTCAACGAAGAAATAATAATTAATTTGACTTCACCTTATCTTTCTAGCTTTTTTCAATTATGTTGGGGTCAGTTGCTAGTCTAACTAAATAGAACTGAATTCCAGTACCTATTTCACATGGAGGGTCTTTCTAATCTGTCATAATATTTAATGAAATTGAGGGATTATTGTGTTAGATAATTAGAAACTGTGATGATAAACTATTGAAGGACGTTTATTAAAAAGTCACTAGTGTTATTATTTAGTTATCATCTGCTCTAAGAATTACAATACTCAAGTGGCAGTGGGCCGGCCATTGCAACTTGGATAATGTGGATATTGATAGGGAACGCAGGTCGCTGGCTGTCCGTTGCAACATGCTGGCCCGCAGGTTTGTGCGCTAAGTCTGTTATGACACCTGCCAGTCGTTTTATACGTGCAGCCTGTGGACCACGTATACCCAGCGGGCATACAGCGACCTGCGCGTACAGTATAATTATAAAGCATTCAGGGTGATCTTGGGGTTGCCGTGGCGCTGTAGTGCGTCAGGGATGTTCGCGGTGACGATCGTCGACGGGTTCGCCGCGATCATGCGGAAACGTTGTGATTGGTGTTTTTTAATCCGCAATAAAATTTTTGAATTTGAATTTGATTGCCCGTAGGACCGACGGGTTCTCGAGTAGCGACCACGGACTGGAAGACGCAGCGTGGGTAGGCCTCCGACAAGGTAGACCGACGACGGTCACGGGGAACCGCTGGAAGCGGGAGGCGCAGGACCGGTCGTCGTGGAGATCCTTTGGGCTATGTCCAGCAGTGGACGTCTTGCGGCTGAAATGATGATGATGATCTGCCTAGCCTCTTCCCAACTATGTTGAAGTCGGCTTTCAGTCTGACCGGACACAATTTAATTCTAGTGACTATTTTACATGGGGTGACTGCCTTTATGGTCAAAATTCAAATCATAGCTTTTATCCTTACCTACTAATATTATAAATCGGTAACTGAGTTTGTTTGTATGTTTGTTCCGCTTTCACGCCGTAACTACTGAAACGATTGCTTTGAAATTTAGTGACGTAAAGTTACAAGTCCGGACTAAATAATAGGGTACTTTTTATCCCAGAAAAAAAAAATGATATTCTCGAAGGAAAACAATAATGTAATTGTTAGCTTCATACCAGTTCCGTGATAACTGGCGCTGTGTGTCGTTTAAAACAAGGTAATATATTGCAAACTAATATGCACATGTAAACTTAGAAGCTAAATGATAATTAATCCCCGAAAATGAGGAATCTAAAAAGCGCGATATAACCGAATTCCACGCGGGCGAAGCCGCGGGCAGAACGCTAGTTACAAATAAACTAATTACAGGTATGTACTTACGGACGACAGCAGGTCAACCTACTCGAAACTGTCAAATGTTCCCAATCAGCTTTGAGCTTTAATGCTTTATAGATAAAGTTGAAAATCTAATAAAGAAATCTGACAGATTGTTCCAGCTTGATGTGCTGTCGTCTGTACTTTACGTCTCCATAGAAAAAAAAACGGGCAAGAAATTCCACGGATACTCTTTAAAATTCATAAATGTTCCAAAATTACATCATTCATGTTGAATTTATCCATGTGCGAACAATGCAGAAGAGAGCATGTTAAAAGCGTCCGTTAGGAAGAATATAAGAGCTATTCAGGGAAAACATAACAAAAAAGAAATCGAACATCAGCTAAGAGATGACCAGTCCCCACTGACGGCGCCGGTTCACGAACATGACGCACGGATCAGAGCCATTTAGCTCAACCACTTTGAAGGGAACTTAATGATCCAATACACACGCCACCATAAGCGAGACATTAGAATGACATTAGCATGACATACTCTCAACCGTCTGAACACATTCCAAGTCAATGAAAGACGTACCTACCCAGTAAATGGTAGCTTAATAGCAAGTATACAATATGTAACAAAAACCCTGTTGTTCCTTCTAACTACGTTTTAAGAATCGGTATACGGATGTGATAAAATACATCATATAAAAAAATTGTTCAACAAAAATCCATACTAATATTATAAATGCGAAAGTATCTCTGTCTGTCTGTCTGTCTGTCCGGCTTTCCCGCCAAAACTACTAAACCGATTGTAATGAAATTTGGTACACAGATAGTCTAGAGCCTGAGAAAGGACATAGGCTATAAAACATCCCGCTATAACCAATAGGAGCAGAGCAGGAACAAAAGACTTTGCGGAAACGGGAGTAAACGCGGATGTACTACATATTGCTCCCATTATTTTAACAGGCGCTTATTTTATATCAACTGAGCTCATTCGGCTAGAAGGTTACGCGGGTGAAACCGCGGGGCACAGCTAGTTATAATTAAAATAAATATTTAATTATTAATGTTGTAACCTTTAACTGATTTTTTACCTCTGCAATTCTGCATGAAGAAACTAGACATCAGTAGAACGTTCCCGTCAATCTCTTTAACTTATAAAATCAGATATCCTAAACATTTTTTGGAATGTGTCGATTTTAATAGTTATTTGATTTTGACCCCTCGACTAGACAATTATTACTTTAAAAAAATATTATTTCATTAATGATGTGCTTATAAGTAAATATATACATATTATGTCCCTGAAAGGAACAACAGGGTTTTTGTTACATAGTGTATAGTGCTCACACGTCTGCTGTACAATTGTACGACACTAAGAAATGACGTCGATATACTAAAAATATAGATCTTTCCAATGGTAAGTCACCGACATAGCTCTTCGAGTCGCTAAACATGGCAGTGGGCAGGGCACATTGCTTGTAGAACCGATGGCCGATGAGGCAGTAAGGTTCTGGAGTGGCGGCCACGTACCGGAAGACGCAGCGTAGGGAGGCCCCAAACAAGGTGGACTGATGACCTGGTGAAGGTCGCGGGAAGCCAATGGATGCGGGCAGCGCAAGACCGGTCATTGTAGAAAGTCTTGGGGCCGGCCTTTATCCAGTAGTAGGAGGTCCACTACTGGAAAATATAATATTCAGCCTATAGGCTGAAGAAGAAGAAGAATAGTGAGCAGCTCCAACAATGTTTCCAAATGGTAATTAGTCTAAACTGCCCCGTGGAGCAGGGTCATTTTTGTCAGCGATGTTTGGCTAGGTACTACATAGTGTGCATTTAATGTATGATTTCAATTTCGTTTCATTCAGTTACAGCATTGAGGTTGGCGGGTCCACGAAGACCGTTGCCTCCTTTTTTTCCGGTTGGAAAATCCTCATGGATGTCCACCGCCCTGGGGCGGGCGACGGGGTCTGTCAGACTCTTACTGACTAAAAACCACCCGGGTTTTCCGTCTCACACCTACACCGGGGGCTGCGAGAACTAATACTGCTTCCGCAACCCCCCATTGGTGCTGGCCCACCACCGTGGGCCTCCTCGGGTCAGGGGAGGGAGTGAGGTGTAGGACTCCCCCCGTGACGTCTAAGAGTGGCGGGAGTGGAACACTACGCGCCGCCACCTAGGGTCCTGATGTTTGGAGGGCGACAGATGTCCTCGAGTCTAACGCCCCTGGACCCATTTAGGGGGGCTGGAAGAGGGCGTTATCCCGGTACGCCTGCTGCGGGTCGGGTGAGAGGACGAGATCTCCCTCTCCCTTTCTGCAGCCTCCTTCTGCGAGACAACTGTTTCGCAGGTCAGAAGCCCACACCGGGGCCCCATACAGGGCCATCTATCGCACGATTCCCATGTAGAGTCGCCTGCAAGCGGCGCTCGGTCCCCCCAGGTTGGGAAGCAACGTTGAAAGTGCCCTAGCCGCCCCCAACAACTTGGGCGCCAGCCGCCGGTAGTGAGGGCCGAAGTCCCACCGGCTGTCGAGCACTAATCCTAGGTATTTCATAGTGGACTCGACAGCGATCCGAATCCCCCCGACTACGATATGTGAGCCGAGTGGCGGCGCCCGCCGGGGACCATGAAACACCATGACCTTCGACTTGTTGAGGGCCACCTCCAGGCCTAGGCGACGTATACGGCCCACTACCTGTTATGCCGCAGCCGGCGCCAGCAACGTTGCTTCCCTATGCGAGTTCCCCCGGGCGGTGTCTAGCGTGTCGTCCGCATAACACGTCAGGTCTAACCCTGAGCTGAGCTCGCCTCTCAGCACCCAGTCGTAACCGATGTTCCACAGGAGCGGGCCTAGGACCGAGCCCTGTGGAACACCGCACGACATGCGGCGCTGGTGTCCGGCAACACGTCCCATGTAAGTGACACATTTCTCGGATAGATAAGCCCCAACTATTTGACGGAGGTAGGGAGGCACTTGATGGTACCGCAGTGCAGGGCAGTGCAGCGCAACTTCAGGGTAGAGTGTTAAAAGCGTTGGAGATGTCCAAAGACACCTCACCCCACCCCGTCACCCCGTCACCCCGCCAGGGCTCTCACGCGCGTCACAGCATGTATGGTGGAGCGCCCATGCCGAAACCCGAACTGACTGTAGTCCAAGTCCGACCCCTCTCTGCACAAGTGGCCGACGAGGCGGGCTGCAATGATTCGCTCAAACAACCCACCTCGCCTAGTAGCACTATGAGCCGGTACGCGGACGACGAGTCCGCAGGGCGCCTGGCCTTCCTGAGCAGGACCAGACGACCAGATTTCCACAAAGTGGGAAACTGGCCCTGCTCAAGGCACGCTGTATAGAGCCCTCTAGGTTGGGGCTCGAGTTCCTGCAGAGCGAGGGCTAACACGCAGCCGTGGATCCCGTTGGGCCCCGGAGCCACATTCTTGGCCCGGGGCCGCATCACGGCTTAGCCCTTATCTCTGCCTGTGACACCGATGGGACGCTGATGGCGTTCTCCTCTGTAGACTCTGTGGCTGTGAACAGAGCCATCGACGGTGGCGTATGCTCCGCTCTTGCCGGGAAGAGGGCTGCGACCACCTCCTCCAGCAGCTCGGGTTGAAGACTCTCCGTAAGTGGGGGCGCCGCGGCTCGAAGTTTCCCTCGGACCGCGCGATATGGATGCTCCCACGGATCCCTGTTTAGAGTCTCCAACATCCCACCTCCAACCTCCCTGGCTCGTGTCTTCGCTTCGTAGATGGCCAGCCACAGAGCCATCTTCGCCGCGCGGTACACCTCATACAGCGCGGCTTCTTCGTCAGGGACCCGACGACGTCTCCTCGGGTATCGGGTGTAGCGGCGTCGAACCGCCACGCAGTCAACATGTAGCTTCGCGATCTCGACGGTCCACCAGTACCCCTGGCGCCTTGCTGAGTGCCATCGCATATTTGCGTCATTGCCCCGCGAAACCACAGCGCCTCTTGTTCAACGTTGACGGTTCCGTAGGATGCCGACTCCCGGATCCAGGCCTGGACAATAGCGGCCTCCTCGAGAAGCTCCCTGTCGATGCGCTTACGCGCCCAGCGTAGACTGTCTGCTCGCGGGGCTGATGATCCGCGGCCGCCAGCGGTCTGGGCGGAGACGTCGAAACGGATGTATCGATGATCCGACAATGTCTCCACCTCCGCAGCGATCCATGCCAGTCGCGGATACGGCTCGCGAGAGCGGGGCTAGCAAACGAGACGTCCACTATAGACCCGCCCCGCTGTCGCACGCACGTGTGAACCGAGCCCCGATTTAGGACGGTCAAGCCAGTCGTGACCAACCACTCCTCAAGTACTTCGCCTCTATTGTCAGTCACAGGGAACCCCCACGCCGCAGACTTGGCGTTAGGATCCCGTAGCAGCAGCACCGGGCGAGGGTGGAGTTGGGCCACAACTGCACCCAACTCGACAAGGAACGTCTCGAAGTCAGCGAGACTCTTGTTGGGCGAGAAATACGCCCCAACTGTACCAATACCGTCCGCGAGGGCGGCCAGCCAGCCGTGACCTCGGGACGGGTTGACAAGAGCCCCGCCAATGATGGCCACCAAAATATCCAGATCTCCCACCCAGTTATCCGTGGGCGGGATGAAATACGGTTCAGCGACCACAGCCACGTGAATCGACCACTCTGCCATGCTCTGAAGTAAAAGATCCTGAGCTCTGGCACAGTGGTTGATATTGCCCTGGAGGAAATGGTAGAGCGCCGTTATGCGCAATCCATTCCCTCCGCACTATTCTTAGGCCGGGAGTCGGCAGAAGGGTTGCCAGGCTGTGGGGGGTGTAAAGAGCCCCCGGCAACCTTGACAACCCTTCTCTTTGATTTTTGGGTGGGCAAGCCACAGGAATTCCCGCCCATTCTGTGCCCAGCAGGCCTCCCTGCAGCTGTACAGAGGCTACAGTTTGGCGCCGCGGAGCACTGGGCCGCCTTATGGCCGGCCTGGCCGCAGCGATAACACAGTTCGCTGCGGTCTACTTCAGCAGTGCGCCGTACCCTGTTATGTCCAATATCAAGGCAACGATAGCACCGCAAGGCCCTAGGTTGCAACAGCTTCACCCTCGCTGCAACCCACCCTACCAACAGACGCTTAGTGTCGGCGATTCTGTTGGCCACCGCCACCGGACATCGCAACCAGATCGCGCCGAGTCCGGAAGCATTGGCGCGGATCTCGCCCGTCCGCACGTCCTCGGGCGGACATCCACCAACAATGGCCACCACAACCTCATCTGGAGTTGTTGCATCGTCCAGTCCTTCTATCCGCAAATCAGCGGTCTTTGTCGGCCTGGATCCCCGAACGTCCTCCGCGTTGAGGACCTCCCTCAATCTGGTGGCCAGGATGTCTGCCTTCTCGGCGCTAGAGGCACCCGTCACCTCGAGTAACCGCGCCCCCGTCATTATCGGCCTCATTTTGAGGCCGGTCTGTGTGCCAAGATCTGGGAGCGCAAGTTTCGATCTAGCCTCCATCAGGACCGCCTTGTAAGTCAAGCCCTTTTTAATGGCTCCGGGCTGCAGTGTAATGACTACAGCCGAGGAGCGAGGCGCTTTGGTCCTAGGCGGTCCCTGCACCTTCTTGGGTGCCGTTGCTTTCTTGCGGCGGCCGTTCTTGACGACGGTTGTCCACGTCTCCGTGGGTGCGGTCGCCGAAGGTGCGGTCGTCTGGGAAGTTGACGCGTTCTGCGCAGATGTTTTGGGCCTCCCCAGAGACTTTTTAGCCCCGACCGTTGCCTCTTGGGTCAAGGCTGCGGGTTGGTTAAAAAGAAACGGTGGCCCTGGAGCGTAGGTAAGTGAAGAAACTGTTGGAATCTGTGTAATTTCTGGTATTGTGGAATAATTTTGAAAAGAATGAAACACAGTAAAACCAGTATACGATGGTAGCTATATTCAAAGTCAGTAATTTTGTTTCTTTTTACATTGACATTAGAACAACAAATTAAAAAGTACTTAGTACCAAATAGACCAAGTAGTTTTACAACATCTGCCCTTAATGGAAATAAAAAGACAAAGTAGTAATGCTAAATACAATACAAAATAAAACATTACTACCAGACTAAATAGATTCATAATAAAAAAAATGATTCTACCTATTTATCAAACCCATATTAACAACGCACCTAAGATGTTTTACGCGCCTTAAGGGCTTAGTTAAAAAGTCGGCTGTCATTTTATCCGTAGGTATAAATTTTATGTCTATAAGACCCACGGTAACCTCTACACGAATAAAATGATATCTCGTATCAATATGTTTGGTTCTATGGTGGTGGACTGATATGAGCACAAGTTTCTGTGAATTTTGACTATCGTTGTATAACAACACCCTATCAACAAAACCATTAATGTCACATACTAACCGTCTGAGGAAAATAGCCTCCTTTGCAGCACTGGTCAAGAACATATACTCAGCTTCTGTAGAAGATAAGGCTACCGTCGGCTGTTTCTTACAGTCCCAGCTAATAGGTTGACCTGCTAGCGTAAAGTAGTAACCGGTGTACGACCAGCGGTCATGCACACAGTTCGCCCAGTCAGCATCCGTGTATCCACATAGACGTCCACCAGCTTTCCTGTAAGTAATACAGTAATCCACAGTACCTTTTAAATACTGTAACACCCTTTTTTGCCACTTATCAAAACAGTTATTAACCTGACTTAAATAGCTTGTGGCATCAGCTATATCGGGTCTCGTATTTACAGCTAGGTACATGAGACATCCTATCAAGTTTTGGTAAGGATATTGGTCAAGAGAAGTTGGATTACCTTTCTCTAACTTATTATTCTCCAAAGGTGTAGACATCTGCTTACAATCTCGCATATTAAACCGCTCCAACACTGCCTGAATGTAGTTCTTCTGACTGACCACGATTTTATCGTCATCACGAATAATTTGTAAGCCTAAACAATACGACAATTGTCCCAAAGAGAAAAATAAAGAGAAAATCTTTTACAAATCATTTTTGGCAAAGTCAAATGAACTTTTTTCTTTGTAAAAGACAATAAGATCATCGATATAGACTGCGAGAATTATAGTTTCACTACCAAACTTTTTCAAATAAACACAATATGATCCGCAGATGTTCGTGCAAAGCCAATTTTTGATAGGGTTTGATGCAATTTAATATTCCAGGCTCGAGCTGCCTGCTTCAACCAATAAATGGATTTTCTAAGCAAACAGACTTTACCTTCTGCCCCGTGCTCAGCAAATTCCTCAGGCTGTTGCATGTACAGGTACACCTCCTCCTCTAAGTCCCCATTGAGGAATGCGGTATCAACATCCATGTGTTGTATTTTCAAATCCATTTCTGCCGCCAACGCTATAAGGGTACGCAGAGAAGCATTTTGAACCACAAGGGCAAATGTTTCATAATAGTCAGTCCCCTAAACTTGACTAAAACCTTTTGCAACTAGTCGCGCCTTATATTTGACTATTGCACCATGCGGGTCTCTCTTTAGCTTGAACACCCATTTACCCTCTTATTTGGTTTATCCACTAATGTCCAAGTCTGCTTATTCAACAAGGCATTGTACTCATCTTTCATAGTGGAGATCCAGCTATCTTTATCAACGCTATTAATAGCTTCACGATAACTTTTCGGATCATCACATAACAAGTCATCACCGAGAGTGTCGTATGAATAATAATCTGGAGGCTTACGTACTCGTACAGGATATCGTCTTTCAGGACAAACATCACTGGATTCTTTTGAAGGAACCAGCGACAGATCAGTTTGTTCGCCCGAATGTTAACACTCCACGTCACCTACATCACCCGTTTTATCAGTCGCGTCCACAAAAACCTCAGCTTGCTCTACCGGGGCAATCTCCACGTCTTCTGAAGTAGGTGAAGAAGAAGTAGAAGCAGATGAGATAGAAGTTGCCAGTGGCGATGTAGTAGCTGAAGAAGTTTGTAAAAAACAGTTAATGACATTAGGACTCATAACAAGATCAGGCTGAACAGGCTTATCCTTCAATCCTGAAAAGTTTTTTTCAAAAGAAGTCATATCCCGTGACTTAATCAATCTCCGAGGGTTTCCGCGCTACGGAAATAATAACTCCTTGGATCGTCTGAATATCCAACGAATACACATTCAGAAGTTTTCATATCTAGCTTAGTTCTCTGGCATGAAGGCACGTGAACTAAAGCTCGACAACCAAACACCCTTAAATGAGACAGGTTGGGTTTACTCCCACATAGGGTTGCCAGACCGCCGGGAAATCCGGGATTGTCCCGGAATCTTGCCTCTTGTCCCGGAATGACCTCTTGTCCCGGAATGAGCGGTAATTGTCCCGGATCTTTAAGAAAGATGATAGTAAGAATTTACGAGTGTTGACGACCTTTTTTCCCGGATTTGATTTCGAATGAGCTATTTTTTTCGAATGAGCTTTTTTTTTTTTTAGCCGTTCTTTTTCCGAGAGAGTGTCTGTCGACGACTGTCCCGGATTTTGTAACTTCCTATCTGGCAACCCTACCCACACCACATTTCATATGGCGTCTTACCATCAAGTGCACGATGAGGTGACCTTTTCTTTAAATAAACACTGGTCTCAACAGCGTCCTGCCAAAAAGCTTTCGACAGAGAGCTTTGTGCCAGCATGGAACGAGCCTTCTCCACAATACTACGATTGCAACGTTCACTTACCCCATTTTGTTGAGGGCTATATGGTACAGACGTTTCACGTCTCTACCAATATTGTTTTTTAATAGTACATTACGATATTAGTGCGTAATGATGGTTATAACATGCGAGGCGGAATTTCAGCCCGAGCCGAAGGCGAGGGTGTAATTCAGCCGAGCATGTTATAACCAATACGCACGTATATCGTACGACGTTTTTTAACACACTTGCAAGGAAACAGAAAAAAAAGTATTTTATATTTTGTTCATTTTAAATAAACTCAATCTGTGAATTCACACTGTTGCTTTCCCGCCATTAGTATTATTATTTGCCATTTCAAATATGGAACAGCGCGCAGCGCGAGTCGTGCGGCGGCGATCAGTTCCATATTTACTTGAAATGGAAAATAATGCTGTTATGGAATTTGTATGGACTATAACTTAACTATTTGCTTTGATAACACACGCGTTTGTTATGGTCCGCTTTACATATTTAAAACCGGTGGAATTACATCAGCTTTACGAGCAAGGGTGTTAAAATAGTACATTACGATATTAGTGCGTAATGATGGTTATAACATGCGAGGCGGAATTTCAGCCCGAGCCGAAGGCGAGGGTGTAATTGAGCCGAGCATGTTATAACCAATACGCACGTATATCGTACGACGTTTTTTAACACACTTGCGAGGAAACAGAAAAAGAAGTATTTTATATTTTGTTCATTTTAAATAAACTCAATCTGTGAATGCACACTGTTGCTTTCCCTCCATTAGTATTATTATTTGCCATTTCAAATATGGAACAGCGCGCAGCGCGAGCCGTGCGGCGGCGATCAGTTCCATAATTACTTGAAATGGAAAATAATGCTGTTATGGAAAATAATGCTGTTATGGACTATAACTTAACTATTTGCTTTGATAAAACACGCGTTTGTTATGGCCTGCTTTACATATTTAAAACCGGTGGAATTACATCAGCTTTACGAGCAAGGGTGTTAAAAAATATATTAGTAGAGGAAGTGTCGCTATTACGCGTGCTGCGAATATGTATCTAGGTACTTTAATAACATCCTTTGGTGAAACCATATTGCTGATCATGTAAGACTTTTTTGGTGTTAAAATGATTACGCATTTGTTTAAGCATTACCTTTTGGTACCTTGCTGAATGCGGGCTACACGGAGACTGTTTTTTTTTATAATTATAAACTATTGCTTGGTCGCAATCCCGCCTGATGGTAAGCAGAGCCTATTCAATCTAGCCATTTCTTGCTCTCGGCACTTATATACTGAAACACTGACGTTGGAAAATTGTTCCAGTTCCTCAATGTACACGGTATAAAAGACGAGGCGAAACGTCTTCGTCCATATCGCAGTGGTGTCAACAACATAAGGATGGATACTCGCCGTACGACGGGTCGTACGATGATGGAACGGAGATTGAGGAATTAAGTCATGTAATTCCCTCGCACACTACAAAATGCATCCTATGGAACAGACAGGCTGGCTACTCTCCGCCTGTGCTCTAGGGTTTAGAACCAAATATTGGTCGCCAATTACCTTCATCGCATGCCTTTCCACGGTATCCAAAATTGGCACCAGCCTAAATGTGGCTGCAGTACTCCACACACGAACGGACCTATGCTTTGTATAACTTTAGAAGCTGTCCTGATGTGAAGTACCGCCGAACCTTTGCAATAACGCCAAGTTTCCTGGCAGCTGGTCTACAATATTTATTGGTACTTTTGCTGCCCCCAGATTTAGAAAGCGGTATAACCTTATTGTATTTCATTAGTCCGGGAAGATTCCTTGGTCTTCATTCAAATTATATATCAAAGCTAAGTATGGTGCTATAGTTTCAATATATGTAAGTATAGACTTTGATAGAGTTTGCTCATAAACCATCGGTCAATTTGATTTTGATTTGCCTAAAAGCTTTTATGATCTCCACAGGTACCTAATATGATATGCAGTAAGACTCGTTGTTTAGTCAGTTAGAGTTTAGTCGGTTCTGACTTCCTGTATGGACTGCACAAGATTCACGGATAGGGGAAATGCCAGGAGCAACGGCCTTTTTTTCCAAAGGTGGAAAAATCTTCATGGACTATCCTCCGCTCGGGGACAAGTAAGTAGGATCACTGATCACTTTTACACGTCATGTTTATTTTTTATTTTATTTCATTTTTAACTAGATGCAGCCGGCATTTCTTAACTGACTACCTCTGAGAAGAAATAGCCGAAACAAACTCAGGGATCATCGTCTTTTTTCAAGTCCAGACATTAAAAATGAAAATGTTTACAATAGTTTACCTTATAATTACGCATATTGCTTAATAACAATGCTTAACAGAGCGAGCAGCTCAGTCCCAAGCTTTTTGTCTTCTAAATAATCTGTGATTTTATAATACCCCCTTTTGCAAAGTTTGGCCTTTATATGGTTCTTAAATCGTTTAATGGGTAAGTTTCGAATGTCCATGGGAAGCTTGTTATAAAAGTGTATGCATTGACCCATGAACGAGTTGCCTACTCTGTGGAGACGAGTGTGATGTACAGCAAGATTGTGTTTGTTCCTGGTATTTATATCATGAATATCGCTTATTTTCTTAAAATTCAAGATATTTTTATGAACATACACAAGATTTTCAAATATATATTGTGAAGCTACAGTCAGAATGTTCACCTCCTTGAACTTTTCTCTAAGAGAATCTCTAGGACCAAGGTTGTAAATGGCTCGAACAGCCCTCTTCTGTAAAACAAAGATGGTATTGATGTCCGCACAAGTTCCCCAGAGAAGAATCCCATAAGTCTTATGACTATGAAAATAACTAAAATAAACAATTCTGGCTGTATCCACATCAGCTATCTGTCTCATTTTCTTAACAGCGAAGGCGGCAGAACTGAGTCTACCCGACAGCTTCTCAATGTGAGGACCCCATTGTAACTTGGCGTCAATAGTTAATCCAAGAAAAACTGTCGACTCGACAGGGATCAACTCTACTCCATTCAGTTGAACATTGGTACTTAGCTGCCTGACATTTGGCGCAGAAAATTTAATGACTTTAGTTTTTTTTTTTCATTTAAAAGAAGGTTATTTACATTAAACCAATGGACAACTTTAGAGAGTGCATTGTTAACTTCGTCCAAATTTGTTAGCTGACGCTTGACTTTAAAAATAAGAGAAGTGGTGTGCCGGACTCTTACCGGCTAAAAAACCACCTAAGCGTTCGTCATCCGCCTTTTCGGGGTACCGGGTCCTCCCAATTCTACGGTACAGGAGCAACGTCCTAACGTCTTTTCCGAGGCACGGAGGGGTCTTGGTAAGTAAAGGTCACCCATCTACAGAGCAACCGCGGCAAGACCGACCACCTGAATCGCTTTTATTATTTAATCACGAACCTTAAAATAACCTTAACCTTAGAATAGAATAGAATAGAAGAGTATTCTATTCTATTCTATTCTATTCTTCCCTCATCATCATCATTTTTTTATCGTCCCACTGCTGGGCTAAGGCCTCCTCTTATACAGAGAAGGAATGAGCGTAAACGCTTGCTCAATACGGGTTGGCGATTTCAGACTTAAAGTCCAGGTTACCTCAAGATGCTTTCCTTTAAACCAAACCTTCTATGAACCTTCCAAAAATATATAAAAAAGATAACAATAAAATCCTTGTTATTAGACACTATTGTCTACATTTCTGTTTTACTTCTACTTTCGCAGGTCTGCTGGAAGAAATTTCTTAAGAAATAAGCAGCACCTTTGTACTCAGATCTTAATTTTGTAGTATCTCTGTGTATTTTATTGTGTGTACATAATATAATGTGTATATAATAAAATAAATAAATAAATAAACAATATACATATACTCACCTGACGAAAATTTAATCTACTGGACAAATATTTCAGCATTAGGTACCTACCTTATTGGTACTCAAATATTGACGTAACCTTTTGTTTGTGTACAAGATATCGATTCTTTGCGAACGTCAATTATATTTAGAACTCTGATATTGCTTTAGTTTTCTCGATATTAGTACGAACATTGGAGGTCAGATAATACACTGGTAGCTTCACTACGGCGTCCAGTGTAAAAAGGTCTCTTATTTCGCTGAAGAAATTCAGGTATAAAGGTACAAGTGAACTGGTCATTGGATGTTTGGCCACACCTAACCCTAAACGGCCAGGTGTCGTGTGTTCCAAAATCAATGTGTTGATGTATCAAACGTCAATTAATTATAGTAGCTATAGTAATCGGTCTTTTGTTTTCTTTTTGCTACAAGGAACGGTCGTAAGCCCAGTAAAAAATATTGTGGCAGGATTTTATAGCACACTGGATTTTCAGCTCTTGGTGTTGAACCGTGCATTGAGAATTTAACAAAGCACATCCCAGCGCGTTAATAAAGCACTCCTTTGGATTTCAACTCTCTGTGGTAAGCAATGCGTTGAGAATCCAGTGCGCCGAAAACCCCGCGGTGAAAATTTTACAACTTTGTGAACGTCGTCGCCTAAAGGAAGCTTTTCGTTAAATTCTTATGCTCATAATGGGAAAAAATGTGGGATGAAAATAGGATTTCTAATGAATAGATATGAAATGCTATTGGTAGATGTAATGGCGAGGTAACGAGATGAATCTGCGACTCCCGCATTACCGGTTAGGATTTATTCGATAGAATTAAAATGCCGATTCTCTATTATCTATGCTAATAATATTAAAAGGTAAAGTTTGTGAAGCTGTATATTAACCCAAATTAAGAAAAATGAATAGACTTTTTATGGTATTTAGATGTTTATGATCATGCTTGATCAAAGCCGTTCATCAAGTTCAAGATCATAAAGTAGGTATATTTATGAAAAATTTACACAAAATGCAACTATATTCTCGCCAAGCTCCGTAAAGAATAGAGATAAACATACCAATTTAGGGTTATCACAACTCACATTTTACAAATCTCTTGTTATTTACATGATTATCGAGTTTTACATGCTAACTATTTATTAACAATTCCTATTGCAGCATATTCCAATAGAATCACTAAAATAACATGCATAATAACTCGTATTTCGAAAAACCATTAAAAAGTCGACATTATTTTACGCGATAGCCCTACGAAAAAAGAAAGATGGATGAAATCCAGGTATTAAACACATTTTGTGGAATTCAACCAATGAATACAGTTGAAGTATTTGTCAATACATTTTTGCGTATTTTAATTACTTTCAAGTCAACTGCATAACACATGCATTGTAATACTTTCAAGTATGGACTAAGTATAATATATATGTTTCAAAAAATTTAACCTATTAGGAAATTAGCTTACATGTGTGCTTTAATTCAAATCGGTTAAGCGTTCTATGCAAATTATAAATATTTACACAAATAAACTGTTTACATTAGTAGGAAGTAGAATTATTATGAAAAGCATCTATCTAGAAAAGGTTGTTAACATCTGCCAGGCTGCGCCGCAACATCTTGTCCTCCACATTTTGCACCCAGTCTGAACCAACTTTGAAAGATTCAAACCTTGCTTTTTGTTTAGCTTTCTTCAGATATTCTACAAAGCAGAATGCAACGTGAAGTAGAAGACGCAATCGATGTGGAACATACCAGTTAGAACCTTTTACATACAATACTGGAGGTGTCGCTGACAGCCTCCGTGGCTTAGTGGTAGCGAACGCGGCCGCTGCGCAAAGAGGCACGGGTTCCATCCCCGCGCACTGCAAATATTTGTGTGCGTGAATATGAATATTTGCACTGGTCTGGTCGTGCCTCGGAAAGCACGTTAAGCTGTTGGTCCCGCTTGCCATAAGAACATCTAATGGCAGTCGTTACGGATTGTTGGAGCCCTCAAAGTCCAACAATTGATCTAGCTGCCGTGCTTCGATGTCGCCTTCGGGTTGTGGAGGTCAGACGGCAGTCGCTTCACGGAAAATATCGAAGTTTAGCCAAAATCAGCAGTTAGACTGTTAAAGCGGACTTCTGACTCCAAAGCTGAAATGTTTCGGATGCGACTGGGATTAACGCTGAGATGAAGAAGAAGAAGACTGTAGGTGTCGTATGTTGCTGGGATCGAACAGTGTCCAACGATAGCCATTAACAAACCTATTATTGCCTTTTCTGAGCTCAGTGATGACTAACTGACTAGTGCGACAGTTAGTAACAGAGCAACAAGACGGATTTATTATACATATTGACAAATTACTTTGCTGAGGTTAAAAAAAGTGGTAGAAAGGTACTACGGCTCTATGTACAAGTAGTTACGTCACCTTTGGAATTAAATTCGCAGCAGCAATGTCGCTTGAGGTTATTGTCAACCACAATGTCGCTTGCGGTTATTGTTCATCACAATGTCGCTTGACGTTATTGTTAACCACAATGTCGCTTGCGGTTATTGTAGATCACAATGTTGCGTGTGGTTATTGTCAGTCACAGTTCCGTTTGCAGTTATTGTCAACCACAATGTCGCTTGCGGTTATTGTTGATCACAATGTTGCGTATAGTTATTGACAAACACAATTTCGTTTGCAGTTATTTTCAACTACATTGTCGCTTGCGGCTTTTGTAGATCACAATGTTGCGTGTGGTTATTGTCAACCACAATGTTGCTTGCGGTTATTGTTGGTCACAATGTTGCGTGTAGTTATTGCCAAACACAGTTTCGTTTGCAGTTATTTTCAACCACGCTGTCGCTTGCGGCTATTGTAGATCACAATGTTGCGTGTGGTTATTGCCAACCACAATTTCGTTTGCAGTTATTGTCAACCATAATTTCGCTTACGGATAATTGTCAACCACAAAGTAGCTACCGTTATCTTCGGATGCTGTGGTAGGATAATTAGAAGCTATGATAATAAACTTTTGAATGATGCTTGTTATTAAATCATTAGTTTTATTATTTAGTTATCATCAGTCTAGCCTTTTTCCAACTATGCTAGTATCGGCCGGTTAAACCGTTGCTCAGCACTAGAAATTTCTCCTGTATCGTGGATGCGTTTACAAACATATAAGTAAACTTACACTAATACAAAAAAAAAAAAATACATTTGAACAAGCTACAGCTTAAATTTTTTTTCTGAGATTTGAAAAACATCATTTTGTTTATAAAAGAATATTTTTAGCTTTTGTTTCAAACCGAGCATCATTATAAACAGCTTTTTGGACTGATCACAGTATCTTGTGCACCAACATGTCGTTATCTCCTGAATAATGTACACGAATTGTCTCCATGGTACAAGAAGGAAGGGAGCGGAGCACTGCTAGAACAGTAGGTGTTCCACGGTCCAAAGAGTACTCCAGCTATTTCAAGAGACATCAGAAAACCAGGGAATGGCAGGCCAAAGCGAAGAACTGTACGAAAAGACTGACTGATGAATCATCGTGAGCACTATGTTAAGAAATCGACATCCAATCGTCCAATCGTCTATCCAATCGTCATCCTCTTGAAGGCTGTTTCAGACCTGAACATAAAATATAAAATAAATATATACGGACAAATCAAACAGACTGAGCTAGCCCCAAAGTAAGTTCGAGACTTGTATTATGGGATACTAACTCAACGATACTATATTTTATAATAGATACATATATAGATAAACATCCAAGACCCAGACCAATCAGAAAAAGATCGTTTTCCATCATCACCTGGCCGGGGATCGAACCCGGGGCCTCCACGTCGCAGGCAGGCGTGTTGACCGCTGCGCCACGGAGGACGACAAAAACAGCCGTGGCTGTTGAGCCGTGTGTGGCCGTGGCAGCGACTAGAAGTCTACTACAACAATGTGAGTTCTGACACGATCCTGCCGCGACTTCTTGGAGCTGACATAATACCTATGTAACAGGCCAGAAAATATTCTATGTAAACTGTTTAGGGAACATGGAGTTGCTAGGTTGCGATTTGCTCGAGAACACATCTAGTGGACAGATAAAGATTAGTCCAGGGTTATGTTTTCCGAGATTTAGTTTTTTCTCATACGATGGGAGACGAAGAGTATATAGACGACCAGGTGAACGTTATCGTCAAGCGTGTTTTGAAGAAAAGGTGCCATTCGGTGGACGGTCAATAATGGGATTGATATTGGCTGGGATATCTTTAGAAAGTTATACGAAGTTAGTGATTATAGAAAACGGTGACCTTTTCTGGTGAATATAGGCGCAAATTCCATTTTTATGCACGATAATGCGTGAAAACAAGGTGCACATTTGGTCAACGCCTATATTCAAGACGTCGGTACCACACGCATGCAATGGCCAGCTCGTAGCCCGGACATAAAATCTGACTTCTCCCGGCTCTCTGTGGTAGGCCATAACATCGGCTGCCGGCAGAAGTTACCACCCACCACACAAAATCTTGCCGCCAAGCGATTCGTCGTGTTCCGGCATGATGTCTGGTGAAGCCGTACGGAGGACGGGTCTGAGCAGTTGTATTGCGATGTGTGCCGGGTACGATGCGCCAAATGTTATTGTGTCGGTAGTTTGATCGTGGAGGGTCTCCAGATTAATCTCCCTCTGGTGCAGCAGCGTTGGTCGTGTTGTTGGGTTTAACATTGCATCACCTCGCTCAACTGCCGTCTTCCTTCCTACTCGCTAAGTTTTTTAAGTGAATAGGTTTAGTAAACTTGTGCGCTTTACCATCAACGATTGCATCACTGCTTACCATCAGGCGGGATTGTAGTCAAGCACTAGTTTATAATTATTAAAAAAAAAACTTATCTTATCCTAAGTATAGACTTGGGTTGTATGGGACGAGCTCGGGAGATGCATTAGACAATGCTCTCCAGCTACCTTACGTGAGTTAAGGAGTGCCCTAGTGGAAGAATACTCAAACATAGACCAAAACCGTATCAGAAATTTGATTTACAACATGCCAAATCGTCTTAATGAAGTGTTACGGGTTCGTGGTGGAAATGGAAGCTATTAAAATGACAGCTTTCTTTTTGCAGATTAACTGTGTTGTTTATTTTTGTTATAAAAACTAAACTACTACTTTTGTTAAACTGTATTTTTTTTATTATTATGCTTTTTTGGATTTAAATTAAATTACTGAGTCTACTAACATGTTGTTTACTTTATTTTATGTACTTATACGTCAGTCATCTATAACATACTACAGTTTCACGGATCAGTGTTGTGTATTTTAGAAACTATCACACTTTTTATAAGCGAGCCGAATTTTTGCGGCCCAGTGTATTATATATGCCTACATAAATAATTGGTGCTTCAATAGGTGAATCAGTTTAAATCCCTGTATTTGTCTACCATAAAACAAAATATACAAACGAAAGTTCAAGCCCCAAACGAAAAAAAACGTCACCAAGTGAATAATAAATATTTAAAAACCTCCGAACATTAGTTGTTATCGCCCAGAGGCGTTAAAGAGGGTCATACGACCCGCCCCGAGCGTCCCCTGCGATTACCGGCCGTTCATTGAGCATTGCTAATTACCTACGAATGGTAAATTTTTCTATCGTGTTACCACTGGGTAACACGACTTGCGACGGTGACTGGGGTGAGGTGGGGGGGGGTCAGATATCAGTTAGGCGACAGTCGGTCTATGTGGAATACTGGTGGTTAGATTGTCAGCCTACTCCAGTTTAAATGGGAAAAGGCTTGACAAGTTGATTGATTTATCGACTTGTCAAAGAAATACTTCAATCTATGTCCTATGCCAATGCGACGAGTGCTTGAGTCCGGATTGACTGACCGAATTTAGACAAGTAAGGTGAAACGCCCTTAAGCTAGGATCGACGGTCGACGATCTTCGCAGGATGGCTGGTAGCGGCTGGATGAGATATGAGCTGAGCAAAAATCGATTTGTATGGCGTACAATAGACGAGGTCTGTCCAGCACAGGACGGCTCTATAGCTGCATAATATGCGTATGCATAGCAAACTAAGTACACTGTCCTACAGGTTTACGTACCTATCTCTAGATCTGGCTTCTCAGGTACCCTAGGACTGTTACTAGCGGCCAAACCCATTAACCAATCCTAACCAGTTTTGGTACAAGTACTGTTGGTGGAAGGACCTATAGGTCTTCCTCTGGTGTCAACGTCCCAAGAATCTAGGTATATCAGTAACGATCTGCATGATTATACTACTGGCAGTTATAATTCTCTGATCTGTCTTTAACTGACAATAGATTAGGGGTTTTCGGCCGTAAGCGAAATACTACAATTCGCTGTTTATTACGACAATTATAGCCTGTATATAGTAATTTCATAACATTCACAAATTTTAAGGCTTTTATAACCTAATTCTGCCAAATTACCTAATGACTATGATCAAACAACTGTCAAAATGTTTACGATTATGTTCAATTTGATTAACAACTAAGTAGTTAAGTAAAAACACAAAGAAAGAGTCTTTATTTCATTGAGTACTAAGTGCAGTTTTGTATTCAATTTAAGTATCTCGTGGTATTCCTATTAAATACTATGAACCCTGGACGAACGAGCGGCTCCCTACCCCACGACTGTAAAACCACGCTGTAAGTAGTAATTTTAAAGACACATACATAGGTACCTATAAGTAGGGATTTTATTGTGAACTGGTATCCTATTTGTGTGTTTAATTATCATAAACAGTACTTAACTAGGTAAATCACTTAGATACCATTGAAAAACATTACGAAATACTTTAAAAAAAGAAAAAGAACTAAATACCTATGTGAAAACAAAACAAAATGGTTTAGGAACGTTCCAGTCGGCCACAAAAACTTAAATAAAAAGTAACTTTCAAGTGTGTTAGTTTCACCTTCAAAAGATAGCACACACATGTCTATCTCAGAGTACAAAGAGTCTAAAAAGTTGGTACTTTATAGATACCAGTTGGTAAGCGGAACGTCTCTGCTCGACTACCATTGAGCCGGCCCGGGATAACCCGCGCAGGCGAGCCCAGGCTCCGCCCCGAGGCGTGGTTTCACCTTCCGGCTGCCACCCCCGCAACCCTCCCTACGTCTCTGACGACCGGACGAGGCACCTCGCTTTTATCCCGGTTTCCTGTCGGTGGACGCTCGCTTTGCTCCGGTCTATCGATTTGTTTATTTTTTTAACAAGACAAATAGGTCAGACTTGTCCCTTCCGAGTGCCGTGTCGTGTCCGTGTCGCGTCCGGCGCGTCGCCGGTACCGTCGGAGTGTTAGCGATGGACTGTGTCCGGTGTAGGTGCGGCAACGTCTGGTCAGTGTCTGTGGCGGAGATGGAGGCTGTTGAATAAAGGTGAGTAGGAAAACGTTTTCACAGGACGATGTTCATCCTGTGAAGCTGACATTTGATTCTATGCATGTGTTTTACCTATTATTGATGAGAATTTCCAATAAGAATAGCAAATCTAGCTTACAGCCATAACACAGTCGTTAAATTAAAAAAATATTGTAACTGGACTAATTTATTAAATTAATGGAATCAACAGGCTTCGTCATCTAGCTTTTTTTTTTGTTATATATAATATAAATATTATAAAAAAAATATTTATTTACTAATATGGCTAATATATTATGTATTATGATAACCATTATCCTACCTAAACTGGGCTACTATCCTTTTTAATTAATCTGGTGTCGCCTGAACAAACAGTCTTGTTAAGAACCTAAGTGAAGGTTTGTAAATGATAATAAAATGAACTGTAAACGCTAATAATATCTACGGTCCTAAAAGACGGAATAATGCTGGAACTATACTGGAACTTTACCTATATATAGTATACTAGCTTTCCACCCGCGGCTTCGCCCGCGTGGAGTTCGGTTATATCGCGCTTTTTAGATTTCCCTCGGGAACATCAAATTTTTCCGGGATAAAAGGTAGCCTATGTTCTTTCTCGGGTCTAAAGATTATCTGTGCCAAATTTCATCAAAATCGGTTGAGAGGTTTAAGCGGGAAAGCGTAACAGACAGACAGACAGGCAGACAGACAGATAGACAGACAGACCGAAAGACAGACAGACAGACAGAGTTACTTTCGCATTTATAATATTAGTATGGATATATACTATGTTGAAACTATGTGCAATGAATGTAAAAAGGACAACAAGTATGTCCTTTTTACATTCATCGCTACAATAGCTGATAGTCTCCGACGCATATGGCACTATATAATATCGGTGAAATGTGGGTGCACTATATACCTGTGAAACACAAGAGTTGTGTTGTAATTTGCCATGTGCCTAACCTACGGGGTATGTAAAAATATTTGCATCAGCCTGTCTCGAATGCTTTTAAAGATAACGCTTCAGAATAGTTGGTAGTCACTACCTATGTGAGTGTATACACTGTCAAAATATTCACGTAATCACTGTCCATTCCAAGGTGGCCTGAAATAGGTTGCAGAAAGCTATAAGTATGTAGGGATATGTTTCTTTTGTGATAAAACTGTAGATATGTAACACTTTTGTAGGCACATAGCATCTATATCGCGCTTGTCGTAGGTACCTACAACTTTTAATATCATTATCTTAGATGTAGGAGTACCTAGACCTTGTACCTTGAGGATAGTGCGATGATAAAAGATTTATACTTGTTTTAAGGTAGGTTTGAGCAAACATTTTTAGAAAATCAATCAACATTGTTCAAACCAACACTGTTTATAGTCAAGATGAGAGAAAACCATAACCATACAAAACACTACGTGCCTAAATATAAGAATGCTACGATCCCATATTTATTATGAACCTGTATCTATGTCTGAGCCTCACTCGACATGATCAAGCCGAAAAAAAAAAAAAAAAAAAAAACCCAATGCGAGAAAATTTTAGACTTCATTCTGGATGAAATCTTTGACGATTGATGCTGTTATCAATGAACCGGTCAAAGTTTAGGTACGTGGTATTAGCACTATGACAGTTGGACCAAAATTGTCTACATAGCCAGCTGAAGTGGCATGGACCGGCCATAATAAACTGTAGAACCAAAGACCGTTGGGGTAGACGAGTTCTAGTGGAGACCGCGAATCAGCAAGCGTAAGGTAGGCTGCCCACAGAAACCGTAGCCCTGGCCTTGCCTGTGCTAGTGAAGAAATACGGGTGCGTTTTTTTAGTCAGTAAAAGTCTGACACACCCTTCCGCTCCGCCCAGAGCGGGAGCGGTGAATTGATGATTACCCATCCAAAACAAAAGAAGGTAGGCTGTCCACTGGATAGGCTGAGCGGTGATCTTCTCAGAGTTGGTTGTCGGTTGGTAGCAGATGCATGAGAGTTGCCGAGAATACAGTTAAATGACTTGCAAAATAGGCCTATGTTCCGCGGATTGCTGTAGGCTTATAAAGTCGAGGATATAGCCTATGACAGAAACGCAAGACTTTACTAACCAGCGACATCGCAATAAAGACCAGTTCAAGAGATCCAGATGGGTTCAATACCCTGTATATTAAATTTGCAAACTTAGGACTTACATACCACTTGCCGATGTGCATTGTACGTGTTCAATGCAACAGTGGCTGCCATCCGGCCCTATTGTGCCACATTTGAAGGCCAATTATTTTAGCTGTTGTTACCAGGCCAATCATAAATTAAAATCAGTCTTTTATATAAAATTCGTAGCAAATTCTTAAATTAAATGTTACGCCAAGAAGTGTAGGTACTTTGGCTGTATCCGAAACAAAAACAATATTAACTAATCATGCGAGTGGACACAAATTATTAAGTAGATTGTGTCAAAATGAAACTGGATGATGATAAATAGATAAAAACAAAAGTTATAAATGTCGCAATATGGACATATTTCAACAGTTAATGCATAATAGAAAACACTGCCAAAGAAATGAATAGGTATGTCTAAATTAAGTATTTTTATTCAGAAATTCATCGGCCTTATAAAACAGCATCTATAACATAACTTTTTCTTCTTCATCTCAGCGTTCTTCATCTCTGCTGATTTTGGCTAAACCTCGATATTTTCCGTGAAGCGACTGCCGTCTGACCTCCACCACCCGAAGGCGACATCGAAGCATTGCAGTTAGACCAATTGTTGGACTTTTGAGGGCTCCAACAACCCGTAACGACTGCCATTAGATGTGCGTATGGCAACCGGGACCAATGGGTTAACGTGCTTTCCGAGGCACGACCTGACCAGTGCAAATATTCATATTCACGCACACAAATATTTGCACTGCGCGGGGATCGAACCCGTGCTTCCTTGCGCAACTTTTTTATGCTATCTGATAATTTACTGTAGATGCGCAGTGTCCTACTTAAAACGCTCTTTTTTATTAAGATAAGTTACAACGCTGATATCTTAAAGCGTTTGCAGAAATTCGAATCTTAACATCTCGTAACATTGACCGTTATGTTTGTTTTGACAAAGGAACTAATTTCAAAAATACATATCGATGGTAAGGTTAATATTTTCAGTGACTTAAAGAAAACTATACATCTATCAATAATCTACATTTATACATCTGCATTAATATGAATATCAAGATTCAGACCACGCATTGATCTTATGCAGATTTTTATGCCTTAAAAATGATGTCTTAATATCAGTAGAGTTTCCCCAAAAATATTGCAAAATGATTCACAAAATTGAGGCTACTAAGTCATTATATGCAACTAGTAGCAAGTAATGTTTATTCTTCTAGCAATTTGGAAAACAGCGTACGCAGTTTGTAATAATTTTTTTTAAAGTAGGTACTTAGATGTGGGCCTTCCAGTTTACTTGGTTATTCGAAATTAAACCTAAGAATTTTGCTACTTTAACTTCTTTAATGTCACAGTTATGTCTGATATTTACTTTTGGTACTTCAATTCTTTGATTGTAGTGCGTTACTTTCGTTTTCTTTAAATAGGTATATAACTAAATTATTTTTATCAAGTCAAGGAATTTAGTCCTATAGTGTAGGTACTATTTAAAACATTACATTAGGTACATGGGAATCCATTTTGAAGACTTTCTGAAGAACAAAGAACTTATAAAAGAAATGTGTGGGGCACTCCCCAATATACATACCTATATGGAGTCTGGAAGAAAACATGGTTTGCACTAACCCCAAAGAATATGCGACAAGGACACATTATGAAAATGGAAATCTTTTCTGCAATGTTGAATGGAACCATATTAAGGTACCTATTTCTAGAGATGCTATTGTTGAACAATTGTGTTAGAGATAATGGAGGCGGTCATTTTGAACTCGGCGGACATTGTGACGAGGTTCTGCACTCTGGACCCCCAACCACCGTTATCTGCATGAACTTTATCACCTGCCACTAGGCGGAGCACTACTTCCTCTAGACAGAGAGATAATAATGAGGTAGTCTCTCCTGTTAGAGACGAGAATAGACTTTCTAGACGCCAGTGAGAATTAATTTTAAAAACGCGAGATAATTTTTGACAGTTCAATACAATATCTGTCAGACACCACAATTGAAAGAACAGCCCTAAAGAATGGTGTATTACAAAAATTCTGCTTATTAATGATAAAATCGGTCTTCTATAGGATGCATTTTGGGGAGTGTGCGAGGGAATTGCATGATTTAATTCCCCCATCTCCGTTCCACCATCGGACGACCCGTCGTACGGCAAGTTCCCACCCTTACGTTGTTAACACCACTACCATCCAGCGTTTCGCCTCCTCCTTTATACCGCGTACATCGAGGGACTGAAGCAGTTTGCCAGCGGCGGTGTTTCCGTCGGACTACAATTTGAGTGTCTTCAAGGCTAGAGTGAAAACTAGTGCGCTTTACCATCAACGACTACGTTACTGCTTACCATCAGGCGGGATTGCGGTCAAGCGCTAGTTTATTGAATAATAATAATAATACTTAAAAGTTTCTATATCTGAACGTTCACTACCTCAAACACTTTTCACGTCAAAAAGATTAAAAAAAATAATTGTGAAGTCGTTAAATAGACTTCAAACAAAACCCTCACAAAACAAAAATATGATTACCAAAACATGCACTTGGTGTGTGCAACAACTTCGTTAAGCATATTATTAACATGCCAGTTACTGTGTTTTGTGCCAGTAATGTGACCGGTTTGGCACACTCCCTGGAAACTAAATGAATGGCATATGAATGGCACGCGATGCAGAAGTAGCAAATTGGCGTGAAAAAAGTTACAGGAATCTCAAAAAAAAAGGACTTAGTAGCAATTTATCACTTTTAAATTGACTCATAAAGAAGTTTCTTGGTTAAGAAAAAACCTATTTTTTCCTCCTTCTTCTTACACACTATTGTCTACATTTCTGTTTAACTTCTGCTTTTGCAGGTCTGCTGGAAAATAAATCATAAGAAATAAGCAGCACCTTTGTACTGATCTTAATTTTGGAATATCCTTATGTATTTTATTGTGTGTAATAAACATAAATAATAAAATAAGTAACCAAACAGTAACTAAAACAAAATAGCTTTTATTTTCAATGCAAAGGTTACATATATGTTCCTCAAGATGCAAGTTTACCTATAGGTATGTATGTACAAGTTTCTCGATGCAAGTTTACCTATATGTACAAGTTAGTCGTGGTGGCCTAGTGGTTAAAACACCAGCCTCTCAAGTATGAGTGCGCGGGTTCGATTCCAGGTCAGGCAAGTACCAATGTAACTTTTCTAAAGTTATATGTACTTTCTACGTATATCTTGGACACCAATGACTGAAGGTGAAGGAAAACATCTTGAGGAAACCTGGACTTTTTATAAGTCTGAAATCGCCAACCCGCATTGAGCAAGCGTGGTGATTACGCTCAATCCTTCTCTGTATGAGAGGAGTCCTGTACCCAGCAGTGGGATGATAAAAAAAAGGTTGATGATGATGATGATGACAAGTTTCTCATAACAATAAACGGGGTAGGCTAATGACGTGTGCTATTAGTACAGTTAGCATTGCTCGTTGTTAGATTGGATTCATTTTACATTGTCACTTTGTCTTTTAAGTTTTGGGAAATTTTCTTCTGACTGATCAATTGTAAAACTGTACTTATAATAACCAGTAGTCTCATTGCGTCACACAACTTCATTGCCGATAAGGATCATATTGACGGATTTTGCTAATCCAATGCTGCATTATGTCTGCGCAACAACGTAAAAAACGTAATAAATATCTAGGAAGCCACTGACAGATATATAGAGTATTTTAATTGCTAACAAGATAAACTTAACGCACAAACAATTATGGGTACTTTTTAGCTAGCTTGGATGTTATTTGTAATAATAATACAAATATCTGCCGATCAATTTCGTAATATAGCTAATATAGCTTTTCTCGGTGGTGGCCCATAACATCAGCTGCCGGCAGTAGTTACCACCCACCAGACAAAGTGTTGCCGCCAAGCGATTCGTCGTGTTCCGGCATGATGTCTGGTGACGGCGTACGGAGGATGGGTCTGAGCAGTTGTGTTGCGATCTGTGGCGGGTACGATGCGCCAAATGTTGTTGTGTCGAGAGTTTGGTCGTGGAGAGTCTCCAGATCAATCTCCCTCTAGCGCTGCTTCGTTTGGTCGTGTTGGTCTTGGGTTTAACATTGCATCACCTCGCTCAACTGCCGTCAGCCTTCCTATTCCTTAGTTTTTTAAGTGAATAGGCTTAATAAACTAGTGCGCTTTACCATCAACGATTGCATCACTGCTTACCATCACGCGGGATTGCAGTCAAGCACTAGTTTATAATTATTTAAAAAAAAAGGTACCTAACCTGCCCTGTTCGGGAGACAACATCTGGCTCCCGGCCACCGTAGGCGCGGGCTTGCGGGCGGCAAGCGATGGGCAGTTCGTCGCCCGGCAAGAATAAGTCCGGGGTGGACGGCGCGTTGCTTCACGAACCTAAAAGAGATTTCAGCACATCGTGACGGGGTTCAACGAAGATTGGTGCCTCCTGGGTCAGGGTTGCGGGTTGGTTAAAAAAGAAACCGTAGCCCAGGCCCACAGGCAAGTGAAGAAACACGGGTGAGTTTTAATCAGTAAAAGTCTATCACTCCCTTCCGCTCTGCCCAGAGCGGATGAGGTCATTTGACGATTTCCCATGCAAAACAAAAAAAAATATATATCTGGCAATAGTGGTAGGTCTAGGTAATCTAGGTATTGACACTATTGCCAGATGAGGTACATTTTTTCCCATCAGCCATCATTCCAACTGCTACTAGCATTAGTTGGAGTGATGGCTCACTCCACGCTTACTTCACTAACATTTTCACGGTCAGATGGTTACTAATTCCAATTCGTACTAAAGCCTTTGTCAGCTCAGGGAAGAAGTCAACTCGACTCCACTGCAAGGATTGACAGATAACGGGCTGGCCTAAAGAGAAATCGTGACCCTGGTACACGGGCCAGTTTAGGAACATGGGTGGGTTTTAGTCAGTAAAAGTCTGACACGCCCTTCCACTCTGCCCAAAGCGGGAGAGGTCATTTGATGATTTGTCATCCACAAAAAAAAAGAAAGTAACAAAGAAGGGAGCATGAAAATAGGTATTGCTGATGGTTGCTAGCTAACCATACATTAACTCATTAAAAAAAGAAACGCGTGGATTATGTCAATAATAAATAATAAAATAAAACGACTATACAGTCAAATAAAATAAATATTTACGTATACGATGAACTCATAAAACCTGCCTGTAAAAAAATGTCTAACAATACATTTTCTGAACTCCTAATCACTCTATTTTTATCAACACAGCGCCATAAAACACGTCCAAACAACACTAATAAGCAAGTAAGTACGTAAATAAATCACAAAAATAAAAATGCACCTGAAAACGAAGAATTTAAAATTCCACTCAAGAAAGATAACGTTATGCCGTTTTTATTTATAAACACAAATGTATTCCTTGTTACAACAGCATGTATTACCATAGATGCATAAATCTACCGCGCGGTAGACACTTGGAGCTGGGGCTGACTGTACTTACATGTATGTGTTCGCATAATATTCGCATAAATCACATAAGAATTAATTATTGCTTCTGACTGTACTTCGAGTGGGGTGAGCAAGAATGGACTTGTTTATGATGTTAAATTCATCTCAAGTGTTATCAAGTTAGGAACATACGCCTTCGTCGAAAAGCTTCGTATGGATTTCGTTCGATTTGCAATATTGTAAATCATGTATACAACTTGTAACAGGAATATTATTGCTATCCTTATTCACTAAAGATGAAGAGAGAACAGCCGGTATAGAATCACTACACACATAGTCCTAGCTAAGAATAAGAAAGAATTCTAAATACATCGAGGGACTGAAGCAGTTTGCCAGCGGCGGTGTTTCCGTCGGACTACAATTTGAGTGTCTTCAAGGCTAGAGTGAAAACTAGTGCGCTTTACCATCAACGACTACGTTACTGCTTACCATCAGGCGGGATTGCGGTCAAGCGCTAGTTTATTGAATAATAATAATAATACTTAAAAGTTTCTATATCTGAACGTTCACTACCTCAAACACTTTTCACGTCAAAAAGATTAAAAAAAATAATTGTGAAGTCGTTAAATAGACTTCAAACAAAACCCTCACAAAACAAAAATATGATTACCAAAACATGCACTTGGTGTGTGCAACAACTTCGTTAAGCATATTATTAACATGCCAGTTACTGTGTTTTGTGCCAGTAATGTGACCGGTTTGGCACACTCCCTGGAAACTAAATGAATGGCATATGAATGGCACGCGATGCAGAAGTAGCAAATTGGCGTGAAAAAAGTTACAGGAATCTCAAAAAAAAAGGACTTAGTAGCAATTTATCACTTTTAAATTGACTCATAAAGAAGTTTCTTGGTTAAGAAAAAACCTATTTTTTCCTCCTTCTTCTTACACACTATTGTCTACATTTCTGTTTAACTTCTGCTTTTGCAGGTCTGCTGGAAAATAAATCATAAGAAATAAGCAGCACCTTTGTACTGATCTTAATTTTGGAATATCCTTATGTATTTTATTGTGTGTAATAAACATAAATAATAAAATAAGTAACCAAACAGTAACTAAAACAAAATAGCTTTTATTTTCAATGCAAAGGTTACATATATGTTCCTCAAGATGCAAGTTTACCTATAGGTATGTATGTACAAGTTTCTCGATGCAAGTTTACCTATATGTACAAGTTAGTCGTGGTGGCCTAGTGGTTAAAACACCAGCCTCTCAAGTATGAGTGCGCGGGTTCGATTCCAGGTCAGGCAAGTACCAATGTAACTTTTCTAAAGTTATATGTACTTTCTACGTATATCTTGGACACCAATGACTGAAGGTGAAGGAAAACATCTTGAGGAAACCTGGACTTTTTATAAGTCTGAAATCGCCAACCCGCATTGAGCAAGCGTGGTGATTACGCTCAATCCTTCTCTGTATGAGAGGAGTCCTGTACCCAGCAGTGGGATGATAAAAAAAAGGTTGATGATGATGATGATGACAAGTTTCTCATAACAATAAACGGGGTAGGCTAATGACGTGTGCTATTAGTACAGTTAGCATTGCTCGTTGTTAGATTGGATTCATTTTACATTGTCACTTTGTCTTTTAAGTTTTGGGAAATTTTCTTCTGACTGATCAATTGTAAAACTGTACTTATAATAACCAGTAGTCTCATTGCGTCACACAACTTCATTGCCGATAAGGATCATATTGACGGATTTTGCTAATCCAATGCTGCATTATGTCTGCGCAACAACGTAAAAAACGTAATAAATATCTAGGAAGCCACTGACAGATATATAGAGTATTTTAATTGCTAACAAGATAAACTTAACGCACAAACAATTATGGGTACTTTTTAGCTAGCTTGGATGTTATTTGTAATAATAATACAAATATCTGCCGATCAATTTCGTAATATAGCTAATATAGCTTTTCTCGGTGGTGGCCCATAACATCAGCTGCCGGCAGTAGTTACCACCCACCAGACAAAGTGTTGCCGCCAAGCGATTCGTCGTGTTCCGGCATGATGTCTGGTGACGGCGTACGGAGGATGGGTCTGAGCAGTTGTGTTGCGATCTGTGGCGGGTACGATGCGCCAAATGTTGTTGTGTCGAGAGTTTGGTCGTGGAGAGTCTCCAGATCAATCTCCCTCTAGCGCTGCTTCGTTTGGTCGTGTTGGTCTTGGGTTTAACATTGCATCACCTCGCTCAACTGCCGTCAGCCTTCCTATTCCTTAGTTTTTTAAGTGAATAGGCTTAATAAACTAGTGCGCTTTACCATCAACGATTGCATCACTGCTTACCATCACGCGGGATTGCAGTCAAGCACTAGTTTATAATTATTTAAAAAAAAAGGTACCTAACCTGCCCTGTTCGGGAGACAACATCTGGCTCCCGGCCACCGTAGGCGCGGGCTTGCGGGCGGCAAGCGATGGGCAGTTCGTCGCCCGGCAAGAATAAGTCCGGGGTGGACGGCGCGTTGCTTCACGAACCTAAAAGAGATTTCAGCACATCGTGACGGGGTTCAACGAAGATTGGTGCCTCCTGGGTCAGGGTTGCGGGTTGGTTAAAAAAGAAACCGTAGCCCAGGCCCACAGGCAAGTGAAGAAACACGGGTGAGTTTTAATCAGTAAAAGTCTATCACTCCCTTCCGCTCTGCCCAGAGCGGATGAGGTCATTTGACGATTTCCCATGCAAAACAAAAAAAAATATATATCTGGCAATAGTGGTAGGTCTAGGTAATCTAGGTATTGACACTATTGCCAGATGAGGTACATTTTTTCCCATCAGCCATCATTCCAACTGCTACTAGCATTAGTTGGAGTGATGGCTCACTCCACGCTTACTTCACTAACATTTTCACGGTCAGATGGTTACTAATTCCAATTCGTACTAAAGCCTTTGTCAGCTCAGGGAAGAAGTCAACTCGACTCCACTGCAAGGATTGACAGATAACGGGCTGGCCTAAAGAGAAATCGTGACCCTGGTACACGGGCCAGTTTAGGAACATGGGTGGGTTTTAGTCAGTAAAAGTCTGACACGCCCTTCCACTCTGCCCAAAGCGGGAGAGGTCATTTGATGATTTGTCATCCACAAAAAAAAAGAAAGTAACAAAGAAGGGAGCATGAAAATAGGTATTGCTGATGGTTGCTAGCTAACCATACATTAACTCATTAAAAAAAGAAACGCGTGGATTATGTCAATAATAAATAATAAAATAAAACGACTATACAGTCAAATAAAATAAATATTTACGTATACGATGAACTCATAAAACCTGCCTGTAAAAAAATGTCTAACAATACATTTTCTGAACTCCTAATCACTCTATTTTTATCAACACAGCGCCATAAAACACGTCCAAACAACACTAATAAGCAAGTAAGTACGTAAATAAATCACAAAAATAAAAATGCACCTGAAAACGAAGAATTTAAAATTCCACTCAAGAAAGATAACGTTATGCCGTTTTTATTTATAAACACAAATGTATTCCTTGTTACAACAGCATGTATTACCATAGATGCATAAATCTACCGCGCGGTAGACACTTGGAGCTGGGGCTGACTGTACTTACATGTATGTGTTCGCATAATATTCGCATAAATCACATAAGAATTAATTATTGCTTCTGACTGTACTTCGAGTGGGGTGAGCAAGAATGGACTTGTTTATGATGTTAAATTCATCTCAAGTGTTATCAAGTTAGGAACATACGCCTTCGTCGAAAAGCTTCGTATGGATTTCGTTCGATTTGCAATATTGTAAATCATGTATACAACTTGTAACAGGAATATTATTGCTATCCTTATTCACTAAAGATGAAGAGAGAACAGCCGGTATAGAATCACTACACACATAGTCCTAGCTAAGAATAAGAAAGAATTCTAAATCTTCGGTTTCATATTCAAATCAAAGCAAAGGTCCGGCGGTACTTCACACCGGGGCAGCTTCTAATGTTGAACAAAGCACAGGTCCGCACGTGTGTAGAGTACTGCAGCCACATTTGGGCTGGTGCTGCGAAATGTCACCTGGCTAATTTGGATTCAGTAGAGAGGCTTGCGAAGAGGCTGATTGGCGACCCAGATTTAACTCGAAACAGTCTCCAAAGCCTGGAAGCACAGGCGTAGAGTAGCCAGCCTTTCGGTCTTCTATAGGATGCATTCTGGCGAGTGTGCAAGGGAATTGCATGATTTAATTCCCCCATCTCCGTTCCACCATCGGACGATCCGTCGCGTCGTACGGCGACTTTATACCCTCACGTTGTTGACACCACTACGATCCGGACGAGGCGTTTCGCTTCTTCTTTTATACCATGTACATTGAGGGACTGGAACGATTTGCCGGCGGCGGTGCTTCCGTCACACTACAATTTCAGTGTCTTCAAGGCTAGAGTGAATAGGCTCTTAATAAACTAGCGCGCTTTACCATCAACGATCGCATTACTGCTTACCTTTAGGCGGGAGGCGCGAGTCAAGCGCTGGTTTATAATTTATAAAAAGAAAAGAAAAAAAAGCATCACGTAGGTCAATAACTTTCCAAGTTAGTTGCCAATATCTATTACGATAAAGTGAAGTGTTTATTTCAATTTTAAAAGTTCGGTATCTGGTATCAGTGTTATTAAAAAACTCATAGCTTCCGAACATAGAGAGAGAAATAGGATATACATATGTATAGAAGCCGTGCCAATTTTCATAATTATGTATAAGTACACCCTTTCCGTAACACTTTATATTACCTGCTATTCTGTACAACAAGCTCACCGTTAAAACTTAGTTGAAATGTGTTTGAAATCAGCACCGTAATTACGTAAAAAATTACTTAATTTCAGTTGGAATCACGTCGAAGCGTATTGCTGATCCATTGCTCCAGTCAAAATGAAACCGATCGCAACTGATATTGTGTTACGTGATTAGCCTGCAGTTGCCAATCAGTAATGGCAACTGATTACAAATACATTACACCAAAAATATAATATGTCGTATGTTATCATGTCACCAGTCAATCTTTTCTTTTTTTTCTTTTACATATTAGAAATTAGTGCTTGATCCCGCCTGATGGTAAGCAGTGATGAAATCGTTGATGGTAAGGCGCGCTAGCTTATAAGCGCCTATTCACTCTAGCCTCGAAGACACTTAAATTGTAGTCAGTATTAAATTGTATTTTTGATAAAAACTTGCCGTAAAACAAAACTTAGTTGAAGCAGACTTGACTTTTTTTTGTTTTGGATGGGAAATCATCAAATGACCTCTCTCGTTCTGGGCGGAGCGGAAGGGCGGGTCAGACTTTTAGTAACTAAAAGTCTGACCCGCCCTGGGCCTGGACCTTACCAGGTGGCAAGCTGCCAATCGCTCGCCGCCCGCAAGCCCGCGCCTTCGGTGGCCGGGAGTTCCATGTTGTCTCCCTGCCAAGGCGTCTCCTGCGGCGGCTTTTCGGCGGATTCCCGCTCCGACATGCGCTCCGCCTCCTCCTTTGCCAGCATCAGTGCTTCGCAGAAGGAGGTGACGGCCTGCTATGCACACTCACTCTGGACTATGGCCTGGACCAGGGTCGCCACAAGATCGCCGCCATGAGCACACGGCGGTGGCAAACTGAAGCCAAGCCGGGCAGACTTCCAACGTATGTTCCACCGTGTCCTCAGGGCGATCTACACATTTAACCTAAATTTTCATTATTAAATAAATTTTCACTTCACCATCGCCTCAGTTTACAAAGTGAGATTCCTACAAATTAGATTGTCACAATTCTTAAGTCTACCAGATTCTATTTAGTAAAAAATAAACAATATACCATAACATCGGCTGCCGGCACAAGTTACCACCCACCAGAAAAGGTCTTGCCGCCAAACGATTTGTCGTGTTCCGGCATGATGTCTGGTGAAGCCGTACGGAGGACGGATCTGAGCAGTTGTGTTGCGATGCGTGCCGGGTACGATGCGCCAAATGTTGTTGTGTCGGGAGTTTGGTCGTGGAATCTCCAGATCAATCTCCCTCTGGCGCAGCATCGTGGGTCGTGTTGGTCTTGGGTTTATTTTTGCATCACCTCGCTCAACTGCCGTCATCCTTCCTATTCCTAAGTTTTATAAGTGAATAGGCTTAATAATCTAATGTGCTTTACCATCAACGATTGCACCACTGCTTACCATCAGGCGGGATTGCAGTCAAGCACTAGCTTATAATTAATAAAAAACAAATGTTATTTTTACCCGACTACGGCAAAGCAAAAGGAGGGTTATGATTTTGACAGGCTATGTATGTATGTATGTATGTATGTATGTTCATCTGTTCCCTCGTAACTTCTAAACTACTTATTCGAATTCGACAAATGACATATCATTAGAAGCGTCTTAATTGTCTGCTGGTTATAGGCTATATGGAGTTTCACAAAATGTAATGTGGCGCCCTCTAGCGGACAAAACATACAGAGTAAAAAAATAAAGTTAAAATAAATATGCCATGTTTGATATCATTTGAAAGCGCTTTACTTGTACATTTTGAATATATATATATTACTAGCATTTGCTTGTGACTTTACCTGTATTCATGGGCTGATTGCATATAATTCACATCTTTTCGTTCATAGATAGCTTCTTTACTACTTATCAGAATAAGACCACTGCAGAATCATTAGAAGGGCCTTGATATTTTGTTGGTTATGAGCTATAAAGCTTGTCACCAAATTTAGTATTACGCCCTCTAGTGGACAAAAAGTTCTATGTTAATATAAAATTAAAATAAATATACCGTATTTGGTATCTTTTGAAAGAGCTTCACGAGTACTTTATACTTGTACATAATCCCGAGTAATTCTTCGTAGAATTTTGAATATAAACCAGGGTTTTGTAAACGGAGCGATGGGAGTGGTGGAGGCCTTCGAATGGCCTGCTCTTCGGTTCGATCAGTTGGAACAGGAGAACAGCCAAGCGCTGTTCTCATATAATTTGACGACGCATCCATAAAAGCAGATATTAACGGACTTATCAAAATCGAGCCTTGCCTCACTGAATTTGACGGCTTGAGGGGGTCTGGGCAAATTCAGCGTAAAATGCTCCCGCTGATTCTTTCTTGGGGTTGTACTGTACATAAATTACAAGGTTGTACTCTAGGTAAAAAAGTTATCGATCTAGGAAAGTCATTGTTTGCTAAAGGACAGGCCTATGTCGCTCTCAGTAGAGTCAAAACCATAGAGGGATTATTTATAAGTGCCTTGGATCATAATAAATTACTTAAAAATCCACATGACAGTCGATCGTTAGCAGAATTAGATAGATTAAGAAATCTTCCCAGGTCCTCTTAATATATGAAACATCCAATCTATTTATACTAACGACCTCATCCACTATTTCATGACCTATTCGCTGCCATCGACGCAAATGTGCGTCGCTACTACGAAAAACCGGGAGCTTCATACGGGGAAACCGTTGCTATACGTGCTACGATCCATGTGCTAAGAAATAGTAAAATAGGATATCTCTACATATCACTATACGCCGATACATAAGTCAAAAGAGATGTCGTATGTTAACTACCTAGTTTTTAGTTTCGTCAATTTAACTTTTGTTAATATTATGCGCCACAAATACACTTTAACTCCAAAATAGTACAAATAATAAAAAGTAAAAAAACTAAAACCCAACTACGACAAAAAACGACGCTGAAAAAGTATAAAACAAGATTTTCAGAATACTGAACTGAACAAAGTTGCTAATGTAGTTGCAAGTAAATGGACACAGTAGACTCTACCAAGATGCCTTCGTTGTAAATTGACAAAAATGTTATACAATACTATTCTGAAGTATGCAATATTCACTATGTAGATATAAATTTTCATGTTTGGAAAGGCGTAGTCACACGTTACATATATCTACCTACCGTAGCACTTTGATAACGTGTGACTGCGGTTTTCCAAACATGAAAATTTATCTCTACATAGTGAATATTGCATACTTCAGAATAGTATTGTATGACATTATTGTCAATTTACAACGAAGGCATCTTGGTAGAGTCTACTGTGTCCATTTACTTGCAACTACATTAGCAACTTTGTTCAGTTCAATATTCTGAAAATCTTGTTTTATACTTTTTCAGCGTCGTTTTTTGTCGTAGTTGGGTTTTACTTTTTTTACTTTTTTTCGAGTCTGATCTTGTAGCTCTCATACAGCAAAGTTATTGAAAGATTCAAATCGGGCCAGTAGTTCCTGAGATTAGCCCGTTCAAACAAACAAACTCTTCAGCTTTATATATTAGCATAGATTTAATAAATAAAATAAATAAATATATACCGACAAATCACTTACTTTTGGGGCTAGCTCAATCTGTTGAGCTAGCCCCAAAAGTAAGTTCGAGACTTGTGTTATGGGATACTAATTTAACGATACTATATTTATAATAAATACATATATAGATAAACATCCAAGACCCAGGTCAATCAGGAAAAGATCGTTTTCCATAATGACCTGGCCGGGGATCGAACCCGGGGCCTCCGCGTCGCAGGCAGGCGTGTTGACCGCTACGCCACGGAGGTCGATTTGTGAGTCTAGGATACATGATTTTCTTAAAGATGTTTGATAGTTCGATTGGCGCAGCTGTTAAGTGATTGAATATGAAAATATTCAATAAAAATTTTAAATTGACATGTAAAAGAAACACACTGTACACGCGAACATGAAAGACGGCAACGTCGCAATTTATTTATGAATGACGAGCCGCGTATGCGGCGGCGATCTAAGATCTAATTGATTGATGTGTGTTGGTTGATGTGTGATGGGCAATGCAACGTTACTTATATACTATTCCGCGCTACTATTTTGATTTAAAACAGGAGGTTTCAAATTTATTTTCAATTATAATTTCTTTTTATTCGGATTATTTTATGCTTATTTTTCTATGCCGATATTTTTATTTTAATCTATTTATGATATATATTAACGACTTTAAGGGAACGCCCTCTGTTATTTAACATACTGTATATATATAAATATATTGTATATGTTTATATTAACAATTAGTGTGCAAGACTACTATAAAGTTATGTCTAAAGCTTGTCAGATTGTGTACGAACTTGCATTCAGTAATATAAATATATTGGCATATCCATACCGCTCAGTTCGGCCTAGCCCTATCAAAATCAATACACTACTTGTTTTCCAATAAAAACAGACTCCGAGGGGATGACGTGTTTTAGCTCGAATGCCTACAAAAATATATGAGGCACTATGTGCTGTATTGAATGCGGCGTTTCGGCCGATTTCTCGGTCGATTACGTCCGTGATAAGTAGCCATAGGACCTACGGAGTAAGGGAGAAAATCACTATGTCTGCTATTTTAGTAACGTATGCCAAGTAAACTCGTGGGTTACATTTTATCCATTTATTTAACTATTCATCTATACTAATATATAAAGCTGAAGAGTTTGTTTGTTTGAACGCGCTATTCTCAGGAACTGCTGGTCCGATTTGAAAAAATCTATATATATATATATATATATATATATATATATATATATATATATATATATATATATATATATATAGATATTGCGCTGGATAGACAATTAATTCAGGAAGGCTTTAGGTTATATAACATCACGCTGCGACCAATAGGAGCGAAACATATTAAAAACATCAAAACCTACGTGGGTGAAACCGCAGGGCGCAGCTAGTTTTATCTATTTATCAACGCAGGTCATGCATGTACGTCAAACTCTTTTATAGATATTTTATAAAATTTTGAGCCGCTAAAAAGAATATTAAAACATTATCCCCCTTATAATGAAACTTGGGATTAGCTTTTAAAAATTTTCTTTGATTTTTTCAATACATTCTAAATACTTATTGTTCAAGGGATTCCACACTGGCACAGCGTATTCGAGCTGTGACTAGGGTTGCCAACTATACTGTTTTGAACGGTATTATACTGTTTTTCACTAAATTATACTTTTTACTGTTGAACAAAAATAAAGTATAAAAATACTGTTTTCAGCATGCAAACACATTATGTGATATACTTAAACGCACACACATTTTTATTTAGTCAGAGGGCGCGCGCGCTCATTGCAGTGCAGCGCAGCAACCAAACAAATCATGAGTGCCAAGTGGCGGGAGGACAGAAATAGAGCATCAATAAATTTGATTAAAAATGAGCTCCTCATTTATTTTAATTTAAATTATAATTGTGGTGAGGCATACGAAATATTCAAAAACGATGTAAATTTAGTAAGTTGTGCGAGGAGTTCCAAAAAATATGTATGTAAAAAATTAAATAAATAAAATACTGTTCATTTTTCTAAAATACTGTTTAATATTCTTCACAGACCTGGATATACTTTATTCCTTGTAAAAAAAAATGGCAACCCTAGCTGTGACCTGATCAAAGACTTGTACAGATACAAATAGTAATATTTAGATCAGCGCCCTAATCGGCGAACACATTTTTGTCAAATGATTACGACTAAAAGTCGTGGTGGCCTTGTGGTTAAAACACCAGCCACTCAAGTATGAGTGTGCGGGTTCGATTCCAGGTCAGGCAAGTACCAATGTAACTTTTCTAAAGTTATATGTACTTTCTAAGTATATCTTGGACACCAATGACTGAAGGTGAAGGAAAACATCTCGAGGAAACCTGGACTTTATAAGTCTGAAATCGCCAACCCGCATTGAGCAAGCGTGGTGATTACGCTCAATCCTTCTCTGAATGAGAGGAGACCTGTGCCCAGCAGTGGGACTATAAAGGGTTGATGATGATGATTACGACTAGTTGGGATCGTTTGGACCGAACGGACCAATAGGCGGTCCGAACGATCCCAACTGATCCCAACTAGTCGCAATCATTTGACAAAAATGTGTTCACCATCTAAATGGTTATTGAATTATTTATTTATTTATTAAAACTTCATGCACAATGAAAAATTGCACAATGCATTTTGCATTATGCAATTGCATTATGGACTTATCTTTTATAGAAATGTAGTTCTTTACATAAAAATGACAGCTTAGTTCGGTACCAAGTTGTCATTTTTGTATTAAGAACTTTGACTTAACCACAATAAAGTCAAAATACAAATACTCACTCAAAGGCACTCGGTGGTAGGCCATAACATCGGCTGCCGGCAGAAGTTACCACCCACCAGACAAAGTCTTGCCGCCAAGCGATTCGTCGTGTTCCGGCATGATGTCTGGTGAAGCCGTATGGAGGACGGGTCTGAGCAGTTGTGTTACGATGTGTGGCGGGTACGATGCGCCAAATGTTGTTGTGTCGGGAGTTTGGTCGTGGAGAGTCTCCAGATCAATCTCCCTCTAGCGCAGCTTCGTTTGGTCGTGTTGGTCTTGGGTTTAACATTGCATCACCTCGCTCAACTGCCGTCATCCTTCCTATTCCTTAGTTTTATAAGTGAATAGGTTTAATAAACTAGAGCGCTTTAGTTTATAATTATTTAAAAAAAAGGCTGAGTCTGGAATTAAAGTTACATTTCATTTTTTATTAAGGAAGTGTGTGACTATCGTACTTCATACTCATCATCATCATCATCATCATCTCAGCGTTAATCTAAGTCGCATCCGAAGCTTTTTCAGGTTTGGAGTCTGGGATCCGCTTTACCAGTCTAAATGCTGATTTGTGGCTAAACTTCGATATTTCGGCTTAACGTGCTTTCCGAGGCACGACCAGACTAGTGCAAATATTCATATTTATGCATACAAATATTTGCACTGCACGGGCATCGAACCCGCCATTCATACGCAGCGGCCGCGTTCGCTACCGCCACGCCACGGAGGCTGTCCTTCAGTATCGTACTTCATACTAATCAGTAATCACACCACATCATAAAGGTGACAGTTTGTTAGTGAGTGTCCCTGTTTGTTGTTACTTCTTCACAGCAAACCTACTGAACGGATTTTAATGCAATTTGGCACATAGATGGTTGATAACCACAATTAACACGTAGTATTTTTTTATCATAATGTTCCTACAGAATCAAAACTTACGCGGGTGAAACTGCGAGACGAAACTTGCAGAAAACCTCCCTGGGCTCCCCCCCGGGCCAGAAGCTGGGTACGCCCATGGTTGCGTGGATGTTCTTTAAAATGTATTTAATTTTGCCGTATCTTCTCACATCATTTTTCGCCAAACTCATTGTTAATGCATAGTACAGATTAGTTCTTGATAATAGGATATGGAATCGTCCCACCTACAATTTTTTTTTTACTTTACAAGTACTGTAGAACATTGTGCAGATCGCAACTCGGCAAACGTAGCGTAGGACGCTCTTGGGCGAGATGGAGCGACGACATTAAAAAGGTGGCTGGTAGTGGCTGCCGGGGAACTGTTCAGGATCGAGCTTGTTGGCGTGCCATGAAGGAGGCCTTTGTCCAGCAGTGGACGAATAGAGGCTGATGATGACATGATGACATTGTGCGAATTGAGTTAACTACGTTTGCGCGAAAATGTCATGGGCATCACAGAATGTGGCTTATTTAATGTTTAGTTAGACGATGATTGACGTATGTATATCGCTTGGTCAAAGATTTGTTTCAAGGCTCTTCGGTCAAGAGGCTATTTTAGACCTCGCCCCAGATTGTAGCACTAAGCTAATCCTGTAGCTACCTAACTGTGACATCCGGATTAGACTTGAAAAAACCGGCCAAGTGTGAGCCTGACTCGAGCACTGAGGACTTAGTATTTAGTTGTAACATTATTCTTTTTGTGATAATTACCTACAAATAGGTTTACGAATTTCACACTTTTTTTGTCAACGGTAATACCCGGAAGTACCCTAGGTTTAGGTATCACCGTTTATTAATAAACCCCTATACACTATATGCCCTATGGTGTTGATTCATAAACGATAATTAAAGTTAAGTGACGTGCAAACGTCAAAAATGTATGATGAAACAATCACTAATCACTAGTTAACTTTAAACAACGTTTATGAATAAGGGGGCTAATATATAAAATTCTTCTTGCACAGTGTTTCTCCTCCAAAACGACTGAACTGATTTTAATGAAATTTCGTATATACTTTCGGTAGGCCTGAGAATAGGCAGGCAACCCTCCCCCCGCCCGCTTTTTCACCCGCGTACTTACGCGGGTGAAAAAAAGCGGGCGCTACTTGGACGGCTGGTAAGCCCTGAATATTTAATAAACATACAAACTCACATACACAAACGGCCAGGCCGTCCCAGACCCGGCAGAGATGATTTATAGTAGGTCTACCCTACGTCACATCCCAACAAAAATATGGTCAACGCACCGCTCGCCCGCCGGCGCCTACTGAGGCGCAGGGGGTGCCCCTTACGAGTAACGCTTGGGAAAAAGGTTGACTGAAAACCAAACCCCATCTCAAAGGCGTTTGGTTTTCCTTTTAAGATACGGAATGAAAGCTTTAAAATTTTGACCATGATTTACCTACCACTCGATCTTAATATTAAATTATTTACCATATTAAATTATAAGTATTAAATTCTTTTCTTGAAAGTAGTGCTAGCCTAGTGGTAACGACCCCGATTTGCGTCGTGTCCTGAGACGCGGGTTTGACCCCAGAAAGGTGCTTCACCTGTCTGTGTTCGAACCGACAACAGCAATTTATTTTCACACTCACCACTGCTTTTAAACTGGAACGACCCGGAACCAAAGTTTAAGACCAGTGAAATACAACACGAATTTGGCCGGCACGACATGGTGAATTATGGGTTTCTATCTCCCAAAGAGGCACTGGATCTTGATGGCAAAAATTTTAAGATCAAAACCATTATTTTTAAATAAAATACACTCATGTATTTTATATAGATCAATTGTCTCTTACGAAGGCCGCCACCTGTTTGGCCGACAAGCGGATGACACTTTTACGGGATATAATAAGGTAATGTATAGACTTCCTGCAGCTAAGTGGCGCGCGCGCCGGTCCGCGCGCCCACATGCGCGCGTCAATTTTATATGTTCATTTGACGGTTGCTCGTGTTAGACTGTACTGTGGACGTACTATTAGATCCAGATGATGCTCTTTTAGATTTTATTTCTACTAGGTCGAACTATATAAGTTCTTATTTAATACAGATAGTACCTATCTTTTCAATTGTCGGCCTCCAAATAACATTGGTTTGGCTCAAAGCCTGACTGTCGATGAAAAAAAAAGTACATGAAATATTGTAGCTTCCTCTGTAAAATTAGCAAACTCTATGGTTCCGACCTCTGCTGTCACAAATCAGTAGAACACTAACGGAAAATTAAAAAAAATAAACATCAGGTACTTAAATAAATTAGAACAACTATTTATCATGTTTACACCATAATTTCACGACCGTGGTCAAATCGAGTGGTACATTTAAATTGATTGTAGGACATGTTTCCTTGAAGCCGGATGCGTTCAATTGGCATCAGCGGAGAGCGCAGGCGACGAACAGTTCGCGACCGACCGTACTGTCACTCTCATCGCGGTATCGATAAATCGAAATCGACATATCGATGTGTTGACCTGAGATCGTTAAACGTCAATTTTCGAAATTGGAAAAACAAATGAACGGTTTAAAAAAAAAAAATATGATTGTATATTATTAGTGGCGAACTTTGTTTTTTTGGTGAACAGGTGTAACTCAATTATTTTTGGTTTAAAATGTCTCTTCATGAGGCCATTCGTTTTGTGGGACAGTGATAGAAACTAGTCTTCAGTTTTTAGATGAAGTGTTAGTCTTAGGACTGAGTTTGTTAGACACGAGTGGTATCACTGACATGTGATACCACAAGACAACTATCACGACGGAAAAAGAAGGGAAAGACAAAAAGCGACCGAAAAGGAAACGAATATCCGATATGAGGTGAGAGCAAGACAAAACCGTGCAATAACCAATAAAATATAAATGAAGAATTTTATTGGAAACTGTGGAAGTGCGCATTCACTAATAATATTCAATTCCCAATCCTTTTATACCTACACTAGCTGACCCGGCAAACTTTGTTTTGCTATGTATATTTTTTTTAGGAATCATTTTTTTAGTTCAATAAAAATAATTAGGGTGGATTACCCTTAACATTTAGGGGGATAAAAATAGATGTTGTCAGATTCTCAGACCTACCCAATATGCACACAAAATTTCATGAGAATCGGGAAAGCCGTTTCGGAGGAGTTTAACCACAAACACCGCGACACGAAAATTTTATATATATGAATATAGGGAAAAATAAACTTTACATGCCATACCACAGGCTAAATAGAATATAAGACTAAATAATGTAGATAACAAATCATCAATTGAAATTATTTATGTGTGAATAAATTAATTGGCATGTAAAATGTAGGTATGTGCATGTTTATGTGTTAATAAAGAAAAGATAAAAATTTTTTTAAACAATTATTCTCGCCCTAAAGGCTTATTTTTGTATTTAGAAATAATTTTCATTCCTTGAATTAAATTGACATCTGACAATTATTAAATGAAACAACCGTCAATAATTCAAATTTATTTCTACGATAAAATTATCTGGCGTGGAGAAATCAGTCCTGAATGAAATTTATTTCCTGTATGTCAGTTAAACTGAACAATAAAATATCTAACGCATCCTTCTTTGTTAAAATACGTCTTCATCTTCTTCGTCGAGTGGATGAATAAATTCTTCTTGAATTGTGGACTGAACGTTTTTAGATTAAAGTGGGCACCAATTGCGTTATTTAGGATCCTCAATGGTAGATTTATGGACACTTGGAACACTACGTCAAAGGGTTATATTCCTAAAAGAAGTACCCTCACGTTGGGTATCACACAGGTCTGAAACTCTAATGTCTAAACTACATTACTGTTAGGTTCATCAAAATGCGTTAAGTGGTTATTGATAAAGTAACAAAGCCATGGGTGTATACCCCGGGACTCAAATAAGTTATTATTTTATTTTTAATAAACATTGCGAGGAGCTTCTCCTGTATCGTGGGTGCGTTTACAAACATATCACTCACATACACAAATATCCAGACCGGGGACAACTACTTATAGGTCTTATAGAAATATTTGTGCCGTGCGGGAATCGAACGCGCGACACGCAGCGCAGCAATCAATAGCTTAACCACTGCGTTATTTGTTATTATATCGTAAACACACTGCACTTAACACAGTCATATAAAATCAACGATTCCAATAATAATAAACTATAAGCTTGATCACATAAACGGCGTTATCAGTATTTTCGCGTTGATTAGTTAGTCATCTCAGCATTAATCTCAGTCGCATCCGAAGCTTTTTAGCTTTAGAGTCTGGGGTCTACTTTACCCGTCTACCTGCTGATTTTGCCTAAACTTCGATATATTCCGTGAAGCGACTGCCGTCTGACCTCCACAACCGAAGGCGATATCGAAGCATTGCAGTTAGACTAATTGTTGGACTTTTGAGGGCCCCAACAACCCGTTACGACTGCCATTAGATGTTTGTATGCCAGTATATAGAGAAGTGCTGACAATACGACAATAAATGAAAACACAGACCATGCTGGTTCATAGGAATAATCCTGAACAATAGAAAAAAACCTAGCATCAAAAATAAAAAAATGAAAATTTCAAACAAACTAAATCGCATAAAATTGCAAACGGAATAGAACATCCTTTAAAACATTGGTTCAATGACCTCCGATCAGCGGGCGACAGCGCGTTCCTGTATCGACTTGCTTTTTCGCGCCATTATTATTAAAGTTTAGTACCGCTGGATGCGGCGGTCATCACCTCTAAGCGCTTCCTTATCAACACGTACGTCATGTAGTGTGAAAAATGAAAAATAATCTCCTGTGACTAAACTAATGGATATATTTATATCATTTTTTATGGGTAGACTGAGAATGTGTTGAGGTACAAGATGTTTAATTTATTGTGGTATTGTCAGCACCACTCTGTATATATTCATTATACGTGCGGCTTAACGTGCTTTCCGAGGTACGATCAGCGGTCACGAAGGATCAATGCGATTAGTGATCACATAGATCCTTCGTGACCACAGTGATCCTATCCGATAAGATGTTGAATTGCATTTAGAGCCTGTGACTTCGCTAGGTATTTTGTCATCTTTTGATAATGAGAGTATCAACATGTGACTTCGCGCGACTTCTACGCGGTCTTCCTCGGTATACGTTCATCAGTCTACCCTTAGTGTTTTCTATTTTTGTATTACTTTTCTCTTAGTACTTACCTATTTTTTAGTACTCGACATAAACAATGGTTTGAGAGAACTACAGAAAAAGTAAATCTCAGGACTCATTTAAGACCAATGAAAATCATTTTGAAAAGGGACCTTGACCACTAGTTAGCAAAAGACAAAGATGATAAGACAACGAAGAAAGAAAAGAAAAACAAAGAGTGCTTCGCGAGACAGCTTGAGAAATAGGCTGTTGTATCGCGTTCCACTATAATGTATCATACACTAGGGGCCGCCAGCGAACTTCGTCCTTGTGAAGTTAGTTATGCTCCGCTCCTATTGGTCGCAGCGTGATGTTATATAGCCTAAAGCCTTCCTCGATTAGTGGGCTACTAACACAAAAAATCTTATCGGAAATCAATTCGTTCCTGAGATTAGCACGTTCAAACAAACTCTTCAGCTTTATATATTAGTATAGACAAGATTTAGCCGAAAAACATTGGTACGACTAAGGGTGTTTCCTATATCGTACAGTAACAGAGGGTGCTAAAGGTCATCTCCAGCTTGGTTTATTTAGAATTCTCTTCGAATAGGGATGTATCCAACGTATGAAAATAAAAAAATAGTCCGTCTTATAAGTACTTACCTAATAAAAAAAATTAAGACCCGTATTTTTTGTTTTGTCGAAATTACCAAAAGCTACTGAGATATAGCGTATTAAAGTTACGGAGTGGGGGCTAATTATGTGACGTCAAGCGACATTTCAAATCAACATATCTTCCTAAGTATTTGAATGAAAGAAAAAATAAAAAATACGTATTCAATATTTTTTAAAAATCTATCTGATGGATATTAAATTATTTTTTAGAATACAACCCAATTAAATTTGAAAGTTTAGATTCTGCAAGTTAAGATTGCTACAGCTGCAGAAAGCTTCTGTGCGGCTAGCTCTTTGTACCAGATAACTGGCCTTATTTCTGAAATTGGTTCGTTGCTGCTGCAAGCCTTTAGACATAGTAATCGTTTACAGCGATACATTTTCATAAATCTAAAATGATTTTTACTTAGTGATACCGTCTCGTAAGAAATAGGTTTCTTACAAAGCCATGAAGTTTTTCTCGGTGGTAGGCCATAACATCGGCTGCCGGCAGAAGTTACTACCCACCAGACAATTTCTTGCCGCCAAGCGATTCGTCGTGTTCCGGCATGATGTCTGGTGAAGCCGTACGGAGGACTGGTCTGAGCGTGTTGCGTTGTGTGGCGGGTACGATGCGCCAAATGTTGTTGTGTCGGGAGTCTGGTCGTGGAGAGTCTCCAGATCAATCTCCCTCTAGCGCAGCATCGTTTGGTCGTATTGGTCTTTTGTTTAACATTGCATCACCTCGCTCAACTGCCGTTATCCTTCCTATTCCTAAGTTTTTTAAGTGAATAGGCTTAATAAACTAGTGCGCTTTACCATCAACGATTGCATCATTGCTTACCATCAGGCGGGATTGCAGTCAAGCACAAGATTATAATTATAAAAAAAAGTGTAAAGTACATGATAAATACCGCAGGCTTTGATAATCTATTGTCGTCAAAACCGGAACAAATAACTTTTTACTGAAGCCTATTTCTGTTTTTTTTTTTTTTGGTTTATAATTATCTTATACAAACTTTGGTTCAGCGGTAACGGTAGATGGTGATCACCGGGATTATTTTAGTGAGGTAAAAATATCATAATCGCCGTCTCCAGAAGTTGGTTGCCTTTTAAAGGTTTCCCCACGAAAACAAAAAATAAATGTAGGTTTCATCATCATCAACCTTTTTATCTTCCCACTGCTGGGCACAGACCTCCTCTAATACAGAGAAGGATTGAGCGTTACCAGCGCTTGCTACTAAAAATATACGTTCAAATAATGGATTCTACAGAAACCTGCTTATGTATGGACCTCCTGGAACTGGTAAAACGTTATTCTCTAAGGTGAGTGTATAATTTAAATCAAAGGTTCATTAGAAAACCAGAATCACACTGCATATGTCTGGCATTTTATTTTAGGCTGTTTGTGTTGTGTGAGTAAGGCACACACTATTGTTCTTAAAACACTATTCATCATCATCATCAACCTTTATTCGTCCCACTGCTGGGCACAGGTCTCCTCTCATACAAAGAAGGATTGAGTTATATCACCACGCTTGCTCAATGCGGGTTGACGACTTCAGACTTAATAGTACAGGTTTCCTCAAGATGTTATGATCCTTCACCTTTTAAACAGTCATTGGTATCCAAGATATACCTAGAAAGTAAATATAACTTAGAAAGTTGCATTGGTACTTGCCTGACCTGGAATCGAAACTACACACTCATACTTGATAGGCTGGTGTTTTAATAACTAGGCCACAAATGTAGGTATACTAGGGTAAATTATTTCATCACTACTGCGGTGGAGGAGTCGTCAAGAAACTTGCATGTCCTAGAAACAAAACAAAAAATGTGACGTGTACCTACCGTTCGGTAGGTACGGCTCTGGGCCCGTGTGGTTGATTACGGCCCACTCCCCCTCACAGAGGGGCCAGTGCTCTAGCAGTCGGATTGTTATAAGCTGTTTATGCATCTTTACTATTATAAAACGGAAAATGAGTTTGTTTGTTCCGCTTTCACGCCGTAACTACTGAACCGATTGCTTTAAAATTTTGTAGACGTAAAACTGGACTGCCCGACGCACGACGATGCCCGTTCACACCGACGGGTTCTCGAGTGGCGACCACGCACCGGAAGATGTAGCGTGGGTAGGCCCCTAACAAGGTGGACCGGCGACCTGGGGAAGGTCACGGGAAATCGCTGGAAGCGGAAGGCGCAGGACCGGTCGTCGTGGAGATCCTTTGGGGCTATGTCCAGCAGTGGACGTCTTTCGGCTGAAGTGAGGATGATGATCTGCCTAGTCTCTTTCCAACTATGTTGAAGTCGGCTTTCAATTTGACCGGACACAATTAAATTCTAGTGACTATTTTACATGGTGCGACTGCTTTTATGGTCAAAATTCAAATCAAAGCTTTTATCCTTACCTACTAACTAATATTATAAATCGGAAAGTGAGTTTGTTTGTATGTTTGTTTCGCTTTCACGCCGTAACTACTGAACCGATTGCTTTGAAATTTAGAGACTTAAAGTTAAAAGTCCGGACAAAAATAATAGGGTAGTTTTTGTTCCGGAAAAATTGATATTCTCGAGGGAAATCTAAAAAGCGAATTATAATTGAATTCCACGCGGGCGAAGCCGCGGGCGGAAAGCTAGTAATATACCTATATTTAAACTTCATAAATAGTGGTTGTGCACTTGGCCTCTCTTGTGTAAGGTCCCTTTGTTGCATGTGAAGCCAATCAATCATGCAGTCATTATTTAATCAGCCAATATAAATAGATGCCTTAATTAAATAATCACTACGGTGCGTGAGCATCCTTCATGACAACTCACTTGTGGTTGTTTATTGGTTATTTATTAATTTTAAGGTTAAATATTCATGTGGAGTTTTCTGATGAAAAATATGTGTAAGCTAGAGTAAATGGGCGAAAGTTACTCGGTAAAAAATGCCATAGCTTTGGGGGATCTAAAGCTATTGCATTATTTACTGAGCAACTTTAGCCCGTTTTATGAAGGACACGCGAATTTGATCTAGTGTTGAGAGAGTTAGAGAAAAAGCTAGAAAACCGTCAAATTTACTAACGCGTGAAAAAATCTAAGTAGTAGAAATATATCACCTATTGAAAGAACTGCAGACGGAAAAGACGGACACATTTAAGAACGATGAAAATAATTTTGAAAGAGGTCTTGATAACTTATTCGAAGTTGAAAGGATAAAAATAGAGGTAACAAAATAATAATAAAAAAAAAAACAAAGAGAGAAAAAACAATTGGGGGACAAAAAGGAAAGAGGTAGACAAAAGACACGTTATTTGTGAGTATCCATACTAAGAGTTTGTTTGTATGTTTGTTAGCGCTAATCTCGGGAACTGCTGGTCCGATTTGAAAAGTTCTTTTTGCGTTGGATAGCCCATTAATCCAGGAAAGCTTTAGGCTATATAACATCACGCTGCGACCAATAGGAGCGCAGCATAACTAACTCCAACGCTACTGTTTAATAATAGGCTCTTATTAAGAATTGATAGAACTATGTTGGGAGAAGATAGAGGGAAAAAATCTTCTTCTCCTTGTCAGCCTATAGAGATCCACTGCTGGATAAAGGCCTCCCCCAAGGCATCCATCGGTTTCCCGCTACCTTCACCAGGTCATCATTCCACCTTGTTGGGAGGCTCCCTCCGCTGCGTCTTCGGGTACGTTGCCGCCACTCCAGAACCTTATTGACCCATCGGCCATCGGTTCTATGAGTAATTATCCCCGCCCACTCCCACTTAATTGTAGCGACTTGAAAAAGAAAAGGAACTATTTTAACGATTTTAACGGACTTATCTATCACCTCAGCTTAGCTTCTCAGTGATTACCCGCCTAACAAAATTTTATCATTATAAAAGATATAACTAGAAATAAACTAAACGCAACCGTGAATCACTTTTACTCCAATTCATTATGATAATGTTTTTTCAGTACCCCTTTCAGAAAGTAACCCTTCTACGTACATATTGATGCAACTTTTTTTTTTCAGGAAAACACGTTTTGTTATTCTTACTTATAACGTACATTTAAATTCTGTACCGTTGAATGTATTCAAAACCAAAACCACAAAGTTTTATGTTCATTACCATGATCGCAATCGTTAACAGCGATTTTTCACACACAGAAATTATTACTATGAAATGACTGTGTTTCCAGTAATAATAACTTTTGATCAATGTTTATATAGCATATAGCATTGCATAGTTTGATGTAAGGATTGCGTAGATAACGGTCATGTGTGTCACCTAGTATTTTGGAGCAGCCCCTCACAATCAGAATACAATCCAAGATTTTCTACATGGAAGTTTTTTTTGTCCTCAGGGTTGATCTTCGCAATCTAAAGTGTGCATCTGCACTTCGCGCTGGCCTCAAAGCTGCAATGTACGAAAGCAGCTGCTCCTATGCAGGAGCCTTAGAATTAAAGAGAAGCGCATTAAAAGAGGAACCATGGCCTACAGCAGAATGGCCTCCATACCGACTCCACCAGTCCACTTTCGAGCAACTGAAGCAGAGTGTGGAGAAGGCCAAAGCGGCTTTACAGGACAGGTCGGGCCTCCTGGGGTCTGCGACGGCCTTCGGTGATTTCTATGGAGGGCAGCTGGGGCAGGATGCCACCAGTTCTACGCTAGGATTCGGAAGGACGGCGAGGACCGATGACTCAATGCTCGGCGCTATGGATAAAAGTAAAACTATTGGTAAGTAATATCCGTTGTTTCATTTTATTTTTATCGAATTATACTTATATGTTTATATTATATTAAAGGTTTGGTTTTCGCGCTTGGTCTTTCAAGTGAATCATAGATCATATTTATTCTCTTGAAGTTCTTCCATGATTAATAATATTTCTACATCAATTTACTAACTTACCAAGCTTTATCAGTAATCTTGTTGATTTTTCGTTGCTTCGATATAGAAAAATCATATTCCATTCAATGTTTATACTAGCAATTAAATATCAGTTTAGGTATCTACAATACAACTGTGCGTTGCTCTAATAAACGTATTCTGTATATGTGTGCATTTACCTACACAAGTGAACGTATAACCCTACGTTTCTCCGCAGTCGGCTAACTTCAATGTTATCTCCCATAATAAACTGCACTACGTCAAAATGATAAAATTCAGCACCAAAACGTAAACTTTTACACCAACCATTTTAGGTACATTCATATCAGAATTTAAGGTCTATTGTCATATGCCTTAACCTCGTGACGATAACGCGCCCGTAGACAGTCACGGCTGAATATCGATTGGTCGTGGTTACACGGTAAACTCGCCCTTAAGATAACAAAGCACGATCACATTTCGTGTAAACTAAACCCTTTTAGATTACTTTGATGTAGGTAGAAGAGGCTTGGTGGGGAGGCATCTTCAGATAACAATCAAGGGAGAGGGGCGTACGGGATTTCATCCCCATGGTTGCTATAGAGACGCGCCCGCCCCTTAACGCCCAGCGATCATCGCGCGCTCGGTAAATAGTGGCGAAAATAAATTTTTATTATCCAACTGTTCATTATTGTGGACGTTAGCCGACGCTTTTTTCTCTTAACGAGGGTAGAATTGTAGTAAATCCTGTTGCAATTTTTGTGCATTGTCGTTTATTATAAGAATTCTTGGCGCGCTAAAAAACGGAGCCAAAACTGTTCTTCTTTTTTTAATTTCAAATTAATATCTACCTACTATTAAAATTTTATTTATTTATATTATTTGTTATTTTTCTTCTTAATAATTGAGCAGAAATACATTACTTTGTTTTCAAGATGTATTTATATACTTATTTATTTCAGTATGTACATTACATTACATTACAGGGTACGCACAGCTTTCATATTCCTTACACTGTTCAACAACGTCATAAAACGCTAGCGCTGCAGGTATTTGTATAATCGATATCGCATGACCACACTTTACAGTCAAGATCAAGCAAAAATTCATTAAAAAAAGACGTAATAAATCTACAAGAGCTCACACAGAACAAACATATTCCAATTGTAACAGAAATCCTTTGTCCCCGCCAGAGGTCGCCACAAAAGCACAGTAACAAAGGAGCTGCTCTCGAAAAAGACAATAAAAGTTTTTGCCATTAAAAAAAAAGTAGCACAATTCATAAAAAAAAAAATGTAAATTCGAAGCGAGCGGCCATTGTCTTGGCTGCGCTGCCGAGAGGAGATCGGGTCTTTCCGCTTTCGTTAAATAGATGGGGAAACTCTTGCCTTTCGGTAGGTATTTTTCGTAGGATTTTTTAATTTTAATGTGGAGTTCTAACAATTTGTTTCACTGCTCACTGTAATTTCTCTCTGTCTGTTTATTTGACTACTTTAGAATTATACTATCGGATCTATTATGTAAGATTCTGACCAAAAAAATTTTGTAACGAAGATCGAGTTGGTCTCTAGTATTAAAACTGGAATAACAGCTCATTTCATGTTAAATGTATCATAAGACTATTTGATGTACAGAGTCATCAAATAGACTAAGGTATGATGACTTCAGGGTCATCATCGAGTAAAATATGTATTTGCCCTTTATTAACACCTAAACGTTGCGTCAATTAACTTTAATCATTCACAAGTTTATGAATAAACTCCTAAAACACTATAGTGTTTATTCATAAGCGATGATTAAAGTTAAGTAACGTGCAAACGTCAAAGATCTAATCACTAGTTAACTTTAAACAAGGTTTATGTTTAAAGGGGATTAAGAGTATTTTTTTTGTAATCATGATAAAATTTCATCTCAATCATGTTCAAGAGTCAAAAACGCAGCTGCAATGCTAAGAAACTATCTAGAAATGAAGTACTTAAACTAAAAACACTTTAAAGGCCCAAAACAAAGAGTCTCGTTAACAAAATAAATTACTTTTTGATCACATCCAAGACAAAGTAGCCGTGTTAAACGGCTTGCACCGACTTCCATTACTCGACGGCTTTGATAAACACACGAGCCGAGCCAAAAATACTAAGCAATGGCTGCGTATTTACATAATATTCAAATAAGTGCAAAAATCCACGCGCCGCTACCACTTAATCTTGGTCATTAAGAGAAATGTATTAAAAGCAACCCTCCAACGATCGCGTAAAGAGTTGTTAACACGAAAATGATTGCAATACGCCCCAAATACCAGTTGCTAGTACTTTACATGACTATCGTAGCCAGGGATCAGGTTGGTACAAATGTCATCAATTATGAGGCCACACTTTAGACCGTATCGCGATAAAATATATATCAATAAATCATGCTCCAACTGCTCTGATATGAGTTTATTGATTTTTTAAATGTATATTGCCAAAGGGCTAGGGTTGTTGTTTCTCGATTTATATTCATTACGGACGGGGGTTGGTGTGAGGAGAATATAGATTATGAACGCGGCTAAAACAGAACATTTATGAAAGTTATTGTTCTGTTAATGTGAAAGTGCGTTACTAAGGGCCTAGATAAAGTTACTTTCTAACAGATAAAGTTGATGGAAATCAGACGGATAAATTTGAAAAGACTAACTAAATAAATTGGATGATATTTTTACAGATCCGAAAATAAATAAAAAATAGTTTGATAAAAATGAATTCGTAGTGCGGTCTTATACTAGAAAATTTTCTTGTATCGCTTACAAACCCCACCATATTATTTTCGAGACAATATTATGTAATACAAGAAGTAATGATATTGCAAATCGGCTAAGGCGTTTTAGAATAATCGGTGAACAAAAGGAAAAAGTTTCCGAAGAATTGAGAACCTCCTATTTAGGCTTCGAAGTACTTACTGATCCGCATCACTTTCATCCGGAAGTGTTCAGGAGACTGGTAGCTTTGACACATTGGTCCAATTCAATATTCGGGTTGATAAATAAATAAATTAAAAAAAATCTTTGGCGAACGACTCTGCTCCTCTAGTCACGTGACCGGAGCAAGAAAGAGAAAAGAAAGGTATCCCATAACACAAGTCTCGAACTTACTTTGGGGCTAGCTCAATCTGTGTGATTTGTTCGTATATATTTATTTATTTATTTATTGGTAACACTTTGAAACCCTGTACTTGTCTTGCTTCTTAATCTAGAAACTACTTATGTCATAGAATAAAGAGAGGGAAGTACGTTATCTTCATACAAACGGACCGCGCGCGGCTTGTATGTTTGCGCCATAGTATCTATGCGTCGCCGCACGCACACCTAAACACAATATTAGAGTGCCTATGACTGCGCTAGTCGCGGCTAGCACGGAACGAGGTTCGCGCGTCACGGCTTTTCGGCACATTAGCTTTTAAAAAATGATCACATAAACTGCAAAGTTGGTATGTCTATTTATGAACAAATAAAAGACTTATATTTTTCAAATTATATTTCTAAAAGTTATTTACAAGGATACGGATATATTACACATTAAAGTTTAATAACAACGCGTTTCGTAATAGTCGAAACCGAAGAAAGTAGGTATTTTTCTGTAGCTAATTTGTAATTTTGTATTAAATGTGTGATTCAATAGATGTTATGTTTGTATTATTTATATTTGTATTAATTAAAAATTAAAAATAAATATGGTTCTTTATGTGTACAAAACTAAAAATAAAAATTACAAAAAAAAAAAACTGACTAGTATATGTAAACTAAATACTAAGCAAATAATTTAAACATAAGCTCTTAGGGCGGGTTGTTTCAAACGGTTGGTTATCGTAACATACGTACGTCAAAAAGTTACGTCCGTTAACGTAACTTTGATGATGTTTAACGTTCGTTAAATGCCGGCGCTACATTAGCAGGCGAAGATTCGTGTCGCGTTGCCGCGCAAAATATCTGTTGTCCTTGTCAGACATACACGATGTTCTTCTCATTGGCGGGCGAAGATTCAGAAATCGGCCTACGGCGAATATTCGTTGTTTAGTTGTGCGGCCGAGACGATGGAGGAAGCAGTGGCTTTGCATTATATGTCAATAAATTATTATTTATTACATGTTTACACAACAAATAAAACAAAAACAATGTAAAAAATATGTAAAAAGAACGTCAGTCCTACTTCAAAGTCTGGACGACACTGAAGTGAAGTAGGTGTGCCGTGTGACTACTCCAGCGAATATTGTCGCGACAAGTCCTTTGAAGCGCGCCACTTTACCGACAGCGCCCCGATGCTACATCGTCTGCGCACGAATACATTGCGTTGCAACGATGTACCCGGCGGGCCCGGCCACGGAACAGTTAATAACTTCATCTGTTCTGTGGGCCCGGCCACATACATCGCCCCAGCAAATTTTATCTAGGCGACTGTCATGTGCTGTAGTTTATCTAACTTTCTTGGTATTATTGTTTATTGTTGTGGGAAATAACTTCGTGCCATTTTATAAATTAAGTCCGTTTATACTAGAAAACTGTGTACCTATAGAAAAGCTATACTTTGACGAAAAATGGATACATTTTATTTTTATTTTATATATTTGGGACAAAAAACAATTATATGTTACAATATTAATAGCCGGCTAAGGTATAATACATAGTAACCAAACATAAACATTGTCGTCCTCCGTGGCGCAGCGGTCAACACGCCTGCTTGCGACGTGGAGGCCCCGGGTTCGAACCCCAGCCAGGTCATGATGGAAAACGATCATTTCCTGATTGGCCTGGGCCTTGGATGTTTATCTATATATGTATCTATTATAAATATAGTATCGTTGAGTTAGTATCCCATAACACAAGTCTCAATCTTACTTTGGGACTAGCTCAATCTGTGTGATTTGTCCGTATATATTTATTTATTATTTATATAACCCCCACCATACACACCAAAGTAAGTAAATTACTACACTCACTTGTACTACTACATACACTTAAACATAGTTACTATGTTTAAGGCCTTAATAAGTAGGTATATGTTAAACATTGCAATCTAACAAAACACGTATATTCTATAGTGTAAACATATTTTTTTTTAGAGAACGGAAAAAACAAAACATGACTTGTAAAAGTGATAAGTGATCCTACTTGCTTAATAAACGATTTCATTTCATTTCACTAACTTCACAAAAAATGAGAAAGATCGCTTTCAATCTTCGCTTGAAAAATATAAAGATGTGTTGTTCTGTAAAGAAACAGACAACAACAGTAATATAAAAAAAAAAAGAAACAGAACTTGGGCTGCTAAACACCTTTCTTTTTCTTTTTACGGTACTTGTATCATCATCAGATGAACTACCTACTATCGTCAATTAGAGACCAAACTCGCGAATACAAAAGGGAGTTTATGTTGTTTTCACTAATTGACACCACGGCGGACTAAACACAACTTGACATAAGTTACGTTAACCAGTGCTCAGAGCATCGGTTAAAGTAATCGTATTTTTTTGCGTGCGTTGACGTTTACGTATTGTGAAACAACTCATTTTTTGACTTGACGATGGTTAGCACCATTTTTAACTTTTACGCATGCGATAAGTGAACGTGAAACAACCCGTCAGTTATCGTAATCGTATCTTTTTTTGCGTGCGTTAACGTTTACGTATTGTGAAACAACTCATTTTTTGACTTGACGATGGTTAGCACCATTTTTAACTTTTACGCATGCGTTAAGTGAACGTGAAACAACCCGCCCTTAGTCTATAAATATTTGTTAGCGGTTTGGGCGACAACCGTAACCGGCGAAGCGCGGACAGTCGTCAACCCTAAGACAGTAGGCAATTAAATCGCGGATTGGGTCGCAGATAACCTACTTCCCCTCTTTATTCTATGCTTATGTGCAATTAATCATGAATGATTCATTCAATATTCAGTTCTAGTTACTATAATTAATTACTTGTATAATCGTTATTTAGTCTGGCCCCTCTCTCTAGAGCCCTGTCTCCCCGTGTCCTGTGTTTTATACTGGTAATAAGGCTCCAGAGAGTGGAATCCCAGGTGTCGAACCAGGGTTTGCTGACGGAAACCTTTCACTGGATAAAAGCTTAAGAGTATCGCTGTCGATGTTTTACATGACGATTTTAGGAACGCCACCGTTCTCTCGACGCTTCCGGCAGTTTAATAGAATTCTGACTGTTTTAATTATTGTGTTATCGCAGATAGAACGTTACTCTGTGTAGTCCATCAGGAAGCTATCCTGTATTTTTAGTTTCGAAATAATTATAAACTACTAGCTTTCCGCCCGCGGCTTTGCCCGCGTGGAGTTCGGTTATAGTGCGCTTTTTAGATTTTCCTCCGGAACATCAAAATTTTCCGGGATAAAAGGTAGCCTATGTTCTTTCTCAGGGTCTAAAGATTGTCTGTGCCAAATTTCATCAAAATTGGTTGAGAGGTTTAAGCGGGAAAGCGTAACAGACAGACAGACAGACAGACAGACCGACAGACAGACAGAGTTACTTTCGCATTTATAATATTAGTATGGATTGCTTGACCGTAATCCCGCCTGATGTAAAGCAGTGATGCAATCGTTGATGGTAAAGCGCGCTAGTTTATTAAGAACCTAATCACTCAAAAAAAACTGAGTGAAATGGAGGAAGACGGCAGTTGAGCGAGGTGATGTAATGTTATACTTAACAACATGACCAACGATGCTGCGCCAGAGGGAGATTGGAGACCCACCAAACTCCCTACACAAAATAATTTGGCGCATCGTACCCGGCACACATCGCAACACAACTGCTCAGACCCGTCCTCCGTACGGCTTCACCAGACATCATGCCACACCGATCACGACGAATCGCTTGGCGGCAAGATTTTGTCTGGTGGGTGGTAGCTTTTGTTGCTAGTCGATGTTATGGCCTTTTTATCGAAGATGGAAAAAATCTCATGCACTATCCTCCGCTCGGGGACGCGGACGGGTGTGCCGACTCTTACGGCTAAAAACCACCTAAGCGTTCGTCATCTGCCTTTCCGGGATACTGGGTCCTTCCTATTCATGGCTTTTTTATTTTTTATTTTTTGTTGTGATGGTAAATCATCAAATGACTTCTCCTGCTCTGGGCGGAGCGGAAGGGCGTGTCAGACTTTTAATGACTAAAATCCACTCTTGTTTCTTCACTTGCCTGTGTGACAGCCGGGCCACGGTTTCTTGTTTATACAACCCGCAACCCTGACCCTAAAGGCATCGGTCTTCGTGGGCGCCGTCACGATGTGCTGACATCTCTTTGAGGCGCGCGTGAAACACTACGCGCCGTTGACTCGGGTCTTTACCGGGCGGCGAGCTGCCCACTGCTCACCGCCCGCATTCATGGCCTACCACCGAGAAATAGCTGCTTGGTTAATATGAAATAGCTGTAGTGCGATTCCTTAACCATCACGCCTTGAAAACGTAAACGAAGCCAGCGGGGAGTGAGATGTCATTGAAACTAATGCCAGACTTTCGTACTATCTACAGCTCGCTTTACCTCCATGCGAATCTATCAGCTGCTCCATCTTCTTCTTCTTCTTCACTGTCCACTGCTGGACAAAGGCGTTCCCTAAGGGTTTCATTGCTTTTTGGGGTGTCATAATCCTCACGCTGGGCAGACGGGTTGGGGATCGCAGTAATTTGGTACTCCTCAGGAGATTGGAGAAGCGCTGCTGCCCGCTTCCCTGGTGAGAGTTCCCTTAGTCGACACTTACGACTCCCACGGGAGGATATGGGTTGGTACTATTCTAAGCCCGGTACCACACGGGCCATCGGCCACGGCTGCTCCATCATTCACAGTTTGGTTTGTGATCGTCAAGTGCGGAATTCAGATTAGTTTGTGAACAACCGAAACGGTTTCCTTTCTTCACAAACAAACTAGTTAAACTTCAGTGCATCTTTTTATTTCCATTTTATTAAGAAAAGGACAGAAGAAACAATGTAGTTTCAACATCATCATCATCAACCTTTTTTTATCGTCCCACTGCTGGGCACAGGCCTCCTCTCATACAGAGAAGGATTCAGCGTAATCACCACGCTTGCTCATTGCGGGTTGGCGATTTCAGACTTAAAGTCCAGGTTTCTTCAAGATGTTTTCCTTCACATTGTAATGGAGTCCAAGATACACTTAGAAAGTACATATAACTTAGAAAAGTTATATTGGTACTTGCCTGAATCGAAACCGCACACTCATACTTGAGAGGCTGGTGTTTTAACCACTAAGCAACAACGACTGTACATTGTAGTTTCGTTCTATCAAATTAAGGAAGGTCTTCGTTTTGGAACTGATTGAAAACATAGCGATTAAATAAAAGTCAATTTATCTTAGATGCTATTTTGTACAAGATTAAAGTAATATATTTTTAACTTCTGTCACTTTATTAAAGAAGTATAAAGAAAAAGGTGCACTCAATTTAAATTTAGTTTAGTTTTTAAACAAATAAATAAATAAAAACTTTTTCCTTCCTTAAAAAAAATATATAAAAAAATAGCATAAACACACGTACGGAGTTCAGGCACCTTAATAGCATAGTAAAGATAATCTACAAAGTAGAGTATCGTAAAATGGTGTAACGAGTGTGAAAGTGACTCATCACGGGGCGCCCTGCTGTCTACACCGGCTTGATTATGTTTAATAGTCCCTCGGCCCCAAACGGTTTGCCTTTTAATTAGTAAACCTTATTGTATTGTTATAATCTGACTCATGGATGTTTGTTGAAACGAAACTGATAATTTAAGGGCTGTTTTGATTCTTTGTGTGCGTTTCGGATTAGTTACAGCAATATGGTTTTACAAACATTATCCTTAATTTTTTTTTAGAAGTAGGTATGTATTTCTTAATTTAGTATTTCGAAAGGAGATGTTTCATTTTGGGCCACTACTATGTACGCTATATAGATTAAAAGGAAAAAAATCGAAGATTTTCATAAAAAATACTACTAAATTAATTTGAATAAAAATACAAGTTTAAACAATATGTAAAGAAAACCCTGTCCGATCCGTGAAGGTATTGTTAGGTATCGATAACTGATTCTAATAATGCCGATAAAGCTGGACTAATGTTAAAAAAAAATCCCCCTAAAAAATAAATATTATTTTGCAAAAAGAGGTAACTTAATACATGTGCGGTTGGACACCCTTCCGCGGGCGACGGGGGCAGGGCACGCGACGCAGGGTCGAATCGCGTAAGCGTACCGTCAAAATGGTGTTGTCACTTTTTTAAAAATTACCAAATTTCGGGGAAGTTGGAATTAATTCGCGGGAAAAAGAGATTATATGTTATTTGGTCATGTGTTTACCTAACCTTTACTATCCTTACGGGTCGAACAGGGTTTTCTTAACATATTGTATAATTAATTATTTGAAACTTTTCTTAGTGAGATAACCCTTTATTAAGGTAACCATGACACTTTTTATGACGTTTGATTGGCGACTTTGACTATTTTCCCATTGTGTTCGTGTCGAGTGTTGATTTGAATTGATTATGTTTATTTAATGGGCAGTAGGTATCTTCGGAATTCATGTTTTGTTTTTTTCGCAGTCATATGGTAGATAATATAGATATGATAGCCTTAAATACATGACACGTCAATCAAATGTCACTGTCAAAATTTTATTTCGATTATTGCTGACTACCATATTTATTAGTAGTTGTGTTGCACTCCTTAGCCGAGTTAAATTGAATCTGTATAAAAGCTAAGCCAAAATATAGGTAATTATCATTAAAAACAGTTAACTATAGCGTAACTATACCTAGCATTAAGTGTACAATGTGCTGGCCCAGGCTCCATACATTTCTGAAACATCTCCTTTGTTGAAGTTAAGTATCCGTCACTTAGTTCTATATTCTTTATAGTTTTTCTCTTTCTGTCAATTAATGCAAGCGTCAATCAGACAGGCTGATGCCTGTCTGATTGACGCTGGTCGGTCGGGTGATGGTCTAATCTGTAAAAAAATGTCTTGTCAAGTGATACTCGAGATTGATGTTGCGATTTTTACATAGAACCAAAGGCCAATTCTTGTTCCGTACAAGAATTGACAGCAGGTCAAGCTACTCGAAACTGCCAAATATTCCCAATCAACCTTGAACCTTAGTACTTTAGTGATAAATTTGAAAACGTAATAAAGAAATTTGATGGATTGTATGTAGTAGTAAAAACGTCCAAAATCTAGTCGTAGTCTCATCCTGCAGACAAACAAATGTCGAAATTCTAAATGTTTATGACATTATATTGAGACGGAAATATACTGTAAACGTTCTTGTGGATTGTCCGTCTAGTGGTCAGGTAGCTAAATAGTGGAATAACGAGGATGTAAATGTTACCTGTTCATCCTCCATGTCAACTGTACTAAAGCCACAATAAATACTAATATGTTTTTATTAAATTATACACACACCAACAATGTTTAAGCATAATTATTACTACTATTATAAAAACGTTTGTATTTAAAATATTTTCTTCACCACCTCTTTCGAAATTCAAAAAAATATAAAACAAAACTTATTTTGAAACGAATATCGGTTATGGGGTTTTTGGCGGGAAGCTGAGTGCCACGTTAATTTTTCATTGGACTTTTAAATTATTTATAGTGGCGTTTCTAAATAAAAACGCGTGATTTATTTAGTAAAAAGTGCATTCAGTGGATAATTCATAAAGAACAGTGAAATATTGTAGCATAGTGGCCATATCATGGCTTTGTACCAAATCTTTCTCCAAGTGTTCGGTTCGCGCGGCTGTCTTTTTCGACATGAATAATTCATTACGCGACATTGGCTAAATGCACAAACCGTGCGAAGCCATAAAAGAAAGGAAGAAGAATTTTTGAAGATTTTTATTTTTCTTGAAATTGGCACAAAGTCATAACTAGTCCACACTACAAAAAAAATCGTTTATTTGAATTTGGCGGTCGAAAAGTCAGTTCATGTCACAATATAATAGTGAAGTTTTGAAAAATTAAAAGCGATTACAAACTTTCTATATTCTAATTTAAACGTCTGTTAAATTTATTGATAAATAAATTTATCAATAAATTTAACACACGGAGCTGGCGATATAAACGCGTGGTTGCTGAAACTGCAAACCAGTCAAAATGTAATTTCCAGCCTGCATGTCCAGCCCACTGCCGCCTTAGTGTTGCAATTCTTCGGGCTATGTCGGTTACTCTCATTCTTCTGTGGATCTCCTCATTCCTGATTCGATCGCGCAGTGAAACCCCAAGTATGGCCCTCTCCATTGCCCTTTGAGTGACTTTGAGCCTTCTTATAAGGCCCATTGTTAGCGACCACGTCTCAATTCCATAAGTCATCACTGGCAACACACACTGGTCAAAGACTTTTGTCTTGAGACACTGCGGTATTTCGGACCAGAAAATTCTACGTAGCTTCTGGAAAGCAGCCCCGCCGAGTTGGATTCGACGATTGACCTCTTTCTCGAAATTGGACCTTCCTAACTGGATAGTTTGTCCCAGGTACACGTAAATATGGGATAGTTACGTGTACCTGGGACATCCATAGGGTACAAATAGGTCAGGAGCCAACTCACGCATGATAATGCCCGTGCCCACGGTTGAGTTCATATCAACTGTGCTTAGGGAACATGAAGTCAAAGTTATGAACCGGCCAGCTCAGTTCTCCGACATGAATCCCATCGAACACGTATGGGACATGTTTCAACGAAGAGCTATGGTTAATTTTTCTTCAGTTACGTAGGACCTAATTACAAATTATGGACGATAATTTACTTTTGGGCATGAATAGCCGATGCCGAACTCTTATTAATGTTTGGGGATAAAAAACTTTAATTTCATATATAATTGTTTAAATAAAATATTAACAGAATTTTGTAAAATAAAGTAAAAATGAAATATCCCTAGGCAGTGTTGATGTGTACTTATATATAAATTATTTTTAAAACAAGAATAAATAATAGATACATCAACACTAATTCACAGTTTCAAATTGGATAATCGTTCTGTAAAGCCGCTAACCCTCTCGAGCTACCCAAACACTTCACATTAAGCCAATAAGCCAAATTCCCAGTCCCATGGGGTGATCCCAAGTAGTACCAAACAAACAATTATTGCACAATCAATGCCCATTCGCGCGCGAATATTATAAATCAGCGATAATGGCTCGCGTTACAGAGAGTGACATTGCTTTTAGTTCGCCGCTCGTGACAATAGATGGCGCACGACTGACGCGCGCCCGCGCATCTCGTAAACATGCCGCGGGCTCTAAATCAGCGGGAAGCATGGCGGAGCGGGTATCACTTTAGTGTTAATTTAATATTGGTAAATACATTTTGTTACATTAAATTATAAAATTATAATATTGCGTTATAAAACCTAAAACGTTTTTAATAATAAAGTATTACCGTCCGTGACTATACCTCTACAGTTTGTCAATAAAATAACTTGGATATCCACAGACATACATATAAGTCAGGTATAAACACACTTGGATTTTTTTAAAGGCTGGATTGTTTCTGTCACATATCTACTATTCCGCTTTTAAAGTATCATAATTGTACAAAAATATTACGCCTTACAAACTTACATAGCCATTTACCTTTACCCAAATCTTAGTAAGTGCAGAGTAATGAAAAGTCGCTGGTATCAACTTACCCGCTGTTTTCATGGCCTAGTCAATGTTGCTTACCATTTCATGGGAACCATGGCCGAGACAATGTGAGCTTAATTGTGCGACAGATACCAGTAATGATGATACCACCCCATTTTTTTTTTTGGATTTATGGATATGCCGTGACCACGCGGCCTCACCCCAGCGTTATTTTCAACAAATAAATTGCTCAAAACATATTGTGTTTGGCAATTTGATACGTTTGACTTTTAGCGTGGGAGAGCGGAGATTTTTTATTTTATTTTATTTGTATATCAGGTTCTTTGCTAAATTTTGCTTGTTTTTTTATTATTTTATTTTTACGAAAAGTCAAAGTTAATTTAACCAGTTACCTAGAAAATAATCAATTATAATTATTATCAATTTATTACCCACCTATGCTCTGAGTCCTATGTAAAACTCCAAGCAAAGCTGCAGTTATACAAATTGTTTACGCTTTTTAATTTATAATTGCCTAACATGACGTCTATAAAACAATATTATTTAGTAACATTGCATGATTTTTACATAAAAAGTAATGAGAAATACTTTCTTTCCAAAATAAAATTGCTAGCTAGCAGGTACTTATTTATTTTCTTAGTTGGCAGCGCTTCATATTATAATTTTTTAGTTCCAAATAGCAACCCGATTATTTTTAGTAAGACCCCTTATTGTTTGGTAATTGTTATGTAATTTTGGACGCGACAGGTTCAGATAAGCTGTCTGGTGGGATCGGTAAGGGCTACTCTACACCTACCCTGTCCGACTCGCTGCGGGCTACAAAATGTTCAGGTATGTTCTCTTTTCACGCCACGCGAGAACAGTCGTTCTGCTCTGTAAAAATCACATCGCGAAAACTTGTGTGAAGTGATCTTATAATGTGCTGTTATCCACTAGTAATTGAAATTGACACAAAATGTGGACAGTTCACTTTAGGTATGATTTTTACAGAGTAGTTTGGCTTGTCCACAATAAGCGGTCCACGAGGAACCTTTATTAGACATAATAATCGTTAGTTTAAAAGTTAAAAAGTTAGAAATAATAATCATAACGTACAGAATATAGAAAATAAAGTTTTTTCAAACTAAGTATTCATATCTATGCTTAGTTATCCTGCTATTATCTAGCTTTTAGTTATATCCGAAATTGACCAAAGCTAACTGGCCAGACAGCTCAATGACTCCTTTACTGTGTGAAGAGTTCTAATCTTGTATACGATATTTAATCATGATTTCATTAAAAATACCTACCTCTAAAAATTCCTGCTTAAACTCTCTATTGCTTATTCTCCATTGGCTTTCATCTATCAAAAAGGGTCCATCCATTTGAGCATGGTAAATACATCTTATCGTCTATGACTGCATGATCTACTACAAGAGACAAAACTCTTCAAAAATTCTGTTCAATTTAACTCATAACAGTAGCAATGTCAGACGAGGCGTAAGTTCAAAGGATGGCCGTAGAGGGCGCTGGAGAGGTGCAATTAAAAGTTATCGCTTTACCATCAAAGCGGTACTCATTACGCTCGGTAAAACGGTAAAATGGTTGTGGTGAGGGCGATAGCTTTATCTGCATCGGTAATGAGCGAAGATAAACGCTCTACTGCAGTAAATGCTCTGTGGATTGAGTGAAAACTGTAATCAAGTTATGGTCAATACATTTTTTGCACAATTAAATGCCTAACTTGATTTATACAATTTTTAAAATCGTTATTTCCGAAATGGCATCATAATCTGTCTAGTTTTTTGACAGCCCGTAGCTAATTTTTCAAACAAAACTCTTGGATCTTGGAACGCACGCATTTAGTTTACAGGCTCGAAAAACGGCTCAAATGAGCAGCATTATAACGACGTACTCTAAATACAATGCGTACTAGTGCTGTGACTAACTTGCCACGCGCCGGTACATGTTACGCTCTTAATTAAGAGCCCTCGCCGTCCTTCGAACGTTTTGTATAACGCGATTTGATACCGTTGCGAATCCGCGCAATTCTATTCATTGATACCGATTCTCGCTTGCTCCGAGACTCGCTTGTCGATTGAAATCGATAAGGATTGTATTCGTTTGCTGTTATTGTTTTAAGCGGAGTCCAGACTCCTGCATTGGACAGCCTGACAGTAAGTATTGAAAGCTAGTTTTCCTCTATTCATTTTAATTTTCTCTAGTGTTGTGTTGATTTCAAACAGAGAAAAGCTTATTAAAATATGTACATACCATAGACATTATGTAGGTCTGTGGTACCTACATAATGTCTATGGTATGTGTTTTGTTTGATTGAGTATTTTTTGTCTTTTGATATTGAATTGATCTTTGATTTGCGTGGATGCCTAAATAAAATAACGTACCTAATGAAGATAAATTTTCACGGTCTATTCACGTAAATTTTCTGAAGCCGTTTTGAGTACAAAATTGAGGGGTCTCACAGACCCCACTAAGCATATCGAATAAACGCGCGTGCGAGTTATCCCTGCGAACGTCGGATCGTCGATTAGAAATCTGCGGTGACAACCGTGCATTGCATGGTTTTTTCTCATGACCACGGATTGATGTTGTAGGGTTGACTTAACGTTTTAATTACGGTATTCATTACATGAATTATTATTTATTACCGTATGTTTATTTATTTGGAATAAAAAAGAAACAAATTTACATTACATTGTATACCTATTATTTACTACTGTATTGCAGCCTTAATATTACCGTGTTTGTAAATAAAATAATTGGTTTATTCTACGTGTGGCTTAAGCATAAACATTTGATAATATTGTGTACTTCGCTTGTGGTGTCTACAAAATTGAGAATCGAGTAAATGGTTACACAATATTACATTACACACACGAGTACCTATACGTTTACGATTTGACTTTATAATATCTTGATTTCAATGAGTGTTCTTGGTGTTTCTAGCCAGTTCTTCTCCATGGAGGTGAACGAGCGTGAAATTCCGAAATTCAAGATTTGGAACAGGCAACTAGCCTTCGAATTACTTAGCGAAATTATGACAGTTCAAAAGGGCTTAAAATTGTTTGGAAATAAAAAGTTTGAGTATGAGTTTCCATGTCAGCGGTTTTACCTTTAACAATAAACTAGTAAGTTATAATAAGAAGCAATTAATAACCGCCACAAAATAAACAAACACTTCGGCATCATATATTTATTTACATTGCAAAGATAAATATACGGGATCACCCCTGCACAACACCAGTCTATTTCCCAGTCAATCATTCTGCCGTTCAGTTCCGGTGGCGGGTCGTAAATGCGTGGGTGGAGCGATGCCCTGGCGTCACTAATTTCTGGATTATCCTTACTCCACAATATAGATGTAACCCCGTGAGAAACTAAGTGGGGCTCAAAATAATGAATCGATTACAAACAATAAAAGGTTTTATAATTTTATAATAGGAATTATATTTTGACTTTTGTTTTAGAACAAAGTAATAATAATGGGTTCAGTATGCATCACGATTTCTTCTCTATTGTTCGACGTCAGTATGTTAAAGATCAGCCTTTAGTGTTCCCACTGCTTGGGCTGGCCTGCTCTGCTGGATTGGCCTGCTCTCTGTGAGAGGAAAGGCCATAATCAACCAAGGTTGCCACATGTCATTTCTCTACGTATTTTTCGATCTAGGATATATACGGGTTTCCTCTCGCTGTTTTCCTTCACCACTGACACTGCTTTCATGTTCAATTAAATAATGGCGCCGATTCTGTTGTTCACAAACTAAACTTATTTTAGGTTTACTGCCTCTTTTTCTTTCCCTTTCGTTAAGAAAAGGACAGAAGATAAAATGTCAGTTTAGACCGGTCAAATTAGTGCGCTCCTGACGTAAGCTCGCGTATTTTTAATCGCCATGTTTATAATCGCGTCTAAACTGTCTATGGAATATCTTAATTTGACAGGATTAAACTTAAAAGTTATCTTCTATCCTTTTCTTATTGAATTAGAAAGAAAAAGATGCACATAGCTTAAAATTAGTTTAGTTTGTGAACAACAGAATCGGCGAAAATGTCAATTTTCTAATTTCGAATCTATAATTTTGTTTTAATTATGATAAACTGAAAGAGACAATGATCTTTCAAATTGAGAAACAGTTTAAATATGCATACAATATTAAATAGATACATTAAGATTACAAACTACGTGTACACTAATCCCTTAACATTGCTCCCTCTAGCTACTTTATTGCCCGGGACAGAGTTAACAAAATAAATGGCTTAAATTTCTACACCAGTAATGAATACAGAGAGGGCTGCAGAATAAATCATTGTTACGTTGCATTTTGGGGATGCTTTTTGGTTCAAGATAAGGGAAGTAGCGTGTTGTGATGTGTGATGGGGCAAAACAGCGGAGACAGCGGAATATGAGATTGATTATGAAAACACACACTATATTTTATTTTCTTTTTTGTGAGGGAAATTTTATCCAACGACTTCTCCCGTTCTAACAGACATTTACTGACTAAAATTGTCCCTTGCCTGTGCCACAGGCCAAGGTAACTCTTTTGAACATCATCAGATCAGAACCTTACATCCATCTGCTAACAAAAAATAATAGCATTTTTATTATTTAAAATATTCGTTATTATAGTACGAATTACATTTTACGGAAAGAACAATTTGAAAAGTTTCCCAGAATAATGTGAAATTCAGGAAAAAGGAGAATGACCTATATTCATTGGTTTTTTTTTTAAACTATTGAATATTGGACAGGACAACGTCTATAAGGGTCAGCCAGTTAAATACCTGAAAAAAGCCTCTTCGTTCTGTCTTTCTATAAAACACCAAAAAACACCAGTTCCAGATCATATATTTATCCTTGACATAAGTAGTATCTACTCCTGTGTATTACAATCCATACTAATATTATAAATGCGAAAGTAACTCTGTCTGTCTGTCTGTTACCCTTTCCCGCTTAAGCCTCTTAACCGATTTTGATAAAATTTGGTACAAAAAATCTTTAGACCCTGAGAAAGGACATAAGCTAGGTACATTTTATCCCGGAAACATTTGATGTTGCCGAGGGAAATCTACAAAGCGCGATATAACCGAACTCCACGAGGGCGAAGCCGCGGGCGGAAAGCTAGTATCGTTATATATGAAACTTGCACTAGGAATATCACCCTTAATGCTACGACATAAATGCTAAATAATCTTTGTTAAATTATTATCAATAATTTTCAGTTGACTGTAGGAAATAATCTTTGTTAAATAATCTTTGTTAAATCAATAATTTTCAGTTGACTGTAGGAAATTGAAGCCATATATTGAGTATGGTTGTTGAAGTCCACAAAATATACCTACAATTATTTTCCATGAATCTAGAGAGCTCCGTTGTCGCTTATCTTTCAGCCCATCCCCTAGCCACGCGTCACCCACCGGATGTAGGTGACGAGCGGGAGCGCGTGCGCACACTATTCAAATGATCAATGGAACGTACGGAGGCACACTTAAAACATTTTTACTGTTACAGTCCATTGTTAAACCACCCCTAAGGGTCGTACGACTAAAAATGACATATCTTCTAAGTTTTAGAACTTGGAAGATATTATATTAAATTATTAAAACTATAAAAGTAAAACATTTAGCAACATTATTTTATTTTAACAACACACAAAAACAAAAGTACATAAAAAATATTAACTGACTGGTATCGGGAATAGGATACAAACTACCAGAGGTCAGGGCTCCAGGGAGAATATTCCTGAAAATGCGAGCCGTATTCAGAAGCACCGCTTCCTGAATCAAGATGTTGATCCTACTGCTTCGTAACGGGCATTTTACTAAAATTCAGCTTTTAATACTCCTTGGTCATACCTATGAGGTTGCTCAAAAATCTTGCGAATATAATCTTTATTTGTAGAATACGTCAAATTTTGCTTGTCATGAAATTTAGAGCACAATGCTTTTTTTAATTTTTCATTATAATTATTACACAAATGTATCGAAAATATTTTAGTGTTGATAATGTCTAATAAAGAATACTATAAACGATGGCTTGATCTTAAAGAGGAGATCAAACATGCTCTAGCAGAGGATGTGCGCTTACAAGAATTGGCAACTGGCTTCGTCGGTATCAAGCCTCAGGCAACTGCCGTAGAAGTAGTCAGTAGAGTATACAGTAAATATTGTGAATTGTATAATAGATTATGCGATTGCTATGATCAAATGGAGCAAGTGCAAAGAAGACCATGCATAAAGAAAATTATAGATAGTATCACTTGTCGAATTATTGAATTAAAACAAACATTAGAAGAAGTTGAAGTCTTTGAATTCACATATCCTGATAATGCGTTCCAACAGTTGTTAATACAACCTCAAGATGTTGAAATACTTTGTCCATTCTTCTATCCATTTGAAATTCGTGTAGCTGAAATGCAGTATGTAATGGACCAAATATTTGCCGGTAATCGATTAGGAGACCCACCTCTTACGGAGGAACAACTAGGGATATTAGAAGCAGAAAGACTAGAAGAAGAGTCAAAATTGGCAGCAGAGAAAGCAGCAGAAATTGCCAAACTTTATAGCGATGACCATGAAAAATCAGTTTTTCTTACTCCGGAAGAATTGGAAGCTAAAAGGCTCTTGGATATACTCAACGGCCATGCTTATACTATTCAGAGAATGGAAAGATCACGATTTATATTAAAAGAGCTCGGAGAAAAGGCTGTTAAAGATGCAAACTTATATTTGGAATTAGCTGGAATAAAAAAACCCCGGCGACCCTTTGAACTCAGGCATGCAGCTGCTTTACTCATACAGAAAGTTTGTAAACAATTTATGGAGTTAAAACGCAAACATTTGCGAGAAACAAGACTGAAAATAAAGCTCGGAATGGTTATTTCTTCTTTTCGGCCGCCATCAGCAAAAGTTCAGTTAGAAAAAGTAAAAGAGATCAGACGAAAATTTAGACGTAAATATTACGAGGATTTTATAGCCCAGAACTTGAAAGAAAAATCTCGCGTATTAAGACTAAGAGAAGGTGATATAATGGACGATATAACTGATGAAATTAGGCAGTGGTTTGAAGAATGGTTTGTACAAGCTCGCGTATTCGATGAATTTCCTTGGCCTGACGAAGGTGGAAGCATTTTAATTGTAAAAGGTGAAACATTCACAATCGAAGAATACCTTGAATGGCGTTCTGATGAAGAGAAAAGGTTGAAAGTTGAAAGTGGAAATCCAAGAGGCGCAGATCAGATAAAAGCTGAGAAACAAGCGGCAAAAGAAGAAAATAAAAGATTGGCTATCGAAGCTAAACAAAAAGAACAAAAAAGACTTGAAGAATATAGGAAATCACGATTGAATCCCGACAGTGATCCCGGTGTTTACATTTCAATTGGCAAGCACCACGATAAATTAAAATTTAATTGGCTCGATTATGAAATTGGGTGGAATGGCATAGATGCACCGGATGCCCAAATGGATGCAATAAAAGGTCATATCATGCAGCTTATTACTGAAGACGCATATAAGAACATACAACTAGATCTACGCCCAATAGCTGACGAACTTATGAGACTAGAATTAGATATTTTAAAAAAAGCTTTAAAGATAGACTATGACAGCTTTCAAATGAAAGTACCAATGACTAAAAAGAGGAAAAAGCCTAAAAAGTATAAGCCACCTAAAACTGATAGATTAACACCAGAAGTCATGTTCCAAAAGCTAGCTGATAGCGGTATTGTAAAAAAATATCCTCGTGTGACACTGGATGAATACTGGGGTGACAGGAATTATGCTGCAGCTGATTGCAGAGCCATACTTTGGACGCCAATGTTTCCACCGCATTGTATAGGTGATGTAAAAGAGCAGGTTAGGGTTCGATGCCTTTTGACTCTCGGATCTACCTGTTCAGACGTGCAAAGATCACAACTATTAGTTGGCCCTAAAGGCACCGGTAAGAAAACCTTAGCGTACGCCATCGCAACAGAAACCAACTCCCTTCTGATTGATCTGTCACCTTTCAATGTGTATAATAAATTTATGGGAGCAAAAAATCAGAAAAACATGTTTAACTATGTAAACAAAATCAGTCGATTAATGCAACCGACAGTAATACTTGTTGATAATGCAGACAAATTATTTTATAAGAAGGTGCCGAAAGAGGAGAAGATGTTTGATCCAACGCGATTGTCAAAAGATTTCTTCAAAGAAATAATCAAACCACTCTCACATAACGACAGAATAATGGTTATTGGAACAGCGACCGAACCATGGCTTTCAAAAAGTGGTCCTATGTCCAAAGTATTTCCATCGACTATTATGATTCCTAGTACTGATTACGGTAGCATTTCTTATACTCTGACACATATGCTCATGAAGTTTCATGGTGTTGATCGTGACTTTGATGTCAACTCGACAGCCCAAACTTTAAGAGGTTACAGTATAAGCGCTATTAAAAATTCTGTTAATAAGTTGCTGAGTGGTAAACGGTTGAGTGAGCTTTATTACAAACCTCTTCAGCCTTTGGAAATTGTATCAGACATCATAGAAGATGAAAATGTTACATGTATGGGTCAGTTTGAAAATGACATGTATAAGAATTGGTATTTGTCTTACACGCCTTGGGGAAATAAGTTGGTGAATTATATGCTCATGCTGGAGTCCCAGTATTTGCTCAAACTGAAAGCGGATAAAAAAGCGAAGAAAAAGTAGTCTTCTTTGGATAATAATATGTATATTTTTGGATTTATTTAGTAGCGGTGCGCAAAGAATGAATTTCAATTTTTTTAAACATTATAAACACAATGTGTTTGATTTTTTGCCCCCATTTTATTATACACATTTTTTAATATTACCAAGATCCATTATTCGATCTCTTTCAAAAATATTTTGGTCTTGATAAATAATTGTTACGTTTCGCTAAATATTTTATAATATTATACATAATTATATATACAAAGGGATGTTGATCGAAATTAAAACTATACACCTAATATGTATAATTTCTTATATTCGTGTTCGTATCCGTAAATGTGTCTTTTATAAGTGAAATGAAAAGTGTCTATTAAAAATATTTTATTATGTAGTAAATATTTTTTATTTAAATATTACTTAATTAATATTTACAATTTTATGATGCCAGGTCCGAAACAATCAATCCACGAACAACTTTTATTTCCAAAAGTAGTATTTTCTATAATGTCCTTCGCTGCCACCCCATCTACCCTTAAAAAAGACACAATAGCACGAATGACTTATGGCGCCAGGGTTTCTCTTGTGCTTTGAAACCCCTCTGTATTTGTGTTAGTTCATTATCGCCGAGGTAGAGGGCGCTCACCCTCATGAGAAGCAACCTTTGTTAGTAGTGTGCTTTTGTCGTGAGATGGCGTTTTTTCCAGAATTAGAATAGTGCGTGTAAGTACGAGATTTTCTAAGGACAATATTATATTGTATAAGCCGTGTGCAGGATGGGGTAATTTCCTATTTGTACATCTAAATGAAGTCCCTAAATTAAATATACAGGAAAAAAGCTACATTTACTGCGGTTGGTTCGTGGAAGTGTGACTTTGACATATCAAGAACCTTCCGTATCTCAGAAATACCGTTAAGCTGTTGGTCCCGGCTGTTGGTAGGCTATCTTAGGCAGTAATTACGGGTCATCAGAAGCCCAAAAGTCTAGCAAATAGTCTCAAAACAAGGGGATCACCCAGTAACTGGGTTGTGCACAATGGCGCCGATTTTCTTGTTCACAAACTAAACTAATTTTAAGTTATGTGCACCTTTTCTTTCTATTTCATTAAGAAAAGGATAGAAGATAACATTTTAGTTTAATCCTGTCAAATTGAGATACTCCACAGACACTTTGGACGCGATTATAAATATGGCCACCAAAAATACTTACGTCAATTTATGCCCGGAGCGGACTAATTTGACAGGTCTAAAGTAACATTTATCTTCAGTAAATAATTCAAAAAGAACATTGAAATATCGCAGCATAAAGGCCACATCATGACTTTGTATCACACCTCCCTCGTAGACGGTTCACGCGGCCGTCTTTTTCGACTGTCATTGCCGAGCCGCCATTAGTGTAAAGTAAAATTTTCAAAGAATTTCTAGAATTTGTTACACGTGTTATTGGCAAAATTGTGATATCTATTCCACAGGGGCCATTGATTAAGAGTTGAAGTTGAACATTTTATCTTCTGTCCTTTTCTTAATGAAATAAAAAGAAAAAGAGGCACTGAACTTAAATTTAATTTAGTTTGAGAACAAGGGAATCGGCGCCATTGTATAGACAGTTGGTCTGTACAATATGTAAAGAAAACCCTGTCCGATCCGTGAAAGTATTGTTAGGTATCGATAACTGATTCTACTAATGCCTACAAAGCCAGGCTAAACTTAAAAAAAAATCCCCCCAAAAAAATAAATATTATTTCGCAAAAAGAGGTAACTTAAAACATGTGCGGTAGGCCATCCAGGCGCGGGCAAAGAGGGGCAGGGCACGCGGCACGCGGTCGCATCGCTATTCGCTCAGAATTACACCGCCAAAAATGATGTTGTCACTTTTTAAAAATTACCAAATTTTGGGGAAGTTAGAATTAATTCACGGGAAAAAAAGATAATTTCAAAATTCACTAGTATTGTTACTATGATGATTATCTAAAATTTCATATGTTATTTGGTCATGTGTTTACCTAACCTTTACTATCCTTACGAGTCGGACAGGGTTTTCTTAACATATTGTATAAACAACTGGTATTCAGTAACATTCGATAAGATTGGAAGTATTTTAACTCAATCCGAACGTAATTAGGAAAATGCTAGGCAAATTATGAGTTGGATTAGGCTTGCAAAAACAACATGAGCTAACTAAAATCAAGTTCATTATAATTAAGACCATCATCATCATCATCATCAACCTTTTTATCGTCCCACTGCTGGGCACAGGTCTCCTCTCATACAGAGAAGGATTGAGCGCAATCACCACGCTTGCTCAATGCGGGTTGGCGATTTCAGACTTAAAGTCCAGGTTTCCTCAAGATGTTTTCCTTCACCTTCAGTCATTGGTGTCCAAGATATACTTAGAAAGTACATATAACTTTAGAAAACTTACATTGGTACTTGCCTGACTTGGAATCGAAACCGCGCCCTCATACTTGAGAGGCTGGTGTTTTAACCACTAGGCCACCACGACTTATAATTATGACCAATTAGTTAAAATTCGAATTTAAAATTACATCAAGAAGCTCATCAATATTAAGTCTTCATTATAGACAAAACATGTTAAAAAAAAGAATATAAATTCATAAATTGTCAATGGAGTCTAATAAGACGCCGTAATCCGTCAGAGTGGCGAATAATAACTGGTATTTCCAAAAGTGGGTCGTAGGTGGGTGTTCGTCCGATAATACCCGGGTTTACACTGAACCGGGTACCGCTAGCTTCACCTCTCCGGATGTCGCTGTCTCCGTTCTCCGCCGCCATTTCCGCGTGCCGGGGTGAGGAGGGGTGAGGAAAGCGAGGAGAGGTGAGGAGGTTCCGACTGTGCCGCACTACAATGGACCCTTTATATCTTCCTGCCGCTAATCTAGGAGCTGATAATATGATTAGGTTCTTTGTACTCCCTTCATATGTTAATCGTTTGGGTGTTTGAGCATCCTCGGCTTGCTTTGTAAGGGTTTTTATATGGGATGGGATTTATGTTGATTTTAGTTTCGAATTACATATCTTCTTTCTAGAACAATTTTCTTTTAATTAAAAAGATCTCCATAACCAACTTTAGCTGGAAATCGCGTGATCGTTTTCAGTACCTAAGAACTTAGAACAGATAATTACGATTATGCAATTCACTAATTGTCAACAAGCTGTATCTTCACCTACCCTCGTGTAGTCATAGAGAAAAATACGTATAATAATTTAAAAATATATCAAATCAAATCAAAATTGTTTATTTCAAATTAACCATCCGTTGATGCTTTTGAATAGTCAATGTCGGTCAGTCCAAGAAAAGTGAAGCTAAGTTGCACGTTCCAAAGCGTAGATCTCTATGGAGAAGAACGTGTAATAAAGTCCATGGACACTCTTTTAAAATCATAATGTGGGTTACATTTCTTTGTAACATATTTCTGTTGCTTCTATCATGTCCGGTGTTTGACGACCTCCGTGGTGCAGTGGTCAACACGCCTTCCTGCGAAGTGGAGGCCCCGGGTTCGATCCCCGGCCAGTTCATGATGGAAAAACGAACTTTGCCTGATTGGCCTGGGTCTTGGATGTTTATCTATATATGTATCTATTATAAATATAGTATCGTTAAGTTAGTATCCCATAACCCATAACACAAGTCTCGATCTTACTTTGAGGCTAGCTCAATCTGTGTGTATTTCCGTTAACATATTTATATTTATATGTGAGCACAATGTATATAATACTAGCTGTTGCCCGCGACTGCATCCGCGTGGACTTCAGTTTACAGCGCGCGGTGGTTCCCGTATACTTATTAAAAAGAGCTTACTTGATATAAAATAAGCGCCTGTTAAAATAATGAGAGCAATTGTACGTCCGCGTTAGCTCCCTTTTTCGCAACATTTTTTGTTACTGCTCTGCCCCTATTGGTCATACCGTGATATTATTTAGCCTATGTCCTTTCTCAGGCTTTACACTATCTGTGTACCAAATTTCTTTACAATCGGTTCAGTAGTTCTGGCGTGAAAGCAGGACATACAGATAGACAGACAAACAGACAGACAGAGATACTCTCGCATTTATTATATTAGTATGAATTAAACATTGCCACACATTAGGAATCACTCATGTATCGTGGATGCGTTTTCAAACATTGAAACTCACATCCACAAACAGCCAGACCTGGAACAACTACCTGTAGGCCATACAAATTTATGTTCCATGCGGGATTCGAACCCGCGACATGATCGATCAGCCACAACGCCAACCGTGTCATCAATATACAATATGTAAAGAAAACCCTGTCCGATCCGTGAAGGTATTATTAGGTATCGATAACTGGTTCTACTAATGTCTACAAAGCCGGGCTAAACTTAAAAAAAAATCCGCCTAAAAAAATAAATATTATTTCGCAAAAAGAGGTAACTTAATACATATGCGGTAAGCAACCCTACCGCGGGCGGCGAGGGGCAGGGCACGCGGCACGTGGTCGCGTCGCTATTCGCTCATAATAATACCAGTGTAGTAATTTTTTTTAAAATTACCAAATTTCGGGGAAATTGGAACTAATTCCCGGGAAAAAAGATTATTTCAAAATTCATTAGTATTGTTACTATGACGATTATGTAAAATTTTATATTATATTTGGTCAAGTGTTTACCTAACCTTTATTATCCTTATGGGTCAGACAGGGTTTTCTTTACATATTGTATACATATATTAGTGATGACTATCATATATCATCGACGAGTTTCCAAACTGATTGGCTAATTATTTCACTGCGGTGAGTACTTTTGTGTTTATCAAATTACAAGCGCACTGAGGGCGCGCATATTAATAGCAAATCGTTACCTTTTATAACATGTTCTAAACAATTTTCTCGACACGCTAGTTCAGTCTGACCCCACCTTGAGTGCTATCGGCATACTAGGAAGAAGATCTTTGGCCATGGCAATACCTATTAAAGTCGGATTCGAAATTATCAGTCAAATTATTGAATAAAATGTAAAACCATAGGTTTCCATACTTATTCTCAAGTAGTGAGATAGTTAGGATCAAAATAGGAAGTCTACTAAACCACGAAAACCATGAACGAATTTACGAACCCAAGGAATTCGTACTTAGATCGAAGTCCGTGCTTTAGGTCGACGTTACGAGAGTTTCCTACTCAAAACTCAACTCAAACTCTAAGCCAGCATTTTGAAAAGTCGAACTACTTTCCGATAGGTACGTGTCTTTGTTGACATACTTCGACAATAGACCCTGACACGGCATCGAGTATAAGGCTGTTCTACCATTTTATCACAGTAAGGTCCTACTAAACATTAGGCACGCCACAATAGCGGCGGTAAGTCCCCTCTTTGAGGAGTGGCTACAGAGGCGCCACGGCGCCCTCACCTTCCGCCTGGCCAGGTCCTCACCGGACACGGTCGTTTCGGGAGGTTCCTGTTCCGTATAAGGCGGGAGGAAACGCCAGGGTTTCACCATTGTGTGGATCGCCCTGAGGACACGGTGGAGCATACGGTGGAGGTCTGCCCGGCTTGGGTAGAGCACCGCCGCCGTGTCCTCGTAGCGGCGATCGGCGGCGAGAGTGCATGGCAGGCCGTCACCTCCTTCTTCGAAGCAGTGATGCTGGCAAAGGAGGAGGCGGAGCGCGTGAGGCAACGGGAATCCCAGCGACCTCACGCCACTAGCCGCAGCAGGAGACGCCCTGGTCGGGAGATGACACTAAACTCCCAGCCATCGAAGGCGCGGGCCTGCGGGCGGTGAGCAGTGGGCAGCTCGCCGCTCGGTAAGGACTAGGCCCGAGTCGACGGCGCGTCGTGTTTCACGCGCGCCTCAAAGAGATGTCAGCATGTCGTGACGGGGTCCACGAAGACCGATGCCTCCTGGGTCAGGGTTGCGGGTTGGTTAAACAAGAAACCGTGGCCTTGGGCGTCGCACAGGCAAGTGAAGAAACACGGGTGGGTTTTAGTCAGTAAAAGTCTGACACGCCCTTCCGCTCTGCGCTGAGCGGGAGAAGTCACTTGATGATTTCCCATCCCAAAAAAAAAAAATGAATCTATCTATATTATATAGAATTCTCTTGTGACAGTGTTTGTCCTCGTACTCCCCCAAAACGGCTCAACCGATTTTAATGAAATTTCGTATATAGGTACTAAATTCGTTAGGCATAAGAATATTTATTAATTTTTAATCATCATCATCATCCCAGCGTTAATCCCAGTCGCATCCGAAGCCTTTTCAGCTTTGGAGTCTGGGGTCCGCTTTACCAGTCCAACTGCTGATATGGCTAAACTTCGACATTTTCCGTAAAGCGACTGCCGTCTGACCTCCACAACCCGAAGGCGACATCGAAGCATTGCAGTTAGACCAATTGTTGAACTTTTAAGGGCTCCAACAACCAGTAACGACGGCCACTAGATGTTCGTATGGGAACCGGGACCTACGGCTTAACGTGCTTTCCGAGGCACGACCAGACCAGTACAAATATTCATATTCATGCATACAAATACTTGCACTGTGCGGGGATCGAACCCGCGCCACCTTGCGCAGCGGCCGCGTCCGCTACCGCTACGCCACGGAGGCTGTCATTTATTAATTTTTAATATTTTTTATATATATTTATATTCATAACTACTATTACTTTAGCGGGAGAAACCGTGGCACGCAACTACTGATATATAAAAAAATATAAATATGTATACAGAATGATATTTATAACAAGCACAAGTGCTAACAAAATGAAATCTGCAAGTCAAAAAATAATGAAAGCCGAACTAAACCAATTTGGAGCTCATCTGAAATGCCTTTGATGAAAGTTATCACCCTGCAGCGCGTGGCACAGAACAAGTTGGACTAACTGAAGCCGCTTCGTCGCTGGGTAAACTAATTTAAGTTTTAGCTTTTAGCAGCTCCAACTTTTTCAATGGATCCAGTGCCTTTGTCTGGGAGCTGCCAGACTGTTATGCTCTTTTTACACCCCCGGGGCTTATCGCCTTTATGTGTATTTGCACCTGCAGAAATAAAGGCTAATTGGAATGCGCGTGGAGTTGTTGTGGAGGTTTTTCAACGAAGGTGAGTTTATTCCTCGATGGAAGCATAAATGGAAAGTCTGTCAGGAAAGTACAAGTTTGAGAAAAAAAAACCGAGACTGGGAAACAGTATTAGCAGGCAGCCAGTAATCATTATTATACCAGTAACTGGTTTGTGTTGGCTCCTTTTAAAATACTGGTCGCAAAAAATTGCAAATGGGTACTGATCTGATATTGTAGAATGTGCAAATATGCGCGTGTGTTCCATTGCTCTTTAAGTTTAATAACACAGATACGATCACTTCAATAATTGACTATTTGTAATAAAAGGATTTTTTTTTTGGTATGCCGTATCAACAGACACTCCATTGTCTGTTTTGCTTAATCTCTTGAAACATGTTACCTAGAAGTAATTTTCACAGATATTGTATAGATTCTTTCTTTGACAGTCTCCGTGGCGTAGTGGTAACGAACGCGGTCGTTGCGCAAGGAGGCGCGGGTTTGATCCCGCACAGTGCAAATATTTGTATGCATGAATATGAGTATTTGCACTGGTCTGGTCGTGCCTCGGAAAGCACGTTAAGCCGTTGGTCCCGGTTGCCATACGAACATCTAGTGGCAGTCCTTACGGGTTGTTGGAGCCTTCAAAAGTCTAACAATTGGTCTAACTGCAATGCTTAGATATCGCCTTCGGGTTGTGGAGGTCAGACGGCAGTCGCTTCACGGAAAAAATCGAAGTTTAGCCAAAATCAGCAGTTAGACTGGTAAAGCGGACCCCAGACTCCAAAGCTGAAAAAGCTACGGATGCGACTGGGATTAACGCTGAGATGATGATGATGATTGTATAGATTCTTTCTGTATAAGACTTTCAACTTCATCGCAAAAGCGTTAAGGCTCAAGGTTAATTGGGAATATTTGACAGTTTCGGGTAGCTGTAATTAAACTTAAAAAATTATGCAGTTATGCCATTTATGCTTATGCTATATCTGTTTATTTTATAGCTAAAAATCTACAAAAATCAGGCAGATAGGCCTTTTTTTCCTGATTCCGAATCTATACTAATATATAAAGCTGAAAATTTGTTTGTTTGTTTGAACGCGCTAATCTCAGGAACTACTGGACCGATTTGAAAAATTCTTATTGCGTTAGATAGCCCATTAGCCCATTAAACCAGGAAGGCGACCAATAGGAGCGGAATGAAGTACGAACTAGTATATACATATGTAGGTATATAAAATTCATTTTGTCAAAAAGTGTTAGTTGTACAGCAGTGCTGTCGTTCGTACATATTGGTATATTTGGTATAGAACAATGTTTGTAAACGCACCCACGATACAGAAGTAATTGGGTTGTATCCTAAATAATAATTTAATGGCCATCAGATAGATTTATAAAAAATATTGAACACGTATTTTTTATTTTTTCTTTCATTCAAATACTTATGAAGATATATTGATTTGAAATGTCGCATGACGTCACGCCGTGATGTAATTAGCCCCCACTCCGTAACTTTAATACGCTATATCTCAGTAGTTTTTGGTAATTTAGACAAAATAAACATACGGGTCTTAATTTTTTTTTTTATATCTATAAGACGGACTAATTATTTTTTTGATTTTCATACCTTGGATACAACCCTATTCTCAGCGTAAGCCAATGATTTTATTAAAAATAAAATCTCCTACCTGTATAACAATAAATAATATTAAAAACAGTTTTTACTACTTTTAGTCTCGCTTGTGTTATTTAATAGGAATCGGCACACTAGCCTTAGGTTCAGTTAAGGAAACGAATATGGAATGTCTCAGATACAATAGCTAATAGGGATGTCCGTTCAAGAATCACACACGTATCCTGATGACTTATGAAGTGGACTCACCAATGAAGTGTTGCAATCATGATTGAATAATTGAACAACAGGTTTTGAATTAGAACTGACGGCGACAAAGCAGTTCTCAACTGGAAATTGTATTTCCAAAGGTAGCGAGTGAGAATCAGGTGAATTTTCTATTATTATCTGCTGCAATTCGATTCATATATAGTATGCTATACTGACCCACTAAGCGCAAAAGCGTTAACTCAATGAAAGCGAGTTTCGATCAAATCAAATCAAATAATTTATTTCAAATATACCAGTTACAGGCACTTTTGAATTGTCAGAAGGTCGGTCAGTCAATAACATGAAGCTAGTCGCCCATTCCAAATATAGATATAATTGAAGTTTTGTAAAATTCGTTATTTATCACTTTATATACTTATTAGCTTTTTTGCTTTTATATAGAATTTATATTATTATGTTAGATGTATTTATTATTACAATTATTAAAAATATCAAAATATGAGTGATTTGACGTAAAACTATATAAAAGATAGGATCAATATCATTGTTGAAATTTTTTCATATGTTTTGAACAAGATACGTGTAAGTTGCATAAATAACAAAATTTCGAATTTTTTTGAGATACCGTCTTTGCGCTTGGTAGGGCAGTATGTGTGTATGTGAGATATTGGAGATACAGTTATCTTCTACTTAATCAAGCCGTTGTTGTTTAGTTAACTATGTCGGTAGTCAAGATGCTGTAAGAACTGTAAACATATCTTATTTTTTATAAATTATAATCTAGTGCTTGACCGGAAGCCCGCCTGATGGTAAGCAGTGATGCAATTGTTGATGGTAAAGCACGCTAGTTTATTAAGAGCCTATGTAGAGCCTTCACCGTCAACCATTTTTATCGTCCCACTGCTGGGCACAGGTTTCCTCTCATACACAGAAGGATTGAACGTAATTCAGACTTTTCCTCAAGATGTTTTCCTTCATCTTCTAATCAGTCATTGGTGTCCAAGATATACTTAGAAAGTACATATAACTTAGAAAAGTTACATTGGTATGGCCTGATCTGGAAATGGAACCCGCATACTCATACTTGAGAGGCTAGTGTCTAGCCAAGAAGACACTCAAATTATAGCGCAGTTACCAAGGCTGGCTGGGCACAGAAGGCTTATTAGCTAAAACAAAACCAGTACTAGGTATTTTTATATAACGGTCCATAATATGCCGTTTAACAGTGTAGCTCGTACTACATTAAAGAGCAATGACATGTATTGTTGTCCTCGATATGAATCGAATTGCACAATGTGGTATACCTATAAGGCCGCTGCCTCGAATCTTGCGGGCAACGGGGCGGGGGCGGCGGCGGCGGCGAGTGAGCGGCAGGATCTTATACGTAAAATCAAACGAACCGGTTCTCTCAGCGGGGCGGTGGCTGGTAGCGAGCGGTGTACTTCTCGCGCTCGAATCTGAATGAAAAATATGTTGCCGCCATTGTTCAGACATTTCTTTCGCGAATAAAAACATATATCTCGTCGACACAATCGTGAACACAACACTACGCGGCTATAGTGACGCGCAATCTATCCGCTAGTTTCGAGAACGGGTCGGGGCGGGCACTCGCGCCGCCTTCGCCCCGCTGCCCGCAAAATTCGAGGCAGCGGCCTAACACATAACCATCTTGCATTCCTTACAAAGCCATATTCTAACAAACCTCTTATCTGTAGCAACGGCAGTATCTATTACTTCTAACTGAATAACTCGTAGTTGCACAATGCTTTCAAGATTCAAATGAATATTACTGAAAGCCTTCTGCACCCAGCCAGCTTTGGCAACTGCCCTATAAGTCACTATCGCTCTCAGGAAATGATTTGTTGATCTTGATTGAACACGTTCGCTGTATGGATTCACGTTAATTTGATGCTATTGCCTGATATTGAACTTGTGTTATTTAGATCTCGGCCCACTTCTACGATAGAAATACCACAATTTAAGTGTCTTCAGGGCTAGGCTAGGCTCAACAGCCGCTTTTTACCATCAACGATTGCATCACTGCATACCATCAGGCGGGATTGCAGTCAAGCACTAGTTTATAATAATAAAAATCTATATATATAAAAATGAATTGCTGTTCGTTAGTCTCGCTAAAACTCGAGAACGGCTGGGCCGATTGAGCTGATTTTGGTTTTAAAATATTTGTCGTAGTCCAGGGTAGGTCTAAACGGTGAGAAAGTAAGGAAAAAATGATTTAATAATAATGATGTATAAGCTTCATTGTTTTTACTTCTTCTCTACACTTTAGTGCTACCCTGGTACCCTGCACCTCCATAAAGGAGACAAAATAAAATTCACTTACAAGAGCAATGGGAGAATGGCAATGATAAATGTCACAACAATACAATATTAGTTTGAAGTTGAAGTTGGCTTTGTGGCTTTTTATTAGAAACTTTAAACCGGCAGAGAGTATTTCTTGCTTTAAACGAATGCATCAACGGCTGAGACTTTTTTTTATGTACGGTGTATGGTACCAGGGTAGCACAAAAGTGTAGAGTCGAAACAATAAAGCTCATTCATCATTATTAATCTAATATTACATCGATGAAGTTATTTTGCATACTTTGAGGAGTTGCAAGGTACCAGGATCGCAAAAAAGTGTAGGAGAAGTCGAAACAATGAAGTTCATTCATTCACACAGGAACAACGGGAACGGGATAAAAAAGGATATCCTATATCCTTCTCCCAGTTCTTAGCTACCTCCCTACCAATTTTCAGCCAAATCGGTTCAGCCGTTCTTAAGTTATAAATAGTGTAACTAACACGACTTTCTTCTATATATATACAGATTATCCTAATTTAAAATAGTAGTTAGTAGTAAATAAGATCATGTCATATTGCCTTTAGGGCGGAACAAAGTTCGCCGAGCCACTTTTGTGCTACCCTGCTACATAGCACCTCTACAAACTAGGCACAATAAAAGTTCTTTGATGTAATTATTATGGTTTAATCATGAATGAGCTTCACTGTTTCGGCTTCTCCTACACTTTTGTGCTGCCCTGGTACCTTACACCTCCACAAAGTAGAGAAAATCAAATTTCTTCTATGTATGTATTAGTACTATTAGTGATTTAATGATGAATGCAAAGCCGATTGATTACAAAGTGAAGGAAAACATTTTAAGGAAACCTGGCCTTTTGTAAGTCTGAAATCGCCAACCCGCATTGAGCAAGCGTGGTGATTACGCTCAGTCGTTCTCCTCTCTAGCTATCCTCAGCAGGGGGACGATAAAAAAAGGCTGATGATGATGATGATGAGCTTCATTGTTTCGATTTCTCCTACACTTTTGTGCTGCCCTAATTATCCTAATTTAAAAACTATTATATAAGATCATGTGATATTTATTGCCTTTAAGGCGGAACAAAGTTGGCCGGGTCAGCTAGCGGGTCTTCTAGCTGACCTTGCGAACTTTGTTCCGCCTTAAAAGCAATATGACATGATCTTATTTACTACTTTTTAAATTAGGATAATCTATACATATATATAAAATAATAAAAAGTAATAAGACTAAAACCCAACTACGACAAAAAACGACGCTGAAAAAGTATAAAACAAGATTTTCAGAATACTGAACTGAACAAAGTTGCTAATGTAGTTGCAAGTAAATGGATACAGTAGACTCTACCAAGATGCCTTCGTTGTAAATTGACAATAATGCCATACAATACTATTCTGAAGTATACAATATTCAATATGTAGAGATAAATTTTCATGTTTGGAAAGGCGTAGTCACACGTTACATTTACCTACCTACCGTAGCACCTTAACAACGAAGTCAATTTACAACGAAGGCATCTTGGTAGAGTCTACTGTGTCCATTTACTTACAACTACAATTAGCAACTTTGTTCAGTTCAGTATTCTGAAAATCTTGTTTTATACTTTTTCAGCGTCGTTTTTTGTCGTAGTTGGGTTTTAGTTTTATTACTTTTTATTATTTATTTGTACTATTTTGGTGTTAAAGTGTATTTGTGGCGCATAATATTAACAAAAGTTAAATTGATGAACTAAAAACTAGGTACTTGACATATTACATCTACACGCACATATAACAACATAAGCCCGAAGGCATATAGTGCAGAGGACATTTTTATGGGAGTTTTAGCTAGTTATCAAACTGTTTCCGCCTTCACCGCGTGGAGTTACTCCCAGCCTAAGTCGTTTTCATTAGTGCATTACATATTCTATTAATGTTCACACTACTCTACATTGCATTAAGCGATTCACAGTACCCGTGATCCGCGCTTTACTCTTATCTATACTAATATATAAAGCTGAAGAGTTTGTTTGTATGTTAGTTTGTTCGCGCTAATCTCAGGAACTACTGGTCCGATTTCAAAAATTCTTTTTGCGTTGGATAGCCCATTAATTCAGGAAGGCTTTAGGCTACATAACATCACGCTGCGATCAACAGGAGCTGAGCATAACTAATTCCATGCGAACGAAGTCGCTGGCGGCCGCTTGTCGCTCATATTTAACATCGTTAGAGCATTCCTGTAATTATGTACAAGCATAAAGTACTCGTGAAGCTCTTTCACGTGATACCAAACACGGTATATTTATTTTAATTTTATATTAACATAGAATTTTTTGTCCGCTAGAGAGCGCATTACTAAATTTGGTGACAAGCTTTATAGCTCATAACTAACAGAATATCCCTACTAATGGTTCTACAGTGGTCTTATTCTGATATCTAAGTAGTAAAGAAGATAGGAACGAAAAGATGTGAATTATATGCAACCAGCCCATGAATACAGGTAAGGTCACAAGCAAATGCTAGCAATGTATATATATTCAAAATGTACAAGCAAAGTGCTTTCAAATGATACCAAACACGGCATATTTTTCTTAACTTTATCTTTTAACTCTGTATGTTTTGTCCGCTAGAGGGCGCCACATTAGATTTGGTGAAACCCCATATAGCCTATAACCAGCGGACAATTAAGACGCTTCTAATGATATGTCATTTGTCGAATTCTGAGAAGTAGTTTAGAAGTTACGAGGGAACAGATGAACATACATACATACATACATGCATACATACATACATACATACATACATACATACATACATACATACATACATACATAGCCTGTCAAAATCATAACCCTCCTTTTGCTTTGCCGTAGTCGGGTAATAAAAGAAGTCGTGTTAGTTACACCATTCATAACTCAAAAACGGCTGAACCGATTTGGCTGAAAATTGGTAGGGAGGTAGCCAAGAACTGGGAGAAGGACATAGGATATCCTTTTTAACCCGTTCCAGTCATTCCTGTGTGAATGAATGAACTTTATTGTTTCGGCTTCTCCTACATTTTTGTGCTACCCTGGTACCTTGCACCTCCTCAAAGTAGGCAAAATAAAACTTCATCCATGTAATATTAGATTAATAATGATGAATGAGCTTCATTGTTTCGACTTCTCCTACACTTTTGTGCTACCCTGGTACCATACACCGTACATCTTTAAAAAAAAAAAGTCTCACCCGTTGATGCATTCGTTTAAAGCAAGAAATCCATACTATAAATTTATATTATAAATGCGAAAGTAACTCTGTCTGTCGGTCTGTCTGTCTGTCTGTCTGTTACGCTTTCCCGCTTAAACCTCTCAACCGATTTTGATGAAATTTGGCACAGACAATCTTTAGACCCTGAGAAAGAACATAGGCTACCTTTTATCCCGGAAAAATTTGATGTTCCCGAGGGAAACCTAAAAAGCGCGATATAACCGAACTCCACGCGGGCGAAGCCGCGGGCGGAAAGCTAGTATACCTATATATTTGTATGACCTACTGGTCTAACTGCAATGCTTCGATGTCGCCTTCGGGTTGTGGAGGTCAGACGGTTGTCGCTTCACGGAAAATGTCGAAGTTTAGCCATATCAGCAGTTGGACTGGTAAAGCGGACCCCAGACTCCAAAGCTGAAAAGGCTTCGGATGCGACTGGTTAATCCCAGCGTTAACGCTGGGATGATGATGATGATGATTTGTATGACCTACTTGACCTGAATTTAAATGTTTGTAAATGCACCCACGAAGATACAGGAGAAATCCCTAATGTCCAATTTCTTTAAATACAAAATATGTAATCTGTAACTTCAATAGGCAGGTGTTTAAAAATAAGCAATTCAGCGCTGAAATACAGTAGGTAGTTAGTCAATCTATAGGTACAATGTGTAACTGTTATATAAGTAATTTATTCAGAATCATTTATTGTTGTAAGTTTCGATCACGGTCTATGTATGTATATGCCAAATTTCATCAAATGCCTTTCAGTAGCTACAGCGTAAAAGAGTAATGAACATTCATCCATAACCAAATAAAATATGAAATTTTACAGAATCATCATAGTAACAATAATAATTAATTTTGAAATAATCTTTTTTTTTCCGCGAATTAATTCCAACTTCCCCAAAATTTGGTCATTTTAAAAAAAAAAGTGACTACGCCATTTTGGTCGGTATTATTATGAGCAAATACTGATGCCCTTTCGCCCGCGCATGTATTGCTTACCGTACATGTTTTAAGTTACTTCTTTTTGCGAAATAATATTTAGGGCGATTTTTTATAAGTCTAGCCCGGCTTTGTATGCTTTATTACAATCAGTTATCGATACCAAACAACACCTTCACGAATCGGACAGGGTTTTCTTTACATCTATACTAATATATAAAGCTGAAGAGTTTGTTTGTTTGTTTGTGCGCGCTAATCTCAGGAACTACTGGTCCGATTTGAAAAATTGTTTTTGCGTTGGATAGCCTAGCCAGTAGTTCCTGAGATTAGCGCGTTCAAACAAACAAACAAACTCTTCTAAAATGCATGTGTCATGTTAGTTTGGTATTTTTCGTGTATAAAACCGCTTTTTTGAGATCCCTTTGCAGCAGTTTTCTAAGTATCAATTCAACGGTATTCTAGGCATTGCCATTTTCTTTATTGATTTATGTGCGATTCTAAAGGTAAAAAGCAGTGTTCGGGAAGCTACGCTACATCTTCTTGTCATCCAAGATACCACGGTGTCTCAAGATAAAGTCTTTGACCAGTGTGTGTTGCCAGTGATGACATACGGAAAGTTACTCACAATGGGCTTCATACGAAGGCTCAAGGTCACACAAAGGGATTGAAAGAGCTAAGCTCGGAGTTTCTCTGCGCGATCGAATCAGGAACGAGGAGATCCGCAGAAGAGCCAAAATCACCGACATAGCGCTTCGAATCGCTAAAATTAAGTAGGCAGGGCACATTGCTCGTAGAACCGATGGCCCATGGGGCAGTAAAGTTCTGGAATGGCGGCCACGTACTGGAAGACGCAGCGTAGGGAGGCCCCGAACAAAGTGGACTGATGACCTGGTGAAGGTCGCGTGAAGCCGATGGATGCGGGCAGCACAAGACCGATCACTGTGGAAAGCCTTAGAGGAGAGGCCTTTGTACAGCAGTGAATCTCTAAAGGCTGAAGAAGAAGAAGATGTAAAGGTTTCCCAAACATCTCGTGTCCGTCCTTCATTGTCATAGCTTAATCTTAATAGTTAGTATGTCCACTGGAACTTTATTATCTATCAAGTTTCCACATTGCTTAATGGACTCATTATACAATAGAACTCATCTATAGATACTTTTGCCTTTGTTATAGATGCCTCATGTTTTTGGTCCTTAGAGAGTTATTCTTCAGATTACAATTGAAAAGATTATTTACTTTAACTGTAGTTACTTATTTAATTTTAACAGGATGTGATGACGACAGCAGGTCAAGCTACCCCAAACTGTCAGATATTCCCAATCAACGTTGATCCTTAATATTTTATATATAAAGTTAATAATCTAATAAAGAAATCCGAAAGATTGTAGTAACTTGATGTGCTGTCGTCTGTACGTAACTGAACAGAATGTACGTAATTTAAATGGTTTAGTGGAAACTGAAATTACTTAACTGAACGCTCTTCTCAATAGGTACAAAATACGCGTTAGATTGGGCAACTACGTAGCTTAATCTTTCTGACCGACCCAATAATCAGACATTAGAAATAACGAATGCATGGTTAGGCGGTGATCAAGCTATTGACTGCTGCGCTGCGTGTCGTGGGTGGTTTCGGTGGGTTCGGTACAAATATTTGTATGACGTGCAAGTAGTTGTTCCGTGTCTGGCTGTTTGTCTATGTGAGTATGTAAACGCACCTACGATACAGGAGAAATTCCTAGTGTGGGGCAATGTTTCAAAAAATGCATTCAGTTTGGCTTAATATTCGTAGAATCCATACTAATATTATAAATGCGAAAGTAACTTTGTCTGTCTGTCTGTCGGTCTGTCTGTATGTCTGTCTATCTGTCTGTCTGTCTGTCTGTTACGCTTTCCCGCTTAAACCTCTCAACCGATTTTGATGAAATTTGGCACAGACAATCTTTAGACCCTGAGAAAGAACATAGGCTACCTTTTATTCCGGAAAAAATTGATGTTCCCAAGGGAAATCTAAAAAGCACGATATAACCGAACTCCACGCGGGCGAAGCCGCGGGCGGAAAGCTAGTATAATAATATCCTTAGCAACAGTTGGTTAGAACCGCATTGTAAAAACCGTTTTTTAATTGAATAACTTAGAATCACGATCGCATTTGCATCAAAAAACAAAAAGCTTGCTTGTAAAAAGGGGTGATGGAAAGTGAAGGAATAGGTTAAACTAATATTTTATTTTAAAAATAATCAATGTATATTAGGTATATAGGGTACATTACTCTATGTATGAGCCTCCTCATCTATCAAGAATAAATTAGCCTAGCAACAAATTATAATGCTGTCCATAGATTAATATAGATATTTAAACGGCCACCAAATATGAGTACATACATATAAACCTATTATCTGTATTTTATCAACTGGGTCTACTGAATTCTGTAGTATAAGGCCGAAACCTTTGTTAGGCCTACTATGAAAACTCACTTGAACTCGTTTCACACAAGTGAGGCAATTCTCGTAACATTAAAGACGTTCGCACTCTGATCTCAGTTTCAATCAGTCAAACAATAGTTAAAATTTCCCTAAATTTTGACAAGTTTCATTTGCAAGTGACATTTGCTTGTCGCAGTTAGCCCTAACATATTAAATATAAATCTCATTTCTATCTTATGCCTAGGCCGCATTACGGTTAAACCGCTGCGGTTTTTTCCCGCGCCTGATGTTTTCGCTACATTTTGCTTGCGGGAAAAAACCGCAGGTGCGGCCGCTTGCATTAGTCTTCTAGGGGCACAAATTCACGCGATTAAAAACCGCCGCGGTTTAACCGTAGTGCGGCCTCAGCCTTAAACTGTATTTATCATCAAAGTAATAGAGTTTTCGCTACAATAGTTAAAAATATATAATTGTAAAACGAGTACAGAAGAATGAAATAGAAGAAAACGAAGAAGAAGGAAATGAGGAATAAGAACGAAAAAGAGGGAAATGATAACAAAAAAGTAGATATTGTTGTTCATTGTGTTATTGTTGTTGCTGTGAAAAAACCTGGACAAGTTTCTTCAATCACATTTAAGCCATAAGAATACCTAGCTCCTCATGACAATACAAATATTTAAAGGTATAGAAAATACAAACAATTTTGTTTTTTATATTAATTTTAAACTAGCGCTTGACCGCAATCCCGCCTGATGGTAAGCAGTGACGAAATCGTTGATAGTAAAGCTCACTAGTTTATTAAGAGCCTATTCACTCTAGCCTTGAAGACACTCAAATTGTAGTCCGACGTGAACACCGCCACTGGCAAATTGTTCCAGTCCCTCGATGTACGTGGTATAAAGGAGGAGGCGAAGCGCTTCGTAGTTCGTAGTGGTGTTAACAACAATATTAATAAGGTAGTAGGTTTATTTGCCATCATCATCATCATCATCAGCAGTCTGTAACAGTCCACTACAGGACATAGGCTCTCCTATTTCACATCATTCACCTCGATTGTCGGCAACTCTTATCCATTTACTACCAGTCATCCTGCGAAGATCCTCGCTGCATCTAGCCTGGTTTAATAGGGTTACGTGTCCTGGGTATGAAAAACAATTATTCTAGTCCGTCATTTAGATTATAGAAAAATATTGGATAAGTATATTTTGTTTTATCAAATCAATGAAAATTGGCAAATATAAAACGCATCAAAGATCAGGAGTGGGGGCTCGTGACGTCACTCCTCGCTAAAAGTATAGCGAGGAGTGACGTCACACGAGATTTCAACGCACAGTGCGTTGAAATCTCGTGTGACGGACTACAGGACATAGGCTCTCCTATTTCACATCATTCACCTCGATTGTCGGCAACTCTTATCCATTTACTACCAGTCATCCTGCGAAGATCCTCGCTGCATCTAGCCTGGTTTAATAGGGTTACGTGTCCTGGGTAAGAAAAACAATTATTCTAGTCCGTCATTTAGATTATAGAAAAATATTGGATAAGTATATTTTGTTTTATCAAATCAATGAAAATTGGCAAATATAAAACGCATCAAAGATCAGGAGTGAGGGCTCGTGACGTCACTCCTCGCTAAAAGTATAGCGAGGAGTGACGTCACACGAGATTTCAACGCACTGTTATAATTATATTCTTAATTCTCTGTTTTTATGAAAATAGAAAAAATACGTGTCTAGTTTTTTTTGGTAATCCGACTGACGGACTATTTATTTTTTTTTTTTAGTCAACTACCCTATTGTATTAAATTATTTTTTTAACATCTGAAGCAAAAGAAATTCACATGACAACTTAGCGTGAGTATTTTGTGCGATATAAGCAATGGTTATCAAATTATAGCGTCGGCTCCGTCTAATTCGGAGGTCGGGCTACCCCTCCTCCCCCCCGCCGCCGCTAGCCCCCTAACTCCCCGTCAGCTCTAAGCTCATTTCCTGTGTGCCGGCTGGTTGTATTAATTTTAAATTAAGTACAGATAGAGCTCCTCGTCGCGTCGATCCGGTGATGTAAACAAAAATCTATGTACCTTCGTTAAGGACCCTGCACACTGCGTAAATGTTGGTACTGAATGCCCGCTAGCGTTTCACATTTTTGGTGAAAACGTTCGTTGCGTTACAAATGTTTGCGCTACGACCGTGCATTCGCGAACGAAAAGTCCAAATATGAAATAAAAATAGCTGCTCGCGAACGAATGCTCACTGCGAAAAAAATATTGATACAAACGGTTAAAGATGGTATACATTTAAAGCGCGCTAGTTTATTAAGAACCTATTCACTCTAGTGTTGAAGATACTCAAATTGTTGTCTGACGGAAACACCGCCGCTGGCAAAATGTTCCAGTCCCTCGATGTACACGGTATAAAGGAGGAGGCGAAACGCTTCGTTCGGATCGTAGTGGTGTCAACAACGTATTATATTATATAAAATAAAGTCTATTATTATATTTAATATTAACCATTTGTGTGTTTTGTAATATTGAGAAATTCCAATAGGATTGAGAAGTAACCAATAACATGTTGCCAGATCAGGCACCCTAATTGCGTAACACACCTATTATTACTAACAGTTGATATTATTTCGAAGCATATTGCTCATCCATTGCTCCATACGTTCAAAAACGTGTCTGCTCAACATTCATTGCTACTGATAGTGTGCTACGCAATTATTTGCTCACCTACCTTCACGTTCAGTTGCATCGGTCAAATCAACGAGGAAGTCATATGAATTGAAGGACTCTGTACCCAATGCATTTAGTCGCTACTTCCATCAGATGGCCGTGCAGTCGCAGGCTGTTGTAGTGAATATTTACATTACAGACCGATTTAGAATTTCGATTGAAATCTGTGGTTATAGAATGGTCTGAGTACAGTCAGCATGCCATTTACTGATAGTGAAAATTTGTTGAATGTTTCATCTTGCTAACCTTGGAAGCCGTCCCCAACTCGTCCCACTCCTTGGAAACTGAGTTACTTCATGGCAAGCGATCAATTTAGGTCCTCCGATGTTTACTCCAGCATTTAAAAATAGGTTTTTCTACTCGGGAAATATAAGATAAACATGCATTAGTAGATCAAGCGGTTAAATTAATAATTTCTCATCCTAATAATCTTAATTGTACGGGTCAATCGCCGTACAGTAGGTTTACCTGGGTCATCATTATTGCGCCACACGCTCGGTATGTATCGACTATTTATATTATTGCACTTACACCGCAATAGTTTAGTACGTAATTCGGAGACATACCGTGCGCGTGTTCATAATCCCATATCGTTCACCATTCATCCTAGTATAAATTGATTTTAATCTTACCTTTGTGGTAACAGACAATACAGTGAATTTATTAATCTTAAACTGGCTTTTACCTCCTAACTCATCCTATAATAATAATAATAATAAGCCTTTATTTAACCATGAATTTCTTAGTTCATAATATACTTTAGCAATAGAATAAAAATTAAAAATAGCAGTTGATTTGATAATAGTTCATAATAGTAAATTAAGATTCCATTTCGTTGCATTATTCATGGCCCCTTTCGGTATAGGCCTCCTCCAAGTGCTTCCATCTATTTCTATCTTTTGCCACATTTAGCCAATTTCTCCCTGCGGTCTTTACTATCTCATCGCTCCAACGGTTTCTAGGGCGGCCTTTGGGTCTTTTCCCTCCTGGCCCTTGCCATGTTGTCGCAATTTTTGGCCATCTGTTGTCGGGCATCGCCAGATGTCCTGCCCATCTCCATTTCAAACTTAGTGCGTGTTGTACTGCGTCGATACATTGTGTTTTGTTACGTATGACCGAGCTTTTTTCTTTAACTCATCCTATATCTCTATCTTAATCCAACCCCGAACACTAATGTTTATCTGAAAGGGCAGTTTTCAGTATAACTAGTTACAGCTGTTTATTAGTATATTAATAGATTGGCTTTTAAATAAATAATTGTAATTGTGAATTAATTTACAATTCATTAACCACTATTAGATTTTGATAGTCGCAAGAATCTTCTTTCTTCTATTATCTAAAAGAATTGTCTTTTATGTAAGTTATATGTACTTTATAAGTATATCTTGGACACCAATAACTGGTTACAAGGTGAAGGAAAACACCTTGAGGAAACCTGTACTTTAAGTCTCATATCGCCAACCCGCATTGAGCAAGCGTGGTGATTACGCTCAATCCTTCTCTATATGACCTGTGCCCAGCAGAGAGACGATAAAATAGCTTGATGATGATGATCACGAGGGCTTTAAAAGAGACTACAAGGTGGCTCTGATCTTCTCAGAAACACTAGAGATTTAGGAAACGCCGATCTCATCTATTTTATTTTAAAATATAATTGATGTGTAAAAGTGTTTGTACAAACCTCCTTACGGTATTAAGTCATTTATTTATTTACATGAAGGTAGGTGTAGATAGGCTTCCTATTAGTAAAAAAATATAAATCGCTTCAACTGTTAGTTTGAAAATAAATCTGTTTGGACTATCCCTACTAAATAGCATTTTGATTTAATTGCTGCAGAATGAGGAATCGGACGATTCGATTCGTTCATCCACCTCTTTCCATTTCCGATCATTGCGTAGCTTTCATTTGGATGTTTTCACATGTTGATTTCAAGAGGACAATTCACTTTTAGATTATTTTTTCACGTTAGATTTTTGGCATTTTGCAAAAAAAAGTCTAGTGAAACGGTTCTATTTCGTTTTGTGAATACCAATGGAGGAAAGTGCATAGGTACATGTCAAACATAATACAGCTTCCAGCTACATTTTTGAATGTATAAATATGGAATAAATTGCGGCTATTTGTTTACTCATTTATTTATTTATAGTTAACAAAAAGTGCACATCAATTAACTTATAAATTATTTTGTACTGTTAATTACTTCATAATTCATTAACCACTGCGAGTTCTTGAAAGTTGCAAGAATCTTCTTCAATATTATCTACAAGAATTATCTTTCCAATACAACATTTTTATAATACCTAATGTTAGTAACTATTAATGTTACGTTGATTTCCTAATATTATTATTCATGATTTATGCAAAATTCTGCAAACATACCGTCTTGATGTGTATGTAGATTTTCAGTGATCTATTGCAAACATTCAGACTAAAATATAATATCAAATAGCAAGAAAAAAGTAGGCTTTAATCCACAATTTCAGTTTTACGCAGCCTAGCGAGGGCTGGCGGCGTCGCAACCGGAAGTGCGCGGAGCGGCAACGCCGCACCGGCATCGATCATGGCTGTAGACACAGAGAAAGTTGCACACACAGACACTGGGCACACACAAACGTACAAACACGCGTTCTCTCAGAGCCTTGAGGTGTTTGGTTGTTGTTTAAATTATTATTTTTACCCTCCCTTGATGTATGCAGTGAAACAGATATGAGATAAGATTTGAGCAAATAATAAGATGGTGTATGATTTGTGTTTACGTTTACTTAGGAATGTTTCGATTTTTACTTTATGTGATGTTGATTTTGAACATTTATTTAGCTTTTCAGAATTTTGAGTTTTAAAGTTAATTTCTATTTTTATATTACTATTAGTAAAATTCTTTATTTATAAGTAGAATTGCTAAGTGAACGATTCTTTGACAGCGCAGTTCAAGTATGTTTTTGCGTGTTTTTAAGAGAGTGCAGTATAGTGTAGTAACAGAGAAAATAGTTTTTACTGTATTGGTAATATAATTTCTATACAGGGAAAATGTCTTAGTGGTTAACGGGGAAAGTACCTAATTATTAATCATTAGGTACTCTTTCATGGAAACCGTAACGTTACCATAACCGTAACTTTTACATGAATTACCTTGATCGTTTTGTGATACGGAGGTACTATATATCATCTGTTTTAATCACGTAATAAGTCTGTACCTAAAAAAATAATTCATGCACTTCTGAATTGTTTTATTAAATCTTCTGGTTGGGCCAGTTGAACGCGGCACGCCTTTGTCTATTGTATGTAAGCGAATATTTTATCCATTGAAAATTAGTTAGCGCCAGACGTAAATTAAAGTGATTTCAGTATGCATGTTTTGAACAATTTAAACAAAATAACGAGGTTTGGTTAGTACATATCGGCCAGCAAGGAGCAATCTAGCCTCACCGCGAGCGCAGCCAGCAGGTTGTTTGCGCTCCTCCGCGCTCGTCGCACCAGCAACGCAATTCTCTTGCGCAATGTTGTATGTGATGTGGCGTGGAGGCAATCCATGCGCGCTTCCGTAAACATAATCGATACGCTGCATTAGTGGGGGAGCACCAACATCATCCTGAACGAGTTGTTGAACTGTACAAGAAGGGCACTGTACGACTTTTGCTTACAGTCAGTCCACAAGCTGCACTATGCTTTGAAAAGCGTTATTTTAACATCTCTAAAGCACCGTGCAGGCTTGTGGAAAACCATATCCCATCATCCCTCAAGGCAGGGACGTCACGAAATGTCCCAAGTAATTAAAAATATTCACCCTTTCCAAAGGTGACAGTGAACAAAGTCATTCATATTCAAAGCTCTGCAAGTATACTAACTCGACTACACAACGTTAACGCCACTAATTAATTGACAGTGACCACCAGCTGACCAACTGCTTTGAAGACATTGGGCTTTACAGTTGGCAGATTGGTTGGCTTCCGCGCTACGTGTCTTGGATTCGATTAACGCTCAGCAGGAATGCTCGTTCAACCTGTATTGTTTCTTGTTTTGCAACAAAGCGTCATACTTGTACTTTATATTTTCCGAAGATTTGGGCAGAGGTGTGCCTATATTTAAACCACAATTCGTCAGTTATAGTTATTTTATTTGGCAGCTAATATAAACAGTGTTCTTAAACAATATAAATTTCAAGGTCATTTATAAGTTCCCATTGATAAACACTTGAAAAATTAAGTCAAAATAAGTCAAGAAAGTAAATATAACTTTAGAAAAGTTACTTTGATACTTGCCTGATCTGGAATCTAACCCGCACACTCATACTCGAGAGGCTGGTGTTTTAACCACTAGGCCACCATGACTTCACAAGGCCACCATGACTTCACTAGGCCACCACGACTTCACTACGCCACCACGACTTCACTACGCCACCACGACTTCACTACGCCACCACGACTTCACTACGCCACCACGACTTCACTACGCCACCACGACTTCACTACGCCACCACGACTTCACTGCGCCACCACGACTTCACTACGCCACCACGACTTCACTTCCACAAATCAGTTACTTGGTAATAAAATATCTACGTCTTGATAAGACACTAAGACAGGTTTTCAGACTTTCGAGGTGACTACTGGCAACTACTCAGGGAGGGGTTTGTGGCTAAATAAGGACAGTCACACAGGTCGATTGATAGTAGGCAAAGCTTGCCGCGGTTGGTCTGAGTGTGGGTGACCCACGTTACACTTCAAGAATTGCGAATATTGACTGTACGGGGACTTGGAATGAGGGGCATGCAGCAATCATGATGCTACTAATATTATAAACTAGCGGCCGCCAGCGACTTCGTTCGCGAGTAGTTAGTATTATCCGCTTCTATAGGTCGCAGCGTGATGTTATATAGTCTAAAGCCTTCCTGGATTAATGGGCTATCCAACGCAAAGAGAATTTTGCAAATCGGACCAGCATTTTCTGAGATTATTGCGTTCAAACAAACAACCTTCAGCGTTATAAATTAGTATAGATGATGATGATGATGATCAGGATATCCTGATGTTTGTTACTCTTTTACGCAAAAACTTCTGCACGGCTCTGGCTGAAATTAACAGCTAGAATTGTTTTTACCCCGATATTCCCATGGAAACTTATTCTGATGACACCTATCCGTATGCGTAGTCAACCTTTAACGTTTTAACTACTGACGCATTCGGACACAGTCCTCCTCTTTTTCATTTTCTCAGAAGGATTTTGAATACGTTTCATATGGTCAAGTCGATTCACATCTATGTCCCACTTCCCGGATCACTAATCCTGAATCCGGAATCCTACTAATGAATAATCGTCATGAAAAACTCTACTCAGGACGTCCTGCTCGGCAGTAGTGCTTCCGATCGTTAGATTATCGAGGTTTTATTATACCTACAAAAAGTTTGCCTTTTTGATAATGTTTTTTTAATGTACCTACAGACGCCAGTAGACAAAGATAATTTATTCTGTGAAATAACTTCATCGCTTGAGCATTCAAGTTCAAGGTTGATTGGGTAAATTTTACAGTTTCATCTAGCTTGTCGGTCGTGGTGGTCAAGTGGTTAAAACACCAACCCCTCAAGTACGAGTGTGCGTGTTCGATCCCAGGTCAGGCAAGTACCAATGTAACTTTTCTTAAGTTATATGTAATTTCTAAGTGTATCTTGGACACCAATGCCTGATTACAAGGTGAAGGAAAACATCTTGAGGAATCTTTGACTTTAAGTCTGAAATCGCCAACCCGCATTTAGCAAGCATTAAAACCGCCATTTTTTTAAAAGAGCGTGAGAGAGATAAAACAACACTCTGGCACTTTGGGAAAACTACATAAAATTTTTATTTATAATGACTTGTATTTTAAAATCCAAAAAAGACGATCATATCATAGTATTTTCGTTTTTTTTTCAATTATTAACTAGTGCTTCGTCGCTTGTCGTGGTGGCCTAGTGGTTAAAACACCAGCCTCTCAAGTATGAGTGCGCGGGTTCGATTCCAGGTCAGGCAAGTACCAATGTAACTTTTCTAAAGTTATATGTACTTTCTAAGTATATCTTGGACACCAATGACTGAAGGTGAAGGAAAACATCTTGAGGAAACCAGCTGGACTTGTCTGAAATCGCCAACCCTCATTCAGCAAGCGTGGTGATTACGCTCAATCCTTCTCTGTATGAGAGGAGACCTGTGCCCAGCAGTGGGACGATAAAAATGTTGATAATGAACTAGTGCTTGATCTCAATCCCGCCTGATGGTAAGCAGTGATGCAATCATTGATGGTAAAGCGCGCTAGGTTATTAAGAGCCTATTCACTCTAGCCTTGAAGACACTTACATTGTAGTCAGACGGAAACACCGCCGCTGGCCAATCGTTGCAGTTCCTCGATGTACGCGGTATAAAACCAATGTCATTAGTGCTGTTGGGACCGATGACATTTCAAAATCTTAATGCGTCAAAGAAGTCGTTATAATCTTTTTGAATTAAGAATCCAATTGCATTTTGATGATTTTATTTTGTAGTTCTCAGTTACCTACATGTCAATGTATATATGTGAATTACTTTCCCTATTTGTTTTTTCTACCTGATTACACTATATATTTACGATGCACCTATAGAATACCTTATATCTAATGTACATCGATATAGTGCCAATAGTCATCATCATCTCAGCGTTGATCCCAGTCGCATCCGAAACTTTTTCAGCTTTGGAATCTGGGGTCCGCTTTACCAGTCTAACTGCTGATTTTGGCTAAGTTTCGGTATTTTCCGTGAAGCGACTGCCGTCTAACCTCCACAAACCGAAGGCGATATCGAAGCATTGCAGTTAGACCAATTGTTGGACTTTTTGAGGGCTCCAACAACCCGTAACGACTGCCATTAGATGTTCGTATGGCAACTGGGACCAACGGCTTAACGTGCTTTCCGAGGCACGACCACACCAGTGCAAATATTCATATTTATGCATATAAATAATTGCACAGCGCGGGGTTCGAACCCGCGCCTCCTTGCGCAGCGGCCGCGTTCGCTACCGATGCGCCACAGAGGCTGTCAACAGTCTCTAAGTAAAATGGCTTTGTGTCATCCAGCCGCACAGACAAACGGCCATGGCGTAATCACAGGGCAGATAAAAGACATGACGTAAGACAAGAAGTTTTGACGACAAAGCTAATATGAGTGTCACGCGCATTTTTCATTGGACTTTTATAATTATTTATAGTGTCGTTAACTAAATAAAAGCGCGTGATTTATGTAGTACCTAAGTTGGCCACATCATGACTTTGCTTCAAACCTCCCTCATAGTCGGCTCATGCGGCCGCCTTTTGCACCTGTCATTAGCGGTATCTGTCATTATTGTGAAATAAAATTTTCAAAGAATTTCTATAATTTGTTACATGTGTTTTTGGCAAAATTGTGGCATCTATTCCACAGAGCCTACTGATCAAGAGTTGAGCTTGAATCTCACTTTGAAAAAAGAAGAAGAAGACATGACGTATGATACTGTGGGGGGGGAGGGGGGGTTCTGTAATTTGGGTATGAAACTTAGATAAAATCAGCGATGCCTTAGTGGTATGGACGCGACTTACAAGTTATAGGTTGTAGGTTCCAACTTACAATGGGCCCGCACTCCCTCTTACCGAGTGGAGGCCTGTCTCCCAGTAGTGGGAACATTATAGGCTGATTATGGGTATAAAACCATCAAAAAGGTATAATTCAGTGACCGTGTGCCATAACATATTACGTGGACATTAATGAAAGACGTATTTAATATAACAATGCTGTCAGGAATCTTGGATGAAAGTAACCTATTTCTTTTATAATTTCATGGATTACCTATATGCCAAATTTCATTCAAATTTGTTCAGCCGTTTTAGCGTGAATGCATACAAAACTATCGAAACCACTTTCGCATTTATAATGTTACTAGCTTTCCGCCCGCGGCTTCGCCCGCGTAGAGTTCGGTTATATCGTGTTTCCAAGAGAACTCTTCAAAAATCCGGAATCAATCCTATGTTATTTCCCAAGGTCAACTCTATCTTTGTACCAAATTTCAATAAAATCTGTTCAGTGGTTTAGAGGGGAAGGGTAACAGACAGGTAGACATACAGTTATTTACGCATTTATAATATTAGTAGGGATTATATATACACATATTTGTGTATGTATCAGTTAGGATTGTATAGTCATTATAATTATGCTACCTATTATGAGACGCTCTATTAGCGCTCCGCTTATTCTCTTTCGTTTATAATTGTAGTAGCTGTTGTCCGCGACTTCGTCCGCGTGGACTTCAGTTTACAGAGCGCGGTGGTTTCCGTTTCCGTGGAAATGCTAAGGTAAATGCCTATAGGTATTACTGCAAGGTTTCCTCAAAATCCATTCACTAGTTTTTGCCAAAGCCGTATTCCATTCCGAAAAAAAATAAAAAGAGCTCAGTTGATATAAAATAAGCGCCTGTTAAAATAATGGGAGCAATATGTACGTCCACGTTCGCAACATTTTTTATTACTGCTCTGCTTCTATTGGTCATAGGGGGATGTTATATAGCCTATGTCCTTTCTCAGGTCTAGACTATCTGTGTACCAAACTTCATTACTTCGCCTTAGTAGTTGTGGCGCGAAAGCCGGGCAAAGATACTTTCGCATTTATAATATACTAGCTTTTCGCGGCTTCACGCGCGTGGAATTATCATTTTCGGGGATTAATTTTATTATCGTATCATATAGCTTCTAAGTTTACATGCGCATATTCGTTTGCAGTATATTACGTTGTTATAAACAACACACAGCGCCATCTATCACCGAACTGGTATGAAGCTAACAATATTTTTGTTTTCCCTCGGGAATATAATTTTTTACGGGATAAAATGTACCCTATTATTTAATCCGTACTACTAAATTTAGGTCTGCAAAATTTTAAAGAAATCGGTTCAGTAGTTACGGCGTAAAAGCGGAACAAACACATAACAAAACCTTTACAGTACTTATACGTACTTGTACTTTAATTAGTTATATCTATCGACAGCACAAAATAGGTATAGAGTAAGGCGTCGTCGGTTATACCACACGATAGGGGGACAAAGGGTGATCTATGGTGAAGATAATGGCGTTCCGTATAGAGCAACATCCATTAATGCCACTTGAATACAGAACCCCACTCAATTAGCTTCATAACTTAACAGGGAATGAAAGAAGGTGGGGTAATTTAAAACTATGGTTGTAGGAGTTTAATTGGGTCTATCTGACTCGATCTGTGTCGCCTCAAATGATGAGCATTAAAAAAAATTACTGGCCCTAAGAACTTCTCGTGATAGCCTAGTGGTATGAGTGTGCGGGTTCTATTCCAGGTCAGGCAAGTACCAATGTAACTTTTATGTACTTTCTAAGTATATCTTGGACACCAGTGTCTGTCATCATCATCACCCTTTTTGTCGACCCACTGCTGGGCACAGATCTCCTTTCATACAGAGAAGGAATGAGCGTAATCACCACGCTTCCTCAATCTCAATTCGGGTTGACGATTTCAGACTTAAAAAAGTCCAGGTTTCCTCAAGATGTTTTCCTTCACCTTGTAATCAGTCATTGGTGTCCAGGATATACTTAGAAACTACATATAACTTAGAAAAGTTAAATTGGTATTTGCCTGACCTGGAATCGAACCCGCACACTCATACTTGCGAGGCTGGTGTTTTAACCACTAGGCGACCACAACCCACTTCCTGGGTAATTCGATACCCCTTGATAAATCTGGTGGTCAGACTTTCAGGCTTTTGACTCATAACGACTGTCCGACGTACGGAGTATTTTAAATAAAAGTATGTTACTCAATTCAGGTGCTGTAAAGTTGTTGAGAAAAGAAAAATAGTATGAAAGAAAAGATACTGTTGTATCTTTGTACTATTTTCTTTTGTAACGTCAACACAGACAACATTGTTCGACTTGCATAATGCTGTAACTATGAAGAGAATATTATCTTGCTTGTTGTTGGTCGAGCGTTCAAAGAGCGTATTGTCTTTAAGTTCCACTTCGCACTGTCGAGCATACTGACCCGTTGTACCTACCAAGCGTAGCTGGCGTGGTTGCAGGTCAATCGATCACTCTTCTTCAGCCTATAGAGGTCCACTGCTGGATAAAGGCCTCCCCCAAGGCTTTCCACGATGACGGTGACGGTGCTTCAGCTTTCCGCGACCGTTACCAGGTCATCGGTCTACCTTGTTGTGGGCTTCCCTACGCTGCGTCTTCCGGTACGGGGCCGCCAGAACCTCACTGCCTCATCGGCCATCGGTTCTACGAGCAATGCGCCCTGCCCACTGCCACTTAATTTTAGCGACTCAAAGAGCTATGTCGGTGACTTTGTTTCTTCTGCAGATCTCTTCATTTCTGATTTGTTCGCGCAAAGAAACTTCGTTACGCTCCACTACGCTGGTTTAAATGGTCTGAAACTCTTTTTTTACGTCCGCGGCGTCCCACACATGGTATATCGATAAAAATAAATAAAAAATATCACCAGGCTTTTCAGTGTTTACGCACCAAAATTCATTATGACCGGTGCAGCAGTTTCGGAAATTAGCCGGAACAAACAGACACTTGAAAACGGTTGTGAATTTAGTAAAATGCTGTTGTTTTGATACTACAAACAGACACTACAATTTTATTTGTGTGGGTACAAAATGGGTTTAGTAAACACATTGTTGAATGTCGTGAAATACCTACCAATTTTATTGTAAACAGTTTTATAGAATTGATTAATTAAAAAAGAATGTTTAGGTATTTATTGAAAATGCATTCAAGTATTGTATCTATTTGGATGACAATTATGTAATATTTTGTTCTTATTTGTATCAATTTTGTGTGTCTACAGTTAGACGCAAATTTTGCATCTTAACCAGGCGGTTCCACGCAACGGAGATCTGAATCACAATTATGATACAATTCTGTACAAGGTCTTACATAAAAATAGTGCTGGCTATTTAACATGCTACAGTGTAGCTTTGTAGCCTTGATTTTCGTAGCAGAGTTGCTACGCTTCGTAGCAGTCGTAGCAAGCCTACAATGGTGTTCATTCTCAGACATTAGAGACTATTCCTGTATATAAATGTTTCAGTGAAGCTAAAATGTCTACTTGATTTCTAATTTAGAAAGTAGTTTTCTCTACCTCTGCACGCTGATAAAATGCAGACGATATTGTACCTTAACAGCATGCAGGAAAGGGTGTTTTATTCTAAATGGTCAGTATCATTTTCTTTGAGTTTCCATTTCCATAAATATTTGATGAATAGTCGCCATAGATAAAATAACATTCGTACTGTCATAAAACAAGGAAAACACATGCCTGGTGACCTGATTGCGTAATTTTCTTCAGCAAGGTCCGTTATGTAGAATATGTATCGAACTTGGGTGAGAGGTGTACCTATGAACGTAAATAATATAGAAGGAATATATAGCAAGTACTTCTTCTTGTATGTATAACTATTCTGATCCCGATACTCTAAGAAAATGTTTGTTATAAAGGTGATTCGTTGTGTTTTTATCCTGATGGGTGGCGACCGAGCCCGGGTCGCGACCGTAACCCCGTCGGCATAAATTATAATAAATCAAACTCTGGTATGACTATGTTATGTTGAGTCTAACATTACCGTGGCGTGGCTACCATAGTGAGCTTACCCAGAGATTAAGATAAGTTTTTTTTTTTGCTTTTTAAATATATCGATGTATTTTTTTAACTTCAATTTTCAAAAAAATCTACTCGTACCGTATTTTATTTTTATTTTGTTGCCTTTGTTGAAAGAGGTATTGATATGATATGCAGGGGTCCATGCTAAAACAAATGTTTACGCGCAACAACACCTGAAAAGCATTGTACCAAAATTCAAAACACAATATGCCTAAACCCAGCCAATTATATGGGCAATTATCGAGATGGGAAAAGTCAGGCAATTTATAAAAATAATACAAAAGCGGGCACAAAGGCGTTCATTGTTCGGGCCTGAAATTGGAGCGCGCGAATTAATAAAAAAAATACAATATGCGACTGACAAACAAGTCGAAACGAGTGCCAACTTCGATAGGCTTTTAATAAAAACGTTCCATGCTCTTTGTAAAAAAGGATCGAACGGTTCAATTTTCTCCAAACCGTGTGACGGCGAGGGGGTTGGGTGCCACAAAGCCTGATTATCGCCGCTCTGCACGTCATTATCTACCGCCCACCGTGTTTATTTTTCTCAGATATGGATTAGCCGGAGTGTTTTGCTATTGGCGGGGTGGTGTGTTGAGGTGAGAGGGGGCGTGTGTGGGCGTGGTTGGCTGAGTCTCCGCCCCCTACGGGCTCGGGTGTCACAGAGTGAGTCGCAGGCCGGGCCGTACGCACGAACATGTGGACCGCGTGAATCATGCTTGATATCAAAAGCTCCGCCGACTATCTGAGTCGGTCGGGCACGTTCACCAACTTCTCTATGTTATTTGCGGGTGAATATATTATCTTGTATTACTTTTTTTTGTAATATTTTCTTGTGTTGTGCAGTGACACGTGAAGTGTTGTGTGAATTTGGTTTCAAGGTTTGGTCCGGAGTTCGTAAGTACAAAGGAAGGAGTAAATGGTTGTCAAAGTTCGTCGGGATTTTTAACTGACTACTTATGTTGAGCGTAAAGTTTTAGGAATTTGTGTTCAAACTTATGACATGCAGTACGATTCTAGACCATCTTACCGTGAAATCTTAGACGAAGTGAGCGTGGAGTGAACCACCAGACAAAGTATTGCCGCCAAGCGATTCGTCATGTTAAGGCATAACGTCTGGTGAATCCGTACGGAGGACGGGTCTGAGCAGTTGTGTTGCGATTTGTGCCTGGTACGATGCACCAAATGTTGTTGTGTCGTGAACGGTCTCCAGATCAATCTCCCTCTGGCGCAGCATCGTTGGTCGTGTTGTTGGGTTTAACATCATCACCTCGCTCAACTACCGTCTTCCTTCTTAATCACTCAGTTTTTTTGAGTTTATAGATTAGCGCGTCTTACCATTTGGCGGAATTATGGTCATACACTAGTTTGTAATTATAAAAAAAGACCTGAATTTTCCACTAATATTTACTAGGGATTATTGTTACTATTGACAGCTCTCAAGCTTAACATCATTAAAGCTAACTTTGGAACGTTAATTAACCATTTCAGTTATAACCTAATTATTCCAAAGCAGTTTCTATCGTAAAACATCACAATTTACCTACTTAAATAACATCTATATTTATGTACACCTTTTCTGTATAACATTTAATGTGGGTAGTGCCGGTATAGTACTTTATGAAGAGCGTATGGGTTTTTAAATAATAGTAACCTAAAAAAAATACTTTTCTAAAATAAGGTCAATTTAATTACGTGTCCTTAGAACTGAAATAATATCGAAATATGAAGTAGGTACTATTGTAGTTTAACTTATTGTAGTTTAATTATATGACCCCATTTATGATTACGTGATTTAAAATGTTAGGTGCATAGGTTTTGTGTGAGTTACATACTTCAGATTAAAGATTATTTTGGTATGTGCGACTCCTCAGATTCCATTCCATCCGAAGACCTCATTTGACATTTTAATTTCACTTCGGTAAATCCCTAGTTAGTTTCTTTAATACTAAACACGTTTGTCTCTGTAAAACTTGTGTTATCAATTTGTCCCGTTTGGTCCTGTTCGGGGCAATTATTTGGCAAAAAAAAAAAAATATTAGGTAATCAAATATTTTTTTATAAAAGACGTGTTTTTTTGTCAGACGGCGAAATACAGTATTATGTATTTTTTTTTACAAATGTACTTACTTTATTGCAGTTCTGAAAATACCTGATGTTTACCTGATTTAAAATTTATTTTAAGACTCCCGCAGACAGGCGCAGACGCAGACGCCATATAGTGATCTGATTCCAAAATAACAATTTTATATGCCTTAATTAAGGAGTACAAAGTAGTTGATACTAAGAACTGCTTTGCACTGCTTACTACTAGGTTATTATGAGCCTATTCTCTCTAGCCTTGAAGAAGCTTAGTTATGATTAGATGGAAGACCACGGCAGGCTGTTGTATAAGAACACATTATGCCACGTCGCGCCCATCGCTGGCAAGAATCTCTGGTGTGAACACATGTCTACTGGGGCTGTAACATTATAATAAGCCTCACATTTTCCCTTTTCGATATTAGAGAAAATAGTCTTCATCGTTCTGATGTTGAGGTCAAGAATAAAGCATGTTGATCTTTTTGGCCAGGTAGGTACCTTTAGTTACAATATTTGTAGGAAGCCCTAATAGAATTCTATGAAGTGTAATTATAGCATTCATCGATATAATCAATCCATTGCTGAGACACGGGCCTTTTAGCAGTGGGTGTGGGAGGTATACAGGGTGTATCTGACATCGTAACGCAAACTTCACGAAAAGGCTACACCGCGTGCCACTAATAAAATTATGATAGCCATTGATGTCGTTAATGAGCGATCACAGTGTTTAAAAAAATGTGTCGGCTTGGCCTTTTTTGCCTTGCAAGCGTGCCGCCGCGGGTGTTAGTGAGTATGACGTTGACTCCTGATGTGAACTCTATTAAGCTGCTAGATAGTTTTTCGAGTTTTGTTCACATAGCGCTTTTTTGTGCAATTAGACAATTAATTATTTTTTACTTTCAAGTCGTATTGGGTTATAAAAGTATAGCAGTTATGAACGGTTTAAAGTGAAAAAAACTGCATATTATTTTTTTTTAAATCAGGAAAAAACCGACGAAAAATTCCACCACTGGGTGGTTCAGAATCATGTACTGGATCCATGGTACTCGTTTGTGCGTCGATGTCACATACACCCTTATATTACAAGTCTAGTCTAGAATATGTTATATCGATACTCGATGCTTTTCTTAACTTTTTTTGTGCCGTACTGTTGGGCAATAGGATACACCCCTGATCCCTCCATTTTTTTTTGTTCGAAACTTGTTGGCTTTGCGAACGTTACTAGATCGCCATAACACCTTCCTTTACTTTCAATATTTTTTATTATTTAATATATTAATTATCGTTAATTATATTTGCTACTAGCGACAGGGTTAAGAGATAGTATTCGGCAGGATTTCTCCACGGTACGTGTCCGATAACAAGTTACATAGTGATCCATACGACACTGACGTCCGTGCCTACAAACGGCGTAATATTCATAGTTTTTGACGACAAGAAAACGTGTAGGTTCACATGCATTTTTCTTGTCGTCTTTGTACACACAAACGGCCATACTGAATCCACGTGGTGTTAATGTACCTATGTAAAACGTTATTTCGCTCTATTAATAACACTGAAACAAAATAATATATTAAGAATTCTTAATAGACAAATCAAAAAACTCAAACTTAAAATACCTGAGTATTTAGGAAAATTTTGGACAGTTAAAGGTTCGGTTAATCAGAAAGTTGAAGCTAGCAGATACTGCCCTTCTTCATTAGTGATTTTAGTTAGTATGTATGTTTATTTTGAGCTTGTTTGTGAGAATAATCCTCATGTTGCTCTGGCATCGGTCTGTTGCTTTCGTAACAAATTGTCGTTCAAGCTCTAAGTTATGAATCCTGTTATAAACACTGACTTCAGTGTTTTACTGCCGATTGACGCATGATACTATGTACAGTATTTATTAATTTGTGTTAACTTAATCGTCGGATATAACTGAAGTTTAGTAAAAAACCGACAGATGTTTTAAAAAAAGACTGAAACACTGGCGTAGGGTAGCCAGCCTTTCGGTTTTTTTATAGGATACATTATGGAGAGTGTGCGCGGGAAATCCGTGATATAAATGCGCCATGACCGTTCCATCATTCGTTCCTTCTGATTACAATTAAAGTGTATTCAGGTTCTTTAAAAACAAGTTCACCTTAACATCAACCATTACATCACTGCGTACTATATAATAATTTGATATCTTAACTGTTTATTTTTTAATAATGTTTCCTACTAAGCTTCAATTATATCAATTATATGGTTACTTATCTCCTTTCGTGACTATTCGGGATATGCTGCCTACTTACCGAATCCCTATAAACATGTAATATGCAGTATCAAATCTAGGATCTTTACAAGAATCTAACAGCTTTACATCATATTAGACAAAAGTCTACCATGACAAGGCAAAGCGTATAAAAAAGTAATTGATAAACAAGCAAAAAAGGATATTTGAATCATGTGATTTTTAGAATGGTCATGGATGAAATAGGTTATACTTACCTGACTGGTAATTTAATTTGGATTTAAGGTTGCATAGGCTAACAAACTTGTAGTAAAATCTGTTAAATGTGCGTCTTGTATCTCTGACAATGCTATTAACGATAATAGCATAGATATTAAACAATAGCTATTCACGATACATTCTTTTCACCGTCAAAAGAAATAAGCCAATGAAAATGAAAAACCATCACAATAAGGATGGAGACCTTCACAAATCAGCGCCTCGGCTGCCGCTGCTAGAAACACCATTGTCAACAGCTTCCATTCAAACCTAGCGTGTTAGACACTGCGACAGAAATGATGCATTGAAACTGACGGTATGGAGTGGCGATTCGTGACAGATATTGTGCTCTCAACTCTCTTTCAGCTTCACGAACTGTTGACTGAACTCCGTCGGATACTGGCGGCACCGACGGCGCGGAGATTGCGTCGTTTGCCTATAGACCTCGAATAGTATGTATACCTTATAAGGTCCTTAATTTTTATAAGCTCTGCTGTTTCAGTCAAGAAGCTTCCCTGCAATACTATCGATCGCGTCTGAAATAGCCTGAATAAACCGTTGTTTTTCTCGGCAGAAAAATGTGTGTGTACAAAAAGCCTAACAAACAACACTCGGTCGTCTGAAAAATAAAAATCTATGTCGCTTCCTTTTATAAATCTATCTTTACGGTGCCATTGTTATAGTCGGTGCAACATGGAATCCTATTGATAAAGTAAAAATTTATGGCGAGGATTTGCTAAATAAAACTGGAAATTTGAATTTGTTCGCGGCTTCAACGGAAATAGATTGCGAAGACAGCTGTGCATAGCCAAAGGCATCTTATTTGATGTAAAAAATATCAGACACTTGGAAAATATGAAAATAATAGCTACTCGATTTGAGATTTTAGTAAAGTACTAACATGCTTTTAACATTTTAATTTACGGTGTTATACCGAGATAGATATTGAAAACAAAACTGCTCTGAGTAATCGGTAGTAGGTAGTATATACATCATTATTTCTTATTTATGCAAAACCCGAAACACATGTCCAGTACTTTTATGTAAATAATCTATGTACAAAATTTCAAAAAGATATCATGAAAAATCACAAAGTTTTGAACTTGTTATCCTACTTGCCTGTCCCACAAAAATATGGTCCTCGCTCCGCTTGGGCGGGCGAACGGTGCATTGACCTCTGGCGTCAGCTGTTGCGCGAGCGCGGAGTACTATGATCAACCGTGCGCGCTCGGTAACCACACTGCAATAATTTCTAAATGTATTTGGCTAAAATGTAACAAGGTGTAAAAATGATTGGAATCGATTCAGTTGCTTGTTCGGAACAAACTATATTCAGGTTTCAAATAAACAAAAAATAATGTTGTATAGTAATCAATAAGTAGGGAGTTATTTCTGATAGTAAAATTTATTCCTACACTAGCTTTCCGCCCGCGGCTTCGCCCGCGTGGAGTTCGGTTATATCGCGCTTTTTAAATTTCCCTCGGGAACATCAATTTTTTCCGGGATAAAAGGTAGCCTATTTTCTTTCTCAGGATCTAAAGATTGTCTGTGCCAAATTTCATCAAAATCGGTTGAGAGGTTTAAGCGGAAAACGTAACAGACATACAGACAGACAGAGTTACTTTCGCATTTATAATATTAGAATGGATAGATGCTACTATTATTTTTCATGAACACACATTTGAGGGCATAAATATATCTTATCAATATACGTACATAGCTGCGTTTGACTATCATTCACTTATCGATGAATTATTTATCACTTACTCCTGTATCGTGGGTGCGTTTACAAACATATAATAACTCACATACACAAACATCAGGACCCAGAACAACTACTTGTAGGTTATACTTACAAATATTTCTTTCGTGCGGGAATCGAACCCGCGATACGCAGCGCAGCAGCCTATACCTAGATTAACCACTGCGCCAACCATGCAGTCAATTTACTTGTTATGTGTTATTGTTTTTATTTTGTTATCGTTATTACTAAAAAAAATCTTGATACTTAATGTTGTGCGTCTCACCTCTGCGTCTGAGAAACTCTTTTGTTTACAGCTGACGCGAATGTAGTATAGTTAAGTCATGTTTTTCCTAAGTAGTGAACAAATATTTAAATTTAAGTAAATAAATTAAAACACATTTAAATAATGTAAATATAAATATTTGCACACCACATCTATTGGTATAATGTAAATGGGACACTTATTTTTATGAACAGCTTACTATCTTGTACACCTACATTCTTGCAAATAAAGGATTATTATTATTATTATCACAATAAACTTTCCGTAATTTATTAGTCATTATTTGTAGTAGTTTTTGTTAGTATCTATAATTTTATTTAATTTTTTTCGACATTGCTAAATTAAGTTTATTTCTTTTTAGATACGTTTGCTGTTGTACTAATTAATCAAACGATGAACCTATTGGTTCTTTTAATATGAAATAGTTACAAAAAGAAAAAGAAAGGTAATGAAATAAATGTAAAGCAAGAAAGAAAATGAATTTACTGCTACACATCCTGTACATGTCTAGGAAAGTAAACTAGATATACCCAAAAATCAAACATAAATATAAATTTTCAATAAAAACGTAAAAAGAAATCGAATCCTATACGTGGCGAAAAGGCTCGTGTCTCAGCATGATGCTTCGATATTTAAAATATAAACGTCGGAGCGCTGGTATTCGGTTAGGGCAAGCTAAGAGGTAAATGAAGTTTCTCCAAAAGTTACGTTAGTTTTATTGCCTGTCTAGCCTTTTGAAATATTTTTACTCTCCGTTGTGATACTCACATTCTAATCCTAGGGACTTAGGCATTAAGGGGTTCATTTACAAACGATAATTAAAATCAAGTTTGAGTTCAAAAAAGTTGGTTAAACAGTCACTACTCATTACTTAATTTTGAGCAACGTGTATTGAGACAGATATAGAGTGGTTTTAAGTATTTTGGAACCCGGCAAAATGAATCTTATATTGACGTATTTTTTACCGGTAATCTTTTTTTTTTTGAAACCTTAATGGACTTGACTCTAAAATCAGAATCTTTTTAGATGTGGTTTTTTTTTTACTTTTCCACGCTTCTTTTGACAAAGTCCTTCTCTATATCTACGTAAAGCACCCCTCCTCATCAGGCCATCAGCAGCCTGTCTTTCATTATCTAGGTGCTTATTACTATTCCGTCGTTTTCACGGATAATAGCCTCTTCAGCCTTTCATCACCTGGGCACGTAAACGGCTACTTGGGGGTATTTTGGCACCTTTTAAGGCCTTAGGGGTAGTTTCCCGGTTTGAAGAGGCTGAAAGCTTTTCAGTGAAGGAGGCGATGAGCGGTGACTATCTGCTCCGAAACGTTGGATTTTCTCAACTGTGGTACTAAATGGCTTTTCTTTGTTAACATTAATATAAACAGACTAGATTAATATAACATAAAATGACTTTAAAAAATGGTGCTGGTAGAAGCGAGTGAGCGAGTTGCGAGGTTTATGAGAAACTTAAATAAATATTATAGGTATTTAGTTATGTTTTGGAAAGTTTAATATTGTGTGTGTGTGCAGTTATTTCCTGTTAAAGTGTATAAAAATAGATTAACAGAAATAAAAGTAAAAAGTTTTTAAACGTTTGTTGGCTAAATAAACTGACATTTTCAACCTCAGTATTATATTATTGAATAATTAAACATATGATGAAGAGACAAGAATTCAGCTCTTCACCTGCTGACCTGACGCAGCAGGAAACAGTGGATATTTATATAAGTGACAATTGCTTTTAAAGTGTTTCTTATTTTTACAACGGCTTACTAATAATACTAATGCCGGTGTATTATAACGTAACATATGTAACGGAATTTATCTTACAATCCGTTATCAATTTTGAGATTTGTTTAAAACCCATCGACAAAATCTGGAGCACATTAGAGTCCAGTGAGAGAGAGATAGCCAACCTTTTGGTATTCTACATGATGACCATAGTGTGTGCGCGAGAATTATGTGACTTAATTCCGCCATCACCTTTCCATCAACGTGCTGCCCTTCGTAAAGCGAATATCCGCCATTACGTTGTTGACACGACTACGATCCGGTCGAAGTGTTTCGCTAGTTAATATACCGTATACATCGAGGGACTGAAACAATTTGCCTGTAGCGGTCTTCCCATTCGATTATAATTTAAGTGTCCTCAAGGCTAGAGTGAAAAGGCTCATTATAGTGTGCTTTACCGGCAACGACAGCATCACTACTTACTATCAGGCGGGCTCGCCGTCAAGCACTAGTTTATGTAATTTAAAAAAGTCCTTGTTCTGCCTGTAAATGTGATTACCTATTTAACGTAATGGACGTTGTCGTATTGTCAAAATGAATGGCAGTGCAATTAATAGTATCATTACGTCGTTGGATTGATATTGGCGTCCATTCCACACCAACTAAACTTAGACGTGATTAAAAACATCGCGATTAAAAATACGTCAAGTGTTGACTACACAATTTGACAGAGCTTTTCTTTAGTTAGGTCAAGTCTCTCCCATACGTTTTTAGGTTTAAATCCTTTATTCTCAACAAAGACAAAAAAGTTTAACATGACATGAGACATGACATCATATTGTAATTATGTATTCTGTAATGGTATCTGTTACAATACAATTACAAATAATTTGTTTTATACAACAACAACCGTGCCTAAACACGGTGAATATACCGTAGTTTTTCACAACCAAAATAGCTTCTGTACAACGGCCTTATTTTGCAATACATGTTTTTGGTCAAGTTTGACGTTTGACTTTGAAACGGAAATATGAGAGTATCATGGAAATTATTATGGTTGGTTTTAAAGAGATTACAAATTACCACATAATATAATATAATTAATGATATCCATGTATAATTTCAAATTTCCTTTATCTGAGTAAACAAATAATGACTGCATATTGGGTACACTGCTAAAAGAATTCTTTTGGCGCGCAAATGTCGTTGACAATGATTTTTATAATACAAAATGGTTGACATGGATGATGCTCCATGTGTCCTGTTCATGAACAGGTTTCGCTAGTTGACCTTCGTCGTTTCGTAACTGCCAGTGTTAAATTTTAATCTTTTAATTTGGATTGTAACAACAACAAAATGAATGTACCAGGATTTTGTTATAGGTATCTAGAGTGTCCATATGGTATTTTTTTTTTTTTTTTTAGCATTAGTGGAAAATCTTGATGGACTCATGGACTGCATCACTTGTGAGCCAGTCTAGGTAGTGCCAGACTCTTGCCGGGCTAAAACCACACCCTGCCTTACATTGCTTCCGTGTGAGTGTTCCATATGTTGGAATGCATCTAGTTAAAACTTCTGACCTCTTTCCTGACCGATATTTTTCAATTTTAGAGTGCCTGCGTATGAATAGACGATAATAGGTATATCAAGCTACTACAATCTGTCAAATTTCTTTATTAGATTTTTCGACTTTACCGCTAAAGCATAAAGGCTGGAGGTTGAAAGAGAATATTTACAAGTTTCTAGGTAAGCGACCTGCAACGTGTCCGTACCTCTGTTTGAGTTTCAATGTTTTGTTTCACTTACAAATTACCGTATTTATTTTAAAACAAAATGGCGGCGTTGTTGCACTGCTTACCCATCCAGCCATCATCATGCTTTTAGGTACAACACAAATATACACATTTTCATGAGCTTGTGGTCTACGATGCCGCGACGCATCGGCCGAATGTACGAAATGAAAGTCAGACTTACGCATCAATGGTTTTGTAACTGCTTAAAAATATCAGGCTATAATTATAATATATAATCTATAACGATAAGCTTGCCATTTATGCTTATCGTGAAGAGTGAATTTCGCAAAACTACACTTAAAACTTCAATATGACCGTGTCAATTAAATACACAGCAATAATTAAATAGCAAATGTCTATCTACTATCCAATTTGTTCCCACTGCCTCTGCGATACAACTGAATTGTCTTGTAGTTCAAGACTCCCAAACACTGCCACTTCGTCCGGTTCATGTCTTCACATTAATGTAATAACAACTCAGAGTATAGACATTAGAAGTTTGTAGTAAAACATGCCTCTGTATCCCTAACGCCAAGGTAAAATAATCTCTCAACTCCAGTGTTTGAATCGAAGGCGTCCGATGGGATAGAATAGCATAGAATACTAATAATATTCTATTATATACATCATATAAACTACAGAACATAAAAATGTAGATTTTACAAAGGGTGCCAATAAGGGCTTATCCTAAGAGCCATTCTTTTACAGACAATCGATTTTGTATTCTCATTTGAAAAATGTACGTATATTCTAAAACGTATAGGTACATACAATAAGTAAAGAAAACCCTGTCCGACCCATAAGGATAATAAAGGTTAGGTAAACACTTGACCATATATAATATAAAATTTTACGTAATCATCATAGTAACAATACTAATGAATTTTGATATAATCTTTTCTTCCCGCGAATTAATTCCAACTTCCCCGAAAATTGGTAATTTTTAAAAAGGTGACAACACTGGTATTATTATAGCGAATACCGATGCGACCATGTGCCGCGTGTCCTGCTCCCCGCCGCCTGCGGAAGGGTAGCTTACCGCACATGTGTTAAGTTACCTACCTCTTTCTAACTATTATTTATTTTTTTATGAGTTTTTTTTAAGTGTAGCCCGGCTTTGTATGCATTAGTAAAATCAGTTATCGATACCTAGCAATACTTTCACGGACCGGACAGGGTTTTCTTTACATATTGTATATAAATTTCGAAATTAGACTTATGAGTACTTACGTAGATCAATCTAATGCGTTATACAGGGTAGCGTTAGGTTATAATCACATTAATTGAGACAGCGCAATCTACATTACGTATTTTTAACATAGCCAATTAAAATAATTGATAACAATTAAAATTGTAGTTGTGAGACCATATTTCTTTTGTTATTAAACAATAATTAAACTTAATTCGTGATTATTTGATAACAATACCATAAAGCTTGTGTTAGATTGTTGACCATCGGTCCGCGCGTGTTCCTTATTATCAAAGGGCTGTAATTTCGTACCAAATACGCTATTTATTTTGTTAAAAAATTCAGTTTTCTATTTTATGTAAAATAAAAGTTTGTATATTTTCATTGTAAGAGATTGATAACAACTTGAACTATTCAGTTAATGGGATAACCTAATAGCCACTTCATACATTTATAATGTTAAATAATGTGTGTACCTACCAATGTTCAATTCACGTCACCTCACGTTCGACGAACGCTTACATTAAATTCGTGAGTTGGAGATGGCTGTTTACATGTCTAATTTAAACCTTTTGTATTTTTTTTTCCAGATGCCTCATACAAAAGTACTTGGTCTACACACGCCACATCACAGGGTTCACAAGGTAATTCCTCCAACATATTTTCTTTTGTATACTTCAGTAAGAACGGCTTCATTTTGACTTGCTGCAAACGCGCCGTCGCGTCGGCTTGTAACACTTTTAAAATGACGTTGAAAGTGTTATTTTTAATGTTTTAAAAGGTTTTGTAGTAAAGAACATTTTTATTTTATTTTGAAAAGTATTGCAGTTTGAGTTTTTGATGTCGTAACTAGAAATGCTTCAGTAGTATAACTCTGTAACAATAACACCGTGAAAGTTTAGTGAGTCTTGATTCCAATTAATACTGAGGGATGTACTCTATTGACAGCCCACTCTCAGCTTACTCCACTCAACTTTTTATGGTGACATTTTTACAGTAAATGGCGCTGATTCTGTTGTTCACAAACTAAACTAATTATAAGATATGTGCATCTTTTTCTTTCCGTTTCATTGAGAAAAGGACAGAAGATAAAATGTCAGTTTAGACCTGTCAAATTAGTTCGCTCGTAGTTTCGTTAAGAAAAGGATAGAAGATAACATTTTTATTTTATCCTGTCAAATTAAGATACTCTATAGACAGTTTAGACGCGATTATAAACATGGCGACTAAAAATATGCCAGTTTAGATACTCCATAGACAGTTTAGACGCGATTATAAACATGGCGACTAAAAATATGCCAGTTTAGATACTCCATAGACAGTTTAGACGCGATTATAAACATGGCGACTAAAAATATGCCAGTTTAGATACTCCATAGACAGTTTAGACGCGATTATAAACATGGCGACTAAAAATATGCCAGTTTAGATACTCCATAGACAGTTTAGACGCGATTATAAACACGGCGACTAAAAATATGCCAGTTTAGATACTCCATAGACAGTTTAGACGCGATTATAAACATGGCGACTAAAAATATGCCAGTTTAGATACTCCATAGACAGTTTAGACGCGATTATAAACATGGCGACTAAAAATATGCCAGTTTAGATACTCCATAGACAGTTTAGACGCGATTATAAACATGGCGACTAAAAATATGCCAGTTTAGATACTCCATAGACAGTTTAGACGCGATTATAAACATGGCGACTAAAAATATGCCGGTTTAGATACTCCATAGACAGTTTAGACGCGATTATAAACATGGCGACTAAAAATATGCCAGTTTAGATACTCCATAGACAGTTTAGACGCGATTATAAACATGGCGACTAAAAATATGCCAGTTTAGATACTCCATAGACAGTTTAGACGCGATTATAAACATGGCGACTAAAAATATGCCAGTTTAGATACTCCATAGACAGTTTAGACGCGATTATAAACATGGCGACTAAAAATATGCCAGTTTAGATACTCCATAGACAGTTTAGACGCGATTATAAACATGGCGACTAAAAATATGCCGGTTTAGATACTCCATAGACAGTTTAGACGCGATTATAAACATGGCGACTAAAAATATGCCAGTTTGAAACTGGCTTACAAACTTATCTTAATTTGACAGGATAAAATTAAAATGTTATCTTCTATCCTTTTCTTAACGAAATGGAAAGAAAAAGATGCGCATAACTTAAAATTAGTTAAGTTTGTGAACAACAGAATCGGCGGCAGTATCTATCGGCAGGTATTCAAGTAGATTTTCGTCCTTAACAAATGTTATTTCAGCTACATAGTACTTATTTATCGTTATATGTAATTATTCATAGATTTTATTAGTCTTAATCTATGCAATTTTTTTAAACATTCCAATATCCTATGACTAATCAATAATTTTAACTTAATCTGACTGTCCTATAGGCCGTTGCCTCCGAGGTTATCGCGTAACACATTATCGACAGCAATGGCTTTCATTTTGACAGTTCAACAACATTCATTGCGTTATTTACATTGCTGAACAGACAAATTGTTCAAACATATGAATCAATGTATCAGTAATTTCCCCCATAAATATTAATAGTGTGTTACGAAGTTAGGATGTCTACTTATTATTATTAAATTTGATGTAACCGTTATAACAGTGTAGCGGCACTTACGTCATACTGACGTTACACAAATTCTACATCTAGCAAGCAGAATTTACTGTGCAACTAGCACGCATACAAGTTCACGACGTCAACCGGTGGGCAAGTGCAATCCGCCAGACAATACCAGACTGGTCCTGAATCCTTCCCTTTTCAATGGAAGATGAAATAGAATACCATTATATTATTATTATGTTCACTATATAGATTTCAGATACATAAATATAAAGGGTACAGTAGGTATATTTCTACTGTGATAACATCCTATAAGTTGTCTAAAGTAAACAACAATAAATATTTAAAAGGATTATGTATATTAAGCTATAGTATCGTACTTACAAGCTTTTGTTTTAGCCACATAGCCGTCCTATCTGTGATGACAGCTGGATCAATCCATCAGTACATTCATTCGACTCATAGATTCCTGCCTCCCAGATTGCATCCGGTGTATTTGCTAGGCCGTATCGGATGTATGAAGATGGTGTATTTGATAGATGTCCTCGGTACTCTCCTTTCCAATTTAAAGCTCCTGATTGATAAACAGCATATTATTGACACAGCTTATCGCAAATGAAATCATGACACACCTCAATTCGGCCTGAAACCACGGAATTATTGACAATTCATATCTGTTTGTGATCGGATGCCAAATGACGTTGGTTTTTATGACATGTCATGAATTCATGATCAGTGTCATCAGATATAATAAATATAATTGGACGTTTGTGAGGCCTTGTTGTTACGTTGCATTTGCGTGTTGTGATAATTAATTGAGATGAAATTGTTTTCTCTTTAAGTTGCTTGTATGAATCATTTTTACGTAGTCGTAAGTCGTATAAAAAGTATAAGCTATAGGTCACTTTTTCTGTTTGAGAAGAATTATGGCGAAACAAAGGCACGGTTCAAAGCTTCTTTTAAAGTATAGACATAATTTTGGTTATAATGATGAATACTGCCACTACTTTTCTGAAGTACGACGCCTTATGGTCTGATTTGTTGTTATAATCTCATCAAAATCCATCCAGCCGTTTCAGAGATCAGTCAGGATACCTACCTAAATAGCTTGACTTATAGACGGTTTTATTCAAATAGTTTTTGTTTTCATGGGTGATATACTTTCGTATGCATTTAGTTAAATGCTGTTCTTTTGGTATTTCAAACAGACACTTAAATATTATTTATTTGTATAGTTAGGATATTTTTATTGTGTTTATGACTATGGGTGCTGAATGTTCAAGCAACACTCATGTTCGAGACATTTATATTCAACGCCTCTTATATTGTGGTAGGTAACATTATTTTAAGTGCATCGTGTTTAAATAAATATTGTTTTACTTTTTATTTCTACTAACATAGGCTTAAGATTTTTTGTTAACCGAATATGGATATTGTCCGAAACAAATTATTATTGTTAATATAATTCTACAAATAATAAATTTAAACAAATATAATGAATTTGAAAAATTATAATTCATTTGTGTTTGCCATTATTTTTGGGTATGCTTTTATCAATTGCCTACAAAGTGTCCATATGCTTTGCATTTGTTAGGGCTATACAGCCCTGTAACCAACGAGTCTAGCCAATATGACGTATCCGTGTCATTTCACGCGCAAAAATCAAAACAATGGGCCCCTAAAATGTCGCATGCGAGCGTTCAGCGGAGCGTAGCCGCGCGTGGCCGGCGCGTGGCTTGACAATACAGACTTAATTCTTTGATTGACACTTACAATATTTCGATAACTGATGCAATATTTTGATGATTATCACTCTAGCGAGGCTCCCGCTGTATTATCGCGACACGGCTCGGTTCGTTCATGGTGATTGACTTCTGAATGCAAAATTTAATGTATTGTTTACATGTTGAGTGGAACCTAGTGTGATGTCATTTTAGCGGCGTTCAATTATCAGATTTGTAGCGTATTTTGCGAAGTTTAGATCAGTACTAGGTATAGTACTATTGTCTATATTTCTGTTTTACTTCTCCTTTCGTAGGTCTGCTGGAAGAAATTTCTTAAGAAATAAGCAGCACCTTTCCTACCTACTCAGATCTTAATTTTAACACATCCCTATATATTTTATTGTGTGTACATAAATAATAAAATAAATAAATAAAAATATTTTTTTATCGAATAACTGTAGATATTATGGTTTTTTTTTTTAAATTAGCAAATATTTTTATTTCAAAGGGATGTAAAAATAAAAAATAAATATCTATTCTTTGGGAGACAAGGGAAAAATAAATAGTAAAATAAAACCAGTCAAGAGCATGACGGGTCACGGAATGTATTGGTTTCCGTAGTTTCCCGTACGTTACAATAAGTCTTAAAAAAACTTCAGTTAAATGAATGGTCTATTTGTTTTATTGAGTTGAGCTTGATTCTTGAGTAACGTTCTGTAATACGGATCTAAGTACGGAATTCTAAGAACGGCCCACAAAGGATGGTTATAACTAAAGAAAGACTTATAGATTCCAACTATTCTGTAGCTTATACCCGTTTCGATCCCATCGACAGGATAAATCTTAACAGCGCTTAGTAGCCAAAAGTAAAGCGCCATCTGTCGTGAATTTGGATTACTATATGATTTATACAAACTAGACGGATTATATACGTTGGATTTTCGGTGGTAATTTTGGATTCCGGGAGCCTATTTTTTCAAATTAAAATCTAATGCTTGACCGCAATCCCGCCTGATGATAAGCAGTGATGCAATCGTTGATGGTAAAAATAATAAATTCTTTTTTCATTTGAAAGAAGGATAATAAAATATGTAAAATAAGATAACAAGTATGTACGGTTAAATTACAAACTTAGTTCAGAAATTATTTTGTAATTTTTTTCCAAAACTGTTCAACCTATGAAGTTCAAAATATTTATTCTAGAAAGTCTTTTTAAAGTTCTACCTTTGTGATTTTTTTCATATTTTTTAAATTTAGGTGCAATTACTTCCGATATTATATTAACAAAATCAAAATCGTTATCAGTAGACCCCTATTTATTTTTATATACCTATCCAACAGTATATCACACGTTAGGGTGAAAATGAAAAAATAAGTCCACTTTACTTGTGCGGATAGTTGGATACCCTAATAACACATTTTTTCCTGCTTTTTATTTTTGCACTTTTTTGGCGTGATTGACATTGCTACATATTGGTACTAAATTTCGGCTCTCTAATGCTAACGGTCACTGAGATTATCCGCGGAAGGACAGGCAGACTTGGCGAAACTATAAGGGTTAGTAAGTTTACTACGGAACCCTAAAAATCTTAAACCTCTTGCACTAAGGGTAAAAAAATATATTTTATACCGCTTTATTGTTATATTTGTTGACATAACTTAGTAACATACTTGTGACAGACATTCAGATAAACTTACTTAGGAGTTTTTGTAATAAAGTCCCGTTTATAACAATTACTACGGAAACCTAAAAAGTGCATATCAAATTAATATTAAAGAAATCGAAAGATAGAAATGGAAAATATATTCGTAAAAAACTAAAAGATTAAACCTCTCTAAGCTTCCACAACACACACATGGAAACAGTTCCATAATATATACGCGTAGGTACACAAGCAGGTACAGTATTGTATCTTGAAGGCTGCCACACACCGCCGCACGCGACGGCTACACCCTTACATCGGGCGCTAAACTATGTATTTGGTTACACCTTGGGGAATACCTTTATAACGTACATCATCACTTATTAGAGTACCATTTCGACTACGTTTGAACAGTAAAATTCATGTGAATCACACATCACATCACAACAACGCTCTTTCCTCCTTTTTTATAAACGTTGCTTAACACGTTCAGATCGGCACCTCATAATTAGGTACTTGGTAGCGTACGGCGCAAATCTTCACATGGCCACCGGTGGTACATCTTCTTCTTCTTCTTCTTTCTCAGCCTATAGATGTCCACTGCTGGACAAAGGCCTCCCCCAAGGCTTTCCACAATGACCGGTCTTGTGCTGCCCCCATCCATCGGCTTCCCGCGACCTTCACCAGGTCATCGGTCCACCTTGTTGGGGGTCTCCCTACGCTGCGTCTTCCAGTACGTGGCCGCCACTCCAGAACCTTGCTGCCCTATCGGCCATCGGTTCTACGAGCAATGTGCCCTGCCCACTGCCACTTAAGTTTAGCGACTCGCAGAGCTATGTCGGTGACTTTGGTTCTTCTGCGGTGGTACATCCGGTGGTACATCACCGCCCCATAAACCGAAAGTCTTGCCGGGCGGAGTGCACCACCAGTGGTCACGGACAGCATTAGACAGTAATTACGCTTTCTCTATCATTCTAATAAACTAGTGAGTTAATTTTTTTGTTTATGCCTATGTTTAGTGTATAAAAGGATGTCAAATGAAGACAATAAACGACGATTTGCAGAGGGACTACGAGGTGTTCGAAGAAAATTCAGACGACTCCGTATTGGACCCGCATTATAAAGTACCGTCTCATGATACCCAACGTCACAGGTTGCCGTTAACGTTATGTTCGCTCTAATATAAATCAGTGTTAATAAATCAATGAACTTGACAGCCTCCGTGGCGTGGCGGTAGCGAACGCGGCCGTTGCACAAGGAGGCTCGGGTTCGATCCCCGCACAGTGCAAGTATTTGTATGTAATATTTGCACTGGTCTGGTCGTGCCTCGGAAAGCACGTTAAGCCGTTGGTCCCGGTTGCCATACGAACATCTAGTGGCAGTCGTTACGGGTTGTTGGAGCCCTCAAAAGACTAACAATTGGTCTAACTGCAATGCTTAGATATCGCTTTCGGGTTGTGGAGGTCAGACGGCAGTCGCTTCACGGAAAATATCGAAGTTTAGCCAAATTCAGCAGTTAGACTGGTAAAGCGGACCCCAGACTCCAAAGCTGAAAAAGCTGGGGATGCGACTGGGATTAACGCTGAGATGATGATAAATAAATCAATGAACTACAAACACCATCAACTAGTCGTCGCAGACCATCAATCTTTTCCGACGATTCAAGCACAGAAGCCATTTATAATTTGAATCTAAAAAGAAGATTGGTTCTTTCTTCTTAGAATGATCAAAATATCAACGCCGAATAAGACAATAATATGTAAAAACAACATACCCTGAAATAGAAGTGATCAGTATCCTGCGATTGAAAATTTGAAAGCACAATGAGGATCACTAGGTTACATAGCAGTCTTCGAACGCATCTGTTTGATCGGATGGTAATGATGAACACATAGGCAATAGTGACCATGAACAAAATCGAGACAGTAGTGCTGCTAATATCATCCATACTAATATTATAAATGCGAAAGTAACTCTGTCTGTCTGTTACGCTTTCCTGCTTAAACCTCTCAACCGATTTTGATGATATTTGACACAGACAATCAGACAAATAGAGATCTACGCTTTGGAACGTGCAATTTAGCTTCACTTTTCTTGAACTGACCGACTTTGACTATTCAAAAGTACCAAGTGATGGTTAATTTGAAATAAACGATTTTGATTTTGATTTTTTGTTAATCTTTAGACCCTGAGAAAGGACATAGGCTACCAGTGGCGAAGGGTGAAATTTTGACAAAGGGAAGCCGGTCCAAAAAAATAAACACTTAAACACTTACCTACTGCAGGATATCTTGAATAATATTGCCGGTAGAATAATATAAGCCATAATAACAAACAAAATCCACAGTATTTAACCAAATCTGCGATTAAATTACCTTACAGAATCAGTCACAGTTTAAATAACACAAATATTAAAATATAACAAACGAAATTATCACGCACCAGTGGTATAGCAACATGTCACATACTAACAATAATTTATTTTCAACCTTACGAAATGGAACACGAAAATATGCCAAAATAAAAAGAATATGACTTGCGAAGGATTTCATTATAACGCTAATTCTTTTTAATTTTGTCGTGTTTTCTTTCTCCCGTGCCGTGCTTCAATAACAATAATTTCTTTGTCTCTTTCTAATAGAGGAGAGGAGAGAACTGCAACCCGGTCGCGAATAGCCTATCTTTCTTTAAATTTTACGTACAGTTAGCGAGCATTAGAAAGAGATGGTGACACGCTCTGTCTCTTTTCGCCTCATAGTAAAACGTTGGCCGAGATAAGCTGTAATTCGTCGAGTTACCTTTACGACTATAAAATGAAATGTGATACTTAGGGTATTGCTAAGAATTACTATTGCTATTGTAAATCGCGCAGGCATTTAATTAATAATACTTTGTTAATGAAATAGAATGTAAATACTTTTGTATGAATATGGAACTGATTTTTGAAAGGTAACCCGGTGGGAATCGGCTTGTATGGACTCTTCGCCACTGTAGGCTACCTTTTATCCAGGAAAATTTGATATTCCCGAGGGAAATCTAAAAAGCGCGATATAACCGAACTCCACGCGGGCGAAGCCGCGGGCGGAAAGCTAGTAATATACAGTATGTTAACTAACAGAGAGCGTTCCCGTTAACCCGAAATAGTATAGCATACATACATGCTAAAAAAAATATTTCCAAAAACAAAATGTTTTAAAAAATTTTCCAATAGGAAAATATTCAATAAAAATTTTAAATTGACATGTAAAAGAAACACACTGTACACGCGAACATGAGAGACGGCAACGTCGCAATTTATTTATACATGACGACTACTATTTTGATTTAAAACAGGAGGTTTCAAATTTATTTCCAATTAGAGTTTTTTTTTATTCGGATTTTTTTATGCTGATTTTTCTATGCTGATATTTTTATTTTAATCTATTAATGATATATATTAACGACTTTAAGGGAACGCCCTCTGTTATTTAACATACTGTATAATTCGCATTTCGTAAAATTTACTAATTTTTTTGAATATTGATTTTAACATATTCTTCAAAATAATATCCACCTCCTGAGTTGCACTATGAAAATTTGTCAATTCTTCTAGGCGGGAACTGTAAATACAACACGTTTTCTCAAAGCGGCGAGAATGTATAAGTCTATTGAAAGTATAGTGTGATGTGGCCACCGGTGGTATACCTCGCCAGGTCAGCAAATACTCCGTGCTCCACCGGTGGTACACGCTGGTCTGAACGTGTTAAAGTTGAGTGATATGCAAACGTTTAAAATGTATGGTTAAACAATCGCTAATCACTAGATAACTTTAAGCAACCTTTATGAATATGGGGGTTTGTGTTCTCGTTGGGTTGGCCAGAGGTGTAGTACTTAGATCTACGCACATTACGCCAGTGTTTTTTAAATCTTAGTAATAGAGGACAAAATTAGGTTCCGGACTTCTGATGAGTTCCAGATAACTATAGAAACTAAACTAAATTTAAGTTTAGCGCATTTTTTCTATTTTATTAAGAAACGGACATACGATGAATGTCAGTTTACCTCTTCCTCAGCCTATAGATGTCCACTGCTGGACAAAGGCCTCCCCCAAGGCTTTCCACGATGACCGGTCTTGTGCTGCCCGCATCCATCGGCTTCCCGCGACCTTCACCAGGTCATCGGTCCACCTTGTTGGGGGTCTCCCTACGCTGCGTCTTCCAGTACGTGGCCGCCACTCCAGAACCTTGCTGCCCCATCGGCCATCGGTTCTACGAGCAATGTGCCCTGCCCACTGCCACTTAAGTTTAGCGACTCGCAGAGCTATGTCGGTGACTTTGGTTCTTCTGCGGATCTCCTCATTTCTGATTCGATCACGCAGAGAAACTCCTAGCATAGCTCTTTCCATTGCCCTTTGTGTGACTCGACCACGTTTCAGTTCCGTAAGTCATCACTGGCAACACACACTGGTCAAAGACTGGTCAGTTTACCTACTTTTGACAAATTAAGATACTTCATAGAGAGTTCAGGCGTGATTACAGACGTGACTACTAAAAATATGACACTTTACTTCAGGCATGGACCAATTTGACGACACTGAATAAATATATAAAAAGCCATAATGTGTTCAACTTCATCCTAGTTTCAATTAACAATTTTCGTTTAAGAAAGGATTTTTGAGTCTAAGGCCGGGACTCCACCAAAGCGAAGACGAAACGCGCGGAGTGATGTTTTTTAAACAACCAATGGAGTTGTGTTATTGACACATCTCCTCTCCGCTCAGTTTTAGTGGAGAACGCTGTACGGACATGTGTAATATTTGTATGGTGTGATGTTAGCGGAGATGTAAGCTGTGCGTGGACATCGCACAATGAAGATGAGAGAAGCAAGCGGCGTGCAGTGAGCGATGTCACCCTCCCTTCTCTGGCCCACCAGCAATCCGCAGAGCTCTGCGCGCGTTAAAAAACATGTCTTCTCGCACAGCAAGTAGCACACCGCATACATCTCCGCTTTGATGGAGTCGCTCGAGCAGAAAAACATATTTTCTCGCCCAGCACACAGCACACCGCACATATCACTGCTTTGGTGGAACCCCGGCCTAACGTTGGTCCTCAACTTACTTGGAAAAGTATAATGAAGGTTGAAAAAAATCAGCTTTGTGGTAAACCGTAGCCAGGATGTCACACCTCCATGTGTGTCAATTTTTGAAAACTATAGGTACTAAAAACTTCCCCATAATAATAAAAGCAAAGATAAATGTTGAGCCAAAAAAAATTATATCCATTTATTGAATTAGGAATCTTACTGTAATAGAAATGTAGTTTATGCACAAATTATAGCCTACTTCGGTGCTATTCTGTGCCTGAATCGAAATAAAGTTCGAAATACAATCTCAAAATTTAGGCTAGAATATGCCTTTTGATGCCCGATAACCTAGTCGTTAGGTTAGGTAAGTAGTGGGTTTAGTTCAAGTAGCAATTTATGTACAAGCATCAAGAGCTTAGGGTCTTCAAGGGAATAAAATACTTAACTATTATGGAATGAATAAAAAAGTAAAGCTTTTGCGATCACGTTCTGTTCTTACCTACCATCATGTGTTAAATTATTATTGTCAAGATCGATTGTATGATTCCGTCGTGGCGTCGTAAATGTTCGCCTCGGATCACATTTTATCGCGGGCCTCGTCGCTCCGGCGCCGGCCACAATGTCCCCAAATGATTCAACCGCGCCCAAGGGCTCAATTACGTTTAGGTACCTACTCGACCCGGTAGGGAGCTTTACTTATTATTACAATTAACTGTATTATTTTGATCGCTTTACTCTTCTTTAAATCAGATGTAAATGAGTTTTAAATGTAAGATATGATTGAAATAACTGAAATGAAATATTTATTTATTTTTATACAATATGTAAAGAAAACCCTGTCCGACCCGTAAGGATAATACAGGTTAGGTAAACACATGACCAAATAACATATGGAATTTTACATAATCATCACAGTAACTATACTAGTGCATTTTGAAATAATCTCTTTTTCCCGCGAATTAATTCCAACTTTTTCCCAAAATTTGGTAATTTTTAAAAAGTGACAACATTACTACATCTGTTACAATATCGTAATAGCTTTAAATTGACGTTCCATCATAATTAGCACAGTGACGATTATTTAACTATTAACGTCCCCTCTATTTGGCCCCTCAAATTGAACTTTAACCCATGGGATACAAAATGTTAACAATTAACGCCCCGGAGTTAATCACTAACGCCTTCGATTTGTTTTACTTACTATATTTTAAACGTTCTTTTTTTAAATAATTATAAACTTGTGCTTGACCGCAATCCCAGCTGATGGTAAGCAGAGATGCAATCGTTGATGGTAAAGCGCGCTAGTTTATAAAGCCTAATCACTCAAAAAAAACTGAGTAAATACTTAAATAGGAAGGAAGACGGCAGTTGACAGTATAACATCGGCTGCCGGCAGAGGTTACCACCCAGCAGATAAAGTCTTGCCGCCAAGCGATTCGTCGTGTACCGGCATGATATCTGATGAAGCCGTACGGAGGACGGGTCTGACCAGTTGTGTTGCGATGTGTGTCGGGTACGATGCGCCAAATATTGTTGTGTCAGGAGGTTGATCGTGGAGGGTCTCCAGATCAATCTCCCTCTGGCACAGCGTCGTTGGTCGTGTTGTTGGGTTTAACATTGCATCTCCTCGCTCAATTGAAATCCGCTATCCTATTTTTTTTAGGCAATAGGCTCTTAATAAACTATTGCGCTTTACCATCAACGATTACATCACTGCTTACCATCAGGCGGGATTGCGGTCAAGCATTAGTTTACAAATATAAAAAAAAAATGCTTTGATTTGGATTTTGACTATATATAATACCTACTAGTTAAAGAAAATATAATACATTTTTGTGTTTGTTTAGTTTTCACAGGGATGGGTGAAATTTGGCACATCATTTAGCATTCAGGGATTTTATCACGATATTCACGTGAGATCGAGACATATGCGGGTGAAACCGCGAGAAGAAACTAGTGTTAGATAATAGCAATTTACGTACCTACTACTTCGAAGTTAATGCTAGTAGATTACCTAGTTAGTAGTAATGATTCGCAAACGAAGGCGAATATTTCGAAATACCAATGACACTCTGAATCAGGGTCGGGTTGACAGAAGTATGGTTATAGAAAAAATTGTATGAAGTTACTGTTAGCCTGCTTCATCCTACTGCTTGACAAGAACCTATGACTTTCAGCTCTTTCAATCCAGGGCAAACGTAGACTACTGATCATTTGTTTTGTGCAGCTCATGGTCTGCCACGACGTCTTCTACATGTGCCAGGGCTCCACGTAGGCCGAAAACTTACTGGGCTTACGGCAAACGTGACCGGTCCACTTCCACTTCAGCTTAGCTGCTGTTTGAGCAACGTCAGTAATCTCTGTAAAACACAGATATGCCTATTCGGCGTTACCTTGCATTTTGGCAAACCTTTAGATTGGACTTTTGAATGTTTGTCTGTGATAAGGTCAAAGTGGGCAGATTTCCTTTCAACAGCTCTTTCATGGACCAGTAGCTCTTCCAGGAATTTTCGATCTTCCTTACTCAGAATTGATAATAATTCATCACAATCCCTACTTTTCCTTGGTAACAGACGGAGATCGTTTCAGTCTCGTCCAATCTCAAGATTATTTTTATTGAAAATAATCTTGAGATTAGACTTTGGATTGCTTTAATCTATTTTGCATGTGGAAAATAGTACTAAGAGTGACGAAGAAAAGTGAAGTGAACCATCGTCTCAAAGTACTAAGATCAAGAATTTTCCTTAGTGCAAACATCATATTCGCATTTTTAAGCCAGAATCAGAATAAAAATCACAAATCTTCCTATTCTAAACACAGAAAGTCAGTTTAAAAACGAACCAATATTTTAAGACGGGAGTTTGCACGTCAATGAGAGCCGGCGAGCGCCGGCGAAAATTAGCTAAAAGTGGCTTTCGTCACCGTCATCCATACTTTTCGCTCTTACTAAGCGAACAATGGGTAAGAGCGGGATAGGAGACGCAGGAAAAACCGCTTCAGGCACCAGGAGGGAAGCGGTAAGCACCCTATTGTTTTGCACTCCCTGAAGCGCGAATCGTTTGTAGTTATACGGGTGTACAAGAATTGTAATTTAGAACGAAAATTTTGCGCTTATGTATTGGGGTACGTGGCAATAAATGGTTTTGGTTACAGTTGGTACATGCGAAAGATTAACCTCGTATGAAATACTTAAATACAGCTTTTTAAATACTTAGATAAAGCTGTTTTATGTCTTGTTTAAGATTGTTCTTAGAAACGATCGAATCGAATTAAGAAATTGTCTTCAGTCTACTTTTAACCGAATAATTTTGAGCACTCAAAATCTCTTTTTATGTATTGAATAATACACACCGATTACTTAAAAAAATTGCGCATCTATTTCAAGGGCAAACTAAGCTGGTTTATTCCAAGAGATTGATTTCACAGGACTTATTAAAAATAACTTAATGTTTAACTAAGTTCTGCTATTTCATTCTGCCATTGAACATTGAAAAGTTGTGGGTTGCCAAGCGTAAATATACCAAATATTTTAAAAATAACGAGCGATCGCGTAAATAAGTAGAGCGTTTTCATTGATAAAACGAAGCTATTTTATTTACATACTTTTGTTGTTTTAAGCTAGACGATGGCGCCGATCTCTTGTTCTTAATTTAAACCTTTAAGATCCGTGCATGTTTTTTTTCTATTTCATTAAGACAAGGACACAAGATGAAGCATGAAAAACGAAACGTCAAAATATAAGATGTAGGCATCGACTTCGAAAATTGAAGCCTTGCATATATCAGCCTACTCGTTAAATTTTGGATAGTATGACACCTTGAACTCTTTGAGCTCGTGGAGTTCAAAAATAAACTTATAGATAGGTACTGCACTAGAGAGAGAGAAGGCTTGAAGATCGACCCCTGTGGCACACTTACTCATGAGCACCTTAAAAGTACTTATATTCCATTAAAATATTCCCACAAGCAATATCTCTTTAAACAAGACCTCCATCAGACTTCAAAATACGACACGAAGCATTTTGCTCGTCTGTTAAGTTGAAAATGCAGCGCTCACAGAATTTCATTATGCCCGCGTCCAAACAAATAGTTTTGACAGGAGCCTTTGATGCTGTGTAATGAGATATCTAATCTGTGGTCCTCCCAGCAATCCCAGCGGTCTTATTTAAATGGTTTTTAGTGTAAGTTTTGACAGTGGGGCGTTTGGTGTTTGTAATCCGGTGGTGCGAAGTTTTGGGGGACTCCAAGTGTCTGATTTTGAAGTTATTGCTTTGGTTTATTTATTCATCCTTGTACCTAAATTTGTAAGTGAAAGGGCATAATTATTAAAGAGAGGTCTTTTATAATGAACAAGTGTAGGTAATTCTGAAAACGTGTAATTCTGAAAACATTTTACCTTTTATATACGTGTGAATTTGTCTACGTTGTACTATTGTGGGAATAATTAATACAGTTAACAAAGTAATATATTACATTTTTAACGCCAAGTTGCTGTTTAAAATTTCTTCTCATTATTAGATAAGCCATCTACAGTAAAGTCCAGTTAAGCAGACATCTTGTGCTAAACTACGAAAAATTCCAATCATAAAAAGAAAATATTTGAGGACTTATTTGTTATAAAATTAAAGCTATCCGCAATTTTGTATAGTATCCAATCAGTAGGTACGGATTGTCAAATTATACTTGTAAACATTTTACAGACAAAGATGCTATCTACATTATATTCATTCTATTACTTCTTCAATCATTGAAACAATCGCCAATCAATACAAAATGAACGACAAAAGAACGACAAATTACCGTTTTTTTTTTCAATCTTCGAACTCAGTCGGAGCCATAACGATATTATTGTGGAGCAAAACAATGAACCGGTAACTCAGGGGATTTTAAACCTTATTAACTCTCCCTTTTTTGCGATTATGACCAAAGTCGTTCGCTATGATATTTCGGTACGTTTTGTCAATCGATTAAAAGTAAAGACAATGATTGGATTTTTATTTCACCAGTTACTGTTGATAAAATGAAAATGATTTAATATTGAGCTGCAATTTGAACCTAGTGCGTTTTACCATCAACTTGCATCATTGCTTACCATCAACTTGCATCATTGCTTACCATCAAGGCGGGACCACAATCAGAAAATTATAAATGAAAATGGAAACAAAACGTAGTAGGTACGAATATACTTATAATGGTATTTTCCTGTCACATACACGGTGCAAGATTTCAAAGTCATTTTGAAATCTTGAATAACTAGCTCCCGGCTTCACCTGCCTTCAACATACCAAATTTTATTGGATACGTTGTAGCTGGTCGGAGATAAGTCGAAAGAAACAGACAGAAAAAAAGTGTGTGTGTCAGCTCCGACGCACGACTGGAGTTTACTCCTTAAGTCCGAGAAAAAAAAATAAAAATGAAAAAAAAAAAAATAATATTTAAACATTTTTATTTTAATTATTATAATTATTTTTTTAAATATAACATTATCTTAATAACTAACAAAATATAGTTGTAAAAAGATAATTATGCCACTTTTTTAGATTAGAAAGTTGCGCACCAAAGGTGCGCACTAAAATAGTAACGCTTAAAATTCGTTACTCGTTAGTAGGTTTTATCCCTCGGATTTTTCTCATACCGGGCGCCTTAAACAACGTGTAACATAAAGGGTATATAACGCATGGCATCTTTACATGATATCAAACGATATTGGAAGGGTTTTTTAATTCTATTTCTATTTCTTATGAGGAAAAACACCGCCTGTGATAGGCTACTATCATACTAGTCGCACAGAGATATTGAAGACATTCATCGGATTTTGGCAAGTAACGTGACGGGTAACGAGTAGTTATTAACATATGTAGTGTGCTGCCACGTTTGTTATAATTTTATTTTAAGAAACACACGATACCGAAAATTTGGTACCAATTTTTTGGGTATTTTATTTTGGGTTGAAACCTTTCCGATATCGTTTGATATCATCTAAAGATACCATGCCCTTGGTATGTATATACCCTTTAGTTTTTTTTTAACAAGTACCGTTTATACTGATACAATATTATTATAGGGTAGGTCGTCCCACCGATGTGTATGTTTTTTTAAGGCATTAAATGGGTTTATTTTTGTAGTCTCCAAAATGAACCAAATACGGAACTTATTTGGCATTTCTGTAAATTCTCACTCAAAAGTGTTCATCCTGATAGAAATGATGTTCAACATTATTTTATTCATATTTTTTCTCAATCGGGTCGTAATTAACCCGACTGTCATCGTATAGAGGGACGAGATTTTCATTGACAATGCCGTCGTTTGTTTCTTAGGGGCGAAAAAGACCCGAGGCGCTTGTCTGTTTTTGCTCTTCTAGTTTCAACTTTGTCCACCAAAGATAGGGTTGGTTTATATGTGGCAATATATTTGGAGGATTAGGTTCTCTTTGATGCTCTCAATAGGATTTCACGCATAGTTAGTGTTAGAGCTATATTGTGGAAAGTTCTTTGATTCTGGGTGTATTTTTGATTCCATGTTTCACGGTGTTTGAACCACTTTGGGGGAACATAATCGTGCTAGTGACTGGAGGGGCAAAAAAAAAATCATAACATTATTTTTTTATTATTTTCACAAACTTTTGGACTGCGTTGACATGAACATTGATTATTTAGCTGTATCATTAGTTTCCAGTTTTGTGGCTAGATTAGCAATTTTTTTTTTACATTATAAACTAGTGCTTGACTGCAATCCCGCCTGATGGTAAGCAGTGATGCAATCGTTGATGGTAAAGTGTACTAGTTTATTAAGCCTACTCAAAACTTAGGAATAGGAAAGATGACGGCAGCTGAGCGAGGTGATGCAATCTTAAACCCAAGACCAACATGACCAAACGATGCTGCGCTAGAGGGAGATTGATCTGGAGACTCTCCACGACCAAACTCCCGACACAACAACATTTGGTGCATCGTACCCGCCACACATCGCAACACAACTGCTCAAACCTGTCCTCCGTACGGCTTCACGGATTTTATTTGATTGTAAATAAAACATACTGGAGTATTCAATACCTTCTTTGATATTACAAGTATGTTTTCATATATTATAATGCATTCGAATATCTCCAGAGAGTTCCGAATTCTAACATTTATTGCATAAACTAGTTTAGTAACTAGTTTATTTGGAATAAATTCAATGTCAGAATTTTTGAAACTTGGCAGCCCAAGGGCCGACGCCTTTTGCTGCCAAGTTCCAAAAATTCAGTCAGAATAATGAAGCTAGTTGGCCATGTCACCATGCCAAACGTTCATATGGAGAAGAACGGGAAAGAAACTCTATGGACACTCAATTAATTAAAATTTTGTTTAAACGTGTAACAATCTCAGAGTAACTACTTAATTGCAGATTGAAGTATATGTAAAATTATTAGCTGCCTTAGTCGTCTGAGTAACATTAATTTATCTTTATTTAAAGCAAGTCTTAACAACCCGTATACACATATTTTAGATATCGTAGGAAATCGATAGTTATAATATTTGCAGACATTCATAGCCCATATCCACGTCCCAATATTGTTATCCAGTGAAGCGTCCACCAGACTCCGGTCATATTCGTGAACATCGATCATACGTAACACGATCCTTGTCGTCTTGCAAAAGCACTATCTTTGAGGGATTATCTTTTAGTTGCTCTGTAGTGAATGAAGTTTGATGGCTTTGGCATTATCAGCTACACACAACACAGACAACTAGCGTGTATTTTGTTGTTTATAAAAGCCTATCACGGTAAAAATGGGATATTTTTCGCGAGTTTTAAGTATCGTATAGCTTTTATTAATTAAGCGTTCGAAAAAATCAAATAATAGGGGCACGTATAATCACGGTGTTATTGTAGAAAAAAAAAATGCTCTAAAAGCATTATCCACGAAGAAAACAGCGGAATACGTTTGTATAGAAAAAAAACCACTAGAGTTCCGTCTTAAGAATAGGCTATGTAAGTAGTTTATATTATATATAACAGATAACATCAATATAAGTTTTTTATAGCAGATAGAGAGACGGATTCACTTATCTAACTATACTAATATATAAAAGAGAGTTTGTTTGTTGGTTTGTTTGATAGCCTAATAATCCAGGAAGACTTTAGGCTGTATAACATCATGCTGCGATCAATAGGAGCGGAGCATTTAAAAAAAAAACATATCGAGGCCTACGCGGGTGAAACCGCTAGTGTAATCACAATTTTAAAATGGATAGTTTACATTCATTTAGCATACCGTCGGACAGTCTTTACCCGGTAGCTTTATATACAGTACGGAGTATAAACCGAACCGTAGAATAAATGTGTCTGTCAGTTCGAGTTCCAAACAACACTGAGGAATGTACCTACACACTGCGAATACACCGTAGCAATTCATGGTAAAAAAGACTTGACTATACAAAGATCTTTGCTCTTAGATGAGAAATCATCAAATGAATTTTGGGGGTCGAGAGCGCGGTACGTTAGTCAAGTATTAAAAAAGCGGCGGTAGTCACTATTAATTTAAGTTTGTAGTCAATTTTGTAAATAATTAACTACCCTTACTTTACCTACATACTACTTACTATACTTACATATTTCATATAACATTTTCATTTTAATACACTAAGTAATTACTGTATTTTATTCCAGGCTATGGCACCAACTCGTTATCGGCTATGTCGAAGTCGACACTTGATGCTCACACGCATCTACGTCAACCAGGTTAGTGAATATATAACAGAATTTACACAAATTCGTCTACACTTGGTTATAATTTTGCTTGAATTCGCTGTGTAACTATAATTTCACTTCAAGTATGTTCTATGACGCTGATTGGATCACTATTCCTACACACTTATTGCTATTCAATTATTTGTATAATCTCCGTTGCGGTCAGCTTCTGTTCAGAGCAACAACTGACCTACAATACAAACGTGTTAGTGGATAACTCGCTTGTTTTTCAATATTCTAGCTTTATCTGAAGACTTTTATAGACAAGGGGTTCTCTTATAAAGCGGTTTGTATACACAGCGGCTTTCAACATACCTAATTGTTATCATGTTTTTCGTTAGAATATGTGAGCAAATTTTAAGTGCGATACGATTTGATTCATCATTTGATACCACTTTCCCTTTTCTTACAGCCTAACTGTAAAAATCTACACTTTGATAAATACGCCAATATTATTTACCTATCTGAAAATATCTTTTAAAATTAAATCATAAGACCAGCATCTAAGACTCAAAATACAATTCTTGGAAGGTGTAACGAACTAAAAAATGTCGAGCGACCGAACTTGCGCACTTCGCCAATGTTTGTTGTCTACGGTCAGTTACCCAAGGCACATACGGATTATTTGGAGACCGTACCCTTAGTGAAGCTGAGCACAATCGTGAGCACAAAATTGAACTTTCGATCGTTTGGCCGGCAGTACTATGATGCTAGATTTGTTAGAATTGAATTCTTTAAATTGTGGGTACGTTATTGGTTAAGCCCAGAGCACGGGTTTTAGAAAACAAACACTACAAAATCAATCTTAAACACAAAGTATTCACTTCAAACTAACTTATTACAGGCAGTTTTGAATTGACAAGGGTTCAGCCAGTCAGAAAGATAAAACTTGTTACCTATTCTAAAGCGGCACCCTAATTGTGTAACACACTATTACTATCAGTTGGAATCATTTTGAAGCTTATTGCTATTTCATTGCTACATTTGTTCCAAAATATGTCTGCTCGACAAAGTAAACAACGCAATGAATGTTGTTGAACTCTCAAAATGAAACCCATTACTACTGATAGTGTGTTACGTAATTACCCTGCTAATTAGGTACCTATAGAGAAGAACAGGCAAGAAAGTCTATGGAGAATCTTTTAAACACAAAATATTGGTTACTTTTTTCTTGATGAAATCACAGATGAGAGAACAATATAAAACACATGCATGTTAAAAACGTCTAATAGTAAATAGATAATAAAAAAAAAACGATTGTAATATCTACTGACGTCAGTTCATTTTCTCCTTTTGATAGACCATACCAAAATACATGTAATAACAATTACAATACTGTCGATTATGGAATCACTACAGATGATAATGGTAACAAAATCATAGCTGCAAATTGTCAGTAATAAGAAAACGCTCCTTTACTAATGAAGATCGTTATCAAAGTGGCTTCAGATATGGACCCCACACGCGTGACTATGATACCGATTAGGAGCTTAATGAACCTAAGTTATCTTAGTTATTTTTGATAAGTAAAATCTGCAATTTTGGGAAGCGAAATGTAAAAGAAAATATCTCCGATTTAGTTGAAAAAATCTAACCTATAATTATAATAAAATAGTAGCTAAGTCTAAACTGTGTCTTGAATATTTTTGGTAAAACAGTAACGTATACCTTGATTTAACCTGTGAAATGAATTAATGAATGTAGGTATTTCAATGTCGACAAAGTAAAAAGCCAATCGCCCTGTAGGTAAGTCACGATGCGTTAATTTGATTCGAATTACCAAAACAAAAAAAAAAAAAAAGAAAAATTGAGGTTTTCTCAGTTCATGTCCTTCGCTTCGTCAGTCAAAAGTCAAAAATAATCCTGAAGGATAAGTGCGCCAATATGAGCACTTCCATAACTTCAAAAAGAAAAGTAGATCTTTTACTCCAGGCAATAATTCTCAATATAAACTGATGTAAAACAAAAGATCCGGAAAACCGCAAATTGTTAGAGATCAAAGTTCATACAAAACCACAATATAGCTGAACCAAGTGAGCATAGTAACTCAACCCTAGATTGTCACCAGGCACGCGGCGAGCGCAAACAACGGAGCCAATGTTTTCTAATGAAATCGAGAAGTGACGCACCTCTGTGATGTCACTCATTTCAAAACTAAGGGTTCTTAGACAGAACTGACGGAAGTTTTGGAAGTACCTAAAATAATTTATATTTTCTGTGTTAAATTGCATCTTCGACCTGCTTTTTTTAGCCCCAGAATGGACAAAAACGTTTTATTATCTACTTTTGTTGGTGCCAGTAACAGTTTTATGGTCCTAATTTCTGTTCCATAAACGACGACCTTTTATATGGTGTCCTGCATGTCCAGTCGTCTGCACATGAACAGGGACACGAACTGATGGATGCGCGGCAAACACGTACCCGAATTATGGGTTGAGTCCATTTAGATTGCCATTGGCACGCTAAGAAGAAGAGCTCGCTCTTGTGTTTTTATATCCGAAAGCATACAAAACAGTACCGTTAATTCAGGTCTACTTGATTTCGGAGAAGCTATTTCACCTATTTCTACTAAAAACACGAAAGTAAAATTATTACTGCTATACTGACCCAATCCAATAATGATGGCGGCATACATTCAAAATATTTGTGTGGTTGTACTTCATGGCAATCACTAAAGTTAGGAATGCCTTGTTCGGCACTTTCCTACATACTTGAGTTGGAAACAACAGTACCAATTGCTTATTAACATGCGATCTCTTATCAGCGTCGTATTTTAATTCGATTTATATGTTAGGTCTGTGTTACGGAATCGTTTTTGTTGTAGTTAGTTTCGGTACTAGAAACTCAAGGCTTTTTGGAGTGTTTTTGGATTAGTCCATCTTAAGAATTTATTATATTGGTTTACCATCACAATTTGTCCGTCGATTTAATATTTCTTTATAGATAGGGACCTTTTACTGATATCAGTTTCAGTTGTTAGTTCAGTCACTGATCTTTTACTGGTTTCGCGGACAAATACATTTTTAATCTTACAATGTGACCTGATATCTCTCGTTCAATGTATAATTCAAAGAGCAGTTAACGTGACTCATTGTAGTTAACCATCTATTACTTCCAATAGTAGTAAATCAGTTCTTACAATAGTAGATACATACCATTAAATTCTTTATTTCATCGACCACCCAAAATTGTCTTCAACAATGTTTTCACACAAAAAATCCCTAGCCCTGGCTAGCAAAACATGTTTGCCTAGCGTTTGATCGGTCGCACCCATATTCATGCAAACAGGGGTAAGTAAAATAGGAAAGAAATCAAAACGTTGTTTTCACAGGCGTGCGTGCGGTGACGGTCGACAATGTCTTTTTGTGTCGTGTTGTAGGGAACTAGGGGCCCAAGTCATGCGGAATTTATCGCCTTCGACACTATTCAACCGAATTTCTAACTACAGAAGATTTACCAGGTATTGCTATGAAGATAGAGCCTTTCCGATCGTTAAAAATTTGAGGAACTTGAGTAGATACTAGTTTGATGAAAATTTTCAGAATCAAAAAGTGTTTCCGAAAAAAGGGTTTTCCGGTTGCGAGGATGCGTACAATGGCTTCTACTACTTCTTCTATTACAAGTTACAGCATGCCATTTTGTACTAAAAAAGACATGTTATTTGGCATATATGCCTAATTGTAGGAATTAGGCAATCGCAGAAAGTTTTGAAGCTTACCTATATGATTTTAATGAACACGACAAGGTAAAAACGAAAGAATACCCTATAGAGCTGTTCAATTTCATGCATTTATCATAAAGTGCACTAACTCGATCTGAATAGATGCATTGAATGCATCTAGGCCGGACTGAATTGGATAATTATATTCCTATTTGTCACAGGCCCAGACCAGCAAATCACAAACATTTATTTGGAATGTTCCACTATGGCCCAATAAATTGTCAAAATGGACAATTTAGTGAAAGTAAATTAATGATTAAAAATACGTATACGTTGAAAATATATGTATTCGTTGTCCTATTAATCATTTCATAATTATTGGGATTTTTCCACTTTACCTCACCAGGCAATGTAGAATGTTTAATCCATACTTTTAAAATACACTGGCTTTTCTAGATTCATAATACTAGAATTTGAAGAAACTTAATAAAATTATAATTCAAACTAATCACTTCAGAAACGCTAAACTAAAGGAAAAAACCCTAAGCTAGACAAAATTGGAATAACAAATGGGCATGCTCTTCATTTCGATCTCGCTTCATGGTAAACGGATGAAGTCTACGATACAGACGTGTTGTGGCAGACGCCACGGCCTGGTCAGTGTTGCTTTGGAAGCCGACGGGTTACAGTGAGCAGGACCGACAGAAAGTTCTCCATTTAGATTTTTGCAGTAGTCGCAGTTAGGAAAGAAAAACTGAAATTCGGCATCAATTGTCTCGACAGTAAATTGTACCTTAAGTGCTTAACACACGATCAATCAAAATCTGAATGATTTAGACAGACATTGTTATTCCATTTCTTCATATGTTCGAAAAAATTGTCACGTCAACAACAACTCGTCAATGTACTTAATCAAAGCAATGAAACATTCATTGCTTTGATTACATTGTTGAAGTGTCAAAATGCCAATGCCAAAGCCATTGCTAGTTCGTGTGTTTCTTAATTACCCCGCTGATATACTTATAAGCATGCTCTTAAATACCAAATAATTGAAGACAATTTCAGTATAACAAAATCTTCTCAAACAAGATTTCGCGATAGGTTAGTCCCACAAAACAATTACTAACCAATAATCATACATCTTAACAAATAGAAATGTCAAAATAAATCTGCCGGGGTGAACATTATTGAATCCGGGAGTGGGGGCCCAGGATTGCAATCAAACGGCTAATGCTACAGGGGCCCGGAATTGCACTAACGACTCACTGGGGGACTCGTAATGCACTGAAATCAATTAATTATCCTTTTATTATTATTTTATGGATCTTTTGCTTCTTCTGAACGAGTATCTCTGAATTATTCTGCGATCTGAGTTTCGTCATTGTGAAGAATTATCACGAATTGTAGAAAAAGAAGTACGAAGTATTGTGTATATGTATTTATTTTAGTGTTTGGTCTTGATCTGTTGGTGTTTAGTCGGTTTCGCGAAACAGAACAGATTACAGCGAAATACTAAAATATTAAACCAAAAACACTGCCTTAAAATGACCACCTTTTATTGATCGACGGATGTCTATGCTGGCGTCATAATTGGAATACAAATTTGCTCTTTGACGCCGCGGCCGCACGTCGGGCAGTGATTTGGCCCTTTGTGCCGCACGCATTAACTCCTTCAGGCCTCGAGCAACCCCCCACACTTTTTCACCCCATACCCGAATAACAACTTTAACTGTAAGCACTAAGGCACAAAATGCCTATTCAACCTCCAACGCCACCGATTTTCGATTTTCAGCTAACGCAGTAAGAACTATTTCTCTTTTGTCGTATGACGCACATCATTGGCTCTCAAAGCTCCTGTCACAGAATAATGCGTCTTATTATGGTATGATATAGAGTTTGAGTTAGCTCCTGCATGTATTTCTACTGCAAAAGATTAGTGGTAATGGCGCGTAATTACAGTAGAAAAGACTAACACCGTGAGGTTCATTTGGCGAGCACCAATCAGTTGTAATGTGAAGGGGTTTCGCTTTGAGTGCTGCTCTGGGCACCAACTGATTCACTTAACGGCAAACACTTGGGCCACTTGTTCAGGCGGCTCATGAGTTTCTTTAACCCGAACATTTATTATGGTAAATGGGTTCCAGAAATAAAATGACAAGTTGAAAATTTTGGTAGATTCGGCATAAACTTTACTTTTATGTGAAATGAGTATATTGCACTGAAAGAGTTGTCTACTATCTAGTAAATAATATTAGTTGACTATCTTTATTAAAACGTATCAATGCCATTCGTATGGTGGATTTCGAATTGATAAAAGTAGTTGAGGCTGTGTGAAGTTACTAATAGTTACTAATAACACATTGAAATTTCTTTTCTTTTTTATTTCTAAGAATGCAAAGACTATTCCAGGTCCTTCGAAATTGGCTCAGCGAAGCTCAACAAATATTCTACATCTCTGCCGAGAATTATCTCAGCCTTGGCACAATAAATTTTATATGGAGTTCACCATGTTTGCTATAAGAATGTATTGTTGACAGTGCGTCGAGGGGAAGCGACAGACCGTCCTGGCAAACAGCGGGGGACATATTGTCCACTGCCCAAAATAAAAACGAGAAATATGTTCGTCTTAGTTTATCATTTAGAAGATAATAAAGATGGAAGAAACATCTTAGAAGAAACGTGTCCAGAACTCAGAGTAAAAGCAAGCATATTGTACATGGTTGAGGTTCTATTACGGAATTAGTAAACTGTATCCAAAACGAACAGCTATAATTATGATTTTTTACGTGATTGAAATATTGCAAAATGATATGTCTACGAAATCTACGCAATTAAAGGGATTGACAATGTTACTATAGTTACAATTGACGTTTCGGGAACCTTAAAAATTCTCATGCAGTCAACGAGGAAGTTGTGAACACACTGCCTCTTCTCTAATCTCAACACTATCTCACCCCATCACTCATCAACGTCAGAACAAAAGCGGATTTCAAGATACCTTTACAAATCAAAAACCGAATGAAACACAAAAACAATCAAAGGCAGTAAGTGGCGACAGTAGCACCGGCGGGGGGCACGTCCCACCAAATTTGATCGCAAATGGAAACTGTTATCGCTTTTCGACAAATCTATTGGGGACGTTCCAGAGTTATAACTTCGTTTCAGGTGATTCTAGATATTGATGATTTACTTGATGAGTTTTAGATTAGAAATCAATTGATTTTGAGCTTTTATATCCGATTTAAATGTGTATAGTAGATTATTTAGTTCCTAAAAGATATGTGTGCGAGTCACTTTTAGGTTTACCGATATTCATATTAATTTGTGATTTTTGATCTCATAGTAAGTTTTCTATAGTTTCGTTGTCGGCCCATTTATGGAGTTCTTTTTTCAAATTGTGTTGTGATTACTTTTATGAAACTTTTGGCAAGTTTATTTTTACACAAACTTATCATAAAATAGGAATAATAACTGAACTTGCAATTAATATACGATATATAAAGAAAACCCTGTCCGACCCGTGATGGTATTGTTAGGTATCGATAACTGATTCTACCAATGCCTACAAACCCGGGCTAAAGTTTAAAAAAAAAATTCCGTAAAAAAACATTATTTCGCAAAAGGAGGTAAATTATTACATGTGCTGTAGGCCAAACATGCGCGGGCGAAGGGGGGCAGGACACGCGGCAAGTGTGAACATCGCTATTCGCTCATAATAATACCGTCAAAATAGTAATGTTACTTATTAAAAAATTACCAAATTATGAGGAAGTTGAAATTAATTCGCCGCAAAAAAAAAATTCAAAAATGATTAGTCTTGTTACTATGATCATTATGTAAAATTTCATATTTTATTTGGTCATGTGTTTACCTAACCTTTATTATCTTTATGGGTCGGACAGGGTTTTCTTTACATATTGTATAATAAAATATTAATTGCTGCTCCTGATGCCGAAAATACATTTTTTACATTATTATGTTTACATTATTATGATTAGCTTAAAAAGGATGTTCGAATTTGGATTCCAGATTGGTTGAATGAATTTGAATGAAATTTGACACACGGGGAGTTCATGACCTGGATGAACTCCATTTCGATACCAACGCAGGCGAAGCAAAATAAACTAGTTTCACGCAAAGTCGTAAATCTTGATTATATTATCGGCATAAATTCCAAAATATTATTTACGTCTATAAATATTATAATCATTTTACTCGTCCGTCCAAAAGCGAATCAAAACGGGTGTGACGTCAAACGAATGGAAATTGGTCACCGTTTCAAGGGGTGGCGATTAGAGGAGATTATTAACTTGTGTCGAGATATGAATCATGATTCAAAAATTATGGGGCATTTTAGAGTTCATAATAAAATCATTCATTCATTTTATAATTTGATGTTCATGATAGTTGTTTTAGTTTAATAGTTAGAAGTAGACACTATAGACAATAGACATACATAGAATTGTTAGGCTTGACACAATAGTAATGTTAGATCTTTTTGGTAGACTATGATGTGGGTGCAGTTAATTTTTTTTTTATCCTTACTTCTCAATACGGTTCAATTTCTACATTTTACAACTAAACATGCATAAGCGTATATTGCTCCTACCATTGTACTCAACATCAAAATCATGTACTTAAAAATTACATCTAATAGTCACCGTTCGTGCTAATCCATCCGCATCACACTGAGCTCGCTCCGCAGCGCTCCGAAACGCATGGAAACGCTCAAAAACGTTCGACGATCATTTATCATAATCATCTCGATTGGATAGCGCCTCGCCCCTTCGAGCGGCTATTTACCCTCCCTCGATTTAACTATTATTGTGAACATTTTTTTATGCTCAACTTGCCTTTTGACAGTTACAGTGAGTTGCGATATTCCAAGTCTTTCATCTTCGTTAATAGTGCTTTGACAGACTTTAATAGTCTCCTCTTCCGCTGCATTCATGTTGCAAATCACCTAGTATTCAGCTTTACTTTTAGTTACACGTTTTATTGTACGCGTGTCGACATTTATTCCTAATTACATAATTATTATCAACGCAATAAGTCAAATTACCACACCATCATATTGACTTAAATATAACATTTCACTAAAGTTCAAGTTTGCAAACAAACCACAAGCGTTTGTTTCTATCGTTTCATTTTTGAAAGGGTTTTAAACGGTTATTTAGCAATAAATACAGACAGCTGTACAATGACGTTAAATGCTTTTTCTATATTATTACGACTACTTACCACGTAATTATGTGATTGCATTATTAAACCCGCCCGCAATAGAACACGCTAGCAATGTGCTAACATTGCTAGCGTGTTCTATTCATATGGTATCATTATTAGTAACGGAAGAAATTATTAGCGAGTGCGATTTGCGCATCTGGGGTGTTACGGTTACCTTTTTTTTAACTCGCAACCCCGACCCAGGAGATATCGGTCTCGATATTGTCTCCCGACCAGGGAGTCTCCTGCGGCGGCTAGTGACGTGAGGGCGCTGGGATACCCGCTCCCTCGCGTTCCGCCTCCTCCTATGCCAGAATCAATGCTTCGCAGAAGGAGGTGACGGCCTGCCATGCACTCTCGCTCCCGACCATGAAGGAAGGCGAGAGATCGCCGCCGATCTCCGCCACGAGGACACGACGTTGCTCTACCAAAGCCGGGCAGACCTCCACCGTGTCCTCAGAGCGATCCACACAATGGTGACACCCTGGCGTTTCCTTCCGTCTTATACGGAACAGGAATCTCCCGAAACAACCGTGTCCGGTGAGGACCTGCGCCAGATGGAAGGTGAGCGCGCCGTGGCGCCTCTCTAGCCACTCCTCAAAGAAGGGACTTACCGCCGCTATTGTGGCGTGCCCAGTGTCACGGTGACCTACGTGTAGGTTGGCAGGACTGCACGGTTAGCGCAGTCGTTAAGCTATTGACTGCTGCGCTGCGTGCCGCGGGACCGATTCCCGCACGGAATAAATATTTGTATGACCTACAAGTACTCGTTCCGGGTCTGGCTGTTTGTGTATGTGAGGTTATTATGATTTACAATTACGTACCCACGATACAGGAGAAATTCCTAATGTGGCAACGTTTTTTTTTTAAGTTTACTTGAACAAGTATTTATGAGATGTTGCGGAGTTGCGGAGTTTTATTGAATAGGAACTAAAATAAACTAAACTAAAATGATGACACACACACAGAGATGATGACTTTTAAAAATTCAATTTTGAAGATGCAAAGTGTAATTTTTAAAAGTCATCATCAGTTCTGTCCTTGTCCACAATCTTAACATTAATTAAGGCAAATCTTCATCATTTTAGCCGCAGGACGTCTACAGTTGGACGTAAGCTTTTCCCACCTCAAATTCGATCGGTTCCGTGTTTCTCGCATCCAACAGGTCCAAGGTTGTTGGTCCGAGGCCTTTCAACGCAACGTCTTCCGGCACGCGGCTGCTTTTCGACCCCATCAGCCATCTGTTTTACGAGCAGTATGTCCTGCCCACTGCCAAATAAGTTGGTTTGGCAATTCTTCGGGCTGTGTTGGTAGCCTTGGCTTTCCTGCATATCTCTTCTTCTCTTTTATGGCAAATGTGTCCTTTCCCTGAAACAAATAACGTTGTTGGATTTAGTATTTTACTTAGTTTAAGTTACTTAGTTTATCATCATTGTCCTGCTCTTTGGGGTCGGGCTGTCTTTTTTCCATAATTCTTTATTAGACATCATAAGGTTGGGTATGAAAAAAAAGTTTTTTAGTTGAAACATTTTCAATAGTGTTACTCACTTTAAAATCAACTTAATCAACATTTAAATAAACCTGATATTTTGTTGCTTTATACAACGTGTAACATAAAGGGTATATACATAACAAAGGCATGGCATCTTTACATGATATCAAACGATATTGGAAAGGTTTTTTAATCCTATCTCTTTATGTTAGGAAGTTATGAGGAAAAACACCGCCTGTGATAGGCTACTATCATACTAGTTGCACAGAGATATTGAAGACATTTATCGGATTTTGGCAAGTAACGTGACGAGTAATGAGTAGTTATTAACGTATGTAGTGTGCTGCCACGTTTGTTATGATTTGATTTTAAGAAACACACGAAACTGAAAATTTGGTACCAATTTTTTGAGTATTTTATTTTGAGTTGAAATCCTTCCGATATCGTTTGATATCATCTAAAGATGCCATGCCCTTGGTATGTACATACCCTTTATGTTACACGTTGTATAGAAAGTATCTAGGCTATGACAAAGTGTCTAGGCTATGACAAAGTTTCTTGATTTCTCAATTTTTTTATGCTAAAATAGTAAACAACAATAAACCTTTTTAACAAAAACCTTATTAAAGAGATGTACCATTATCTTTAATATGGAGCAAAAAACGGCAAAAAATCACGTTTGTTGTATGGGAGCCCCCTTTTATCGCTCATTAGTAGGTACGGTACATTCAGACGGACAGCGAATTGTCATGAATACTTTTTACCTTTTAGGTACGGAACCCTAAAAAACTGTGTAAAATTCTACTTTTAAAATTTGACAAATGACAAAAGTATAAGCAATATAGAGCACACCATTAAGATAACTTGACTTTGAAAAACTCCAAATGTTTATATTCGCATAAAATTACAAAGCACAAAAAAAGAAATGGTTGAATATATACGTCACATCCATGTAGTGCAAATCGGTTGTCGCTCAGCATTATGCTGCGACCATTTATTTCATACAGTAATACTATTTTAACAAAAAAATAACAATGTTTACGGCTCGACAAGTTGATAGATATAACCTCTGAAGAAGAAGTGTAAAAAGTTAAGCTTTTGCACTTTTTTGGAGCCTAAATTGTCCAACGGCAACAGCACGGGTAAAGACCTTCCCCAAATCCTTCCAAAAGCTTTTCCCGCGCCACCTCGAACCAGTCCACCCAGACGTCCACAAAAAAAAAACAAGAAAAAATGATGTCAATATATTTAAAGCCGTGAACCCATTGCGGCAAAAAGTCTATTATTAATAAGTTTTATATCACAGTTTTAGTAACTAAGGGTGTCGATTCGTTACATTCAACTTGCTTTATAGTCCGTCCAGCTAGAGTGTCATTAACATTGCCACTTCATTATGGCAATGCCATAATGGCATTAACAAAAGGCGAGAACAGTCGTTAGGGGGCGCTATTGTTTCAATTTGAATGTGCCATTGGAATTATTATTACTATAATTTGCATAGCTGACACTACTATGTATAAAATTATGAGGGCGATTTTTATAGGTTATTATTCTGAGAGGGAGAAAGTACGGTGGGTGACTTGAACCAGAGCTGGGTTGTCTTGAATATTAGCGCTAATTTCCACGAATATTATTTTCTAGGTTTTATAGTTACCAGTATGAAAAAAATATAATTACGTCTGTGTTCAAGGTTCTTGATAAAAAATTAAATGTTCTTACTAAATATGAAACGAACTAGATAGTATCCAGAAGGTATTGGTTATCTGGGTAACTTATAAACCTGCCGTTTAACAAGTGTAAAAAATTGCAACAATAATAGGTGTGGGTACAAAGTTTCACTATTGTCAGTGTCAGTTATTTCTTGGAAGAGTATCTGGCGCTGGTTGTTGAATTTTGGGCAACCGAAAACAAGATGTTGCAAATCGGAAGATTTTTCAGGACAATGTTTACAGTGACTGTTCTGATAGATATTGATTCGATGGAGATGTGTAGGAATAAGGCAGTGACCAAGCCGCATTCTTGATATAATCGTTATGAATTTCCGGCTTCTTTTTGCGTCAAGTTTATCATACCACGGTCTTATTGGTAAGTTTTTCTGCACCTCAGCATACCACTTTCCTTTGGTCTCAACTGTAGGGACACCTATTAATTATAGTAGTGTTGCCATGAAGGTATGTCATGACATTAAAGCATTCATAGGTATTTTATATTTGAGACGGTTAACATCGTGCTTATGACGTCACAATGGCACTGAGTTCCTTGTTCACAAATTAAACTAAATTCAAGTTCAGTGCATAGTTTTCGGGGATATCCCCGAAAAGTTTAGTTTAGTCCTGTCAAATTAAACAGCCTGACGTAAATTGACGTATTTTTAGTCGTCATGTTTTTAATCACGTTGACAGCCTCCGTGGCGTAACGGTAGCGGACGCAGCCGCTGCGCAAGGTGGCGCGGGTTCGATCCCCGCACAGTGCAAGTATTTGTATGCATGAATATGAATATTTGCACTGGTCTGGTCGTGCCTCGGAAAGCACGTTAAGCCGTTGGTCCCGGTTGCCATACGAACATCTAGTGGCAGTCGTTACGGGTTGTTGGAGGCCTCAAAAGTCCAACAATTGGTCTAACTGCAATGCTTCAATGTCGCCTTCGGGTTGTGGAGGTCAGACGGCAGTAGCTACACGGAAAATGTTGAAGTTTAGCCATATCAGCAGTTGGACTGGTAAAGCGGACCCCAGACTCCAAAGCTGAAAAAGGCTTCGGATGCGACTGGGATTAACGCTGGGATGATGATGATGATGTTTTTAATCACGTCAACATACAATACGACAGAACTACTAATGTTTTATCTTCTGTCCTTTTCTGAAATTGAAAGAAAAAGGTGCACTGAACTTAATTTTAATTTAGTTTTCGAACAAGAGAATCGGTGACAAAGTCCTAAAACTGACTTTATGACTACCTACATTCCATTTATGGATATCGTAGGTTTGATAAGGGCCAAAAATTTAGGTAGCCTGTACTTATAAACCATAGTATGAAGCTGCCCGAAAATAAATTATCTATGATCAGTTTAGGCACACTTGGCGGATAAACATATCACTGATCTAATAGTTTATGTCAGTAGAGATCGGTATGATTGTATTTTACTAAGAATTATAATTAAATTAGCTACCATCAAAAACTTATCAAAAAGTTATTACATCTGCGTTAGGCCATAGTTGCTAATAAGTCATTACTTAAAAAAAAAAAAAGTTGTATGAAATAATAAAAATACGTATTCGATTTCTTTATTAATTGCTGCTGTCAAGATACAAAAAAAAAAGCAATAACGTCTGTGCTTTTCACACGTGGTAGAAATCAAACCTTAAAAATTTGGTTTCAAGGTAATGAAACGAATAAAAAATGTATAATGCTTCCAATCTCATTTTCTCCCACGTTAAATCCTATGAATTTATATGTCTTTCTTATATTACGGTCGCGTTTCCGTTTCATAAGAAAATACGAAAGAAGTTTTCACTTCAAAAACAACTAAAATAGGTATGTATATAAAAATCTAAACCAAAAATTTCCTCTAATAATTTAAAGCGTGTAGGAACGCCGACATACTGTCGACATCTAGCCGACGGCCGACTATCTATGCAAATTGAGATAGTTGCACACCGGGCTCATTATGCCTATTTGTAATGCAATCTATGCACTGTATCAGGGTTTTTTCGGTCGGCATTGTTGACGGTTCCGTTGTCATGGCGACGGTTATCTTTTACGATGCTAGGTGATCTACAGCCAGGCGTGATAGTGACAGTCGTTTTAGTGATTGGGTGTCTTAAGATTGTTGTCGCGAGTTGGATGGCCGATTGTAAATGACAAATTAATGAATGTCATTCTCAACGAAACAGAATTGTGACAATGTATTGACGAGATTGGACGAATCTAATTATTATCTTTGTTTTCGTAACAGTAACGTGTTCCTAATAAATAGGTCCCACTTCTTATTTGAAGATGTCGTATAGGTGATCAAAGTGGGAAGCATTCATCATTAATTGAAGTCAAATAGAAATACTTGACTTCAATTAATGATGAATGAATTATGAGATCGAAAGTTAATATTGTCTTAGTACATTATTAAAGGGAATAAAACGCAAAGTACACGAAACTATTAGAATACCTTTGCCCAGCGTACGACAGAAAAAGGATGGTTAAAAAAAGTAAACTCTGTTAATTTTTGTTAAATTGCGTTAATTATTATTTGACTCGTTACTAATTAGATTTATCGTTTTCCCCCAAAAAGGAGAGCAGTTACCCTGGCAACATTGTAAGAAATTATTTTAATTATTTTTTTATTTGTAATGACTTGGTGGTGTCACAAATTAATTATTTTCAAATTGTTTCAGATCCATATCAGATGTTTGGACCCACAAGCAGTCGGCTAGCCAATTCAGGTTCGTAAAATCTACATATATCTATACATCCACCAACTAACTCTTTACATATTTTTCCATTCAGAATATTTACATTGTACATAGCTACTATTCAAAGTAATGGTACCTATGCTCATGACAAAATATAGAAAAACGCTGGGAATAAGGGCAAAGTACAGGAAACTGTTAGAAGAATACTTTTTCCCGGCAGTAGGACAGAACCGGACGAAAAAAAAATATTAAAACCAGTTCTTTTAACAACCCACAACGACTTTCAAAGACTAATGAGAGTCAGGAGTAATAGCATCTGCAGGACTACTCCGATGGACTACCACAGCAAACGTATCCTTCAATCGACACGACCTCAATACTATCACACAAAAATCAAAAATAGGGTTGTCTGACTAATAAGTAATGTTATATTACGTACAAATTAACGTTGGCTCCTAGAGTCAAAAGGGTCAGGTGACCTGAGAAAATGGGGTGACCAGTTCTCACAAGGAAATCACGCGAGATCTCGATAACGGCCCTCGAAACAGCTCCAGGGGGTTGGGGTCAAACAGGCATTAACCGTTACTTAGCACTGCAGTTTAGAGGGTTACATGGTGTGAAGGTACATTGACCTAATCATATTGATACGATTTTAGTGAGAAAACAATGATCTCGATAATACCTTATATCCTTACTAACATTATAAATGGGAAAGTGAGTTTGTTAGTTTGTGTGTTCCGCTTTCACGCCGTAACTACTGAACCATTTGCATTGAAATTTCGCACACGTAAAGTTAGAAGTCGGATTAAATAATAGGGTACTTTTTATCCCGGAAAATATTGATATTCCAGAGGAAAATCTAAAAAGCGCGATATAACCAAAGCCCACGCGGGCGAAGCTAGTAAGGAATAAAAGAAAATTACAGAAAACTGTTTACTTTTGCTCAAATTCGGCCATCGTTTTAGGGCGATTCGATATTTAAAAAATCTATGTATCAACATTTTAGACCTCACGAGATCCTATTATCCTGCATGAGGACGTAAAACCGTTGCCGATTTCCAGTACAGCCGATCGATTATGTCTCATCTCTCATCGTGATAAGTTGGAATGAAAAATCACTTGAAACAAGATTCCATGTTGAGACGGTAACTGAATCAGTACATAGTGCTGTTCACTTCAAATCTCTCTGAAGTGACCGCACACAGAATGTGAACTCTTTTATTTTTAAAAGTAAATCGCCGCCGTCTTTGCTTCAAAGTTCGTGCTCGAACAGAGACTATCTTAGCTTTGGCTAAGATGAAGTGTGTGGTGAGTATGAACTTTGCATTTGAGGAGCACGATAAACTTAATTATTAAGAAAACATAAACTCTACTGCTAAAATATACCTTACTGAAACTAAAAATATAACTGAAAAGTGAAAGATTTATTTCTCGTCTTACTTTATCTTGTATACTAAATTAAATGTACTATTAATTATTAAATGTACCTATTTATAACGTAGTCTATATCCGAGAAAAATTCCAAGATATTCCGTTTTGCCGCCATAAAACTAGCATTTTAATTTTCTATAAATTTTAATATATTCAGTTTCACTCAAACAATCACGACGAATCAAATGTCAAATCGCGTGTCAAAATCCGTCAAGCCGCTCAGGCTGTAGAGCGTGCCAAAGAAATGATCATAATATGTAGTATGTACTTACACATATACTCGAAAAACCTCTATTTACCCTCCTTTTTTGTGCAATCGGGTAAAAGTATGTATGTTGCTTTATTCGTGGTGGCCTAGTGGTTAAAACACCAGCCTCTCAAGTATGAGTGCGCGGGTTTCGATTCCAGGTCAGGCAAGTACCACTGTAACTTTTCTTAAGTTATATGTACTTTCTAAGTACTATGTCTTAGACACAAATGGTTGAAGGTGAAGGAAAACATCTTGAGGAAACCTGGACTTTGGGTCTGAAATCGCCAACTCGCATTGAGCAAGCGTGGTGATTACGCTCAATCCTTCTCTGTATGAGAGGAGACCTGTACCCAGCAGTGGGACGATGAAAAAAAAAAGGTTGATGATGATGATGTTGTTTTAATAACATTTTTTTTATAAAAGAAGACTTTGGGTAATTAATAACACCCGCACAGGTCAATCGATTATGTTAAGCTACGTTAGCTGCGGTTGATCTGTAGAAGGGTAACCATCGTTACATACTGAGACCCCTCTGTGCCTCGGAAAGCACGTTTAGCCGTTGGACCCGGCTGGCGTACGTAGAGCTTTGTAGTCCTTTCGGGTACAATCTTTTATACATTTCTGGAAAGGCAGGTGCTTTACAAACCTCTATAATAAATACAAGTGACTGTGTGGCGGAATGTTTCCAATATATATTGCTTACGACTCCGTGAGTGCGACACGCTATGTATTGATAGCACCCGGGAACGTGCCAACGTCACGAATGTACACGATATTGGCATGTTCGTGTTTATTCCATTCAAGAAACCCGTTGAGCCGAGCTGAGCCGTAGTGTGACCACTTTCTGTCGCTTTCTAAAGGAAATGGATGATTTTATAAATAAAAACCGTTGTTTCAGGGTTTAATTTTGGGAATTTAGAGACTATTCTTCTTGGTGAAGGGAAGGACGAGTCTAAGCAGTTGTGTTGCGATGTGTGCCGGATACGATGCGCCAAATGTTGTTGTGTCGGGAGTTTGGTCGTGGAGTGTCTCCAGATCAATCTCCCTGGCGCAGTATCGTTGGTCGTGTTGTTGAGTTTAACATTGCATCCCCGCTCAACTGCTGTCTTCCTTTTTATTCACTCAGTTTTCTTTTTTCTTAGTGCTGGCTCTTAGGCTCTTAGTTAGGCTCTTAATAAACTAGCGCGCTTTACCATCAACGATTGCATCACTGCTTACCATCAGGTGGGATTCCGGTCGAGCACTAGTTAACCTATAATTATAAAAAAATTGAGTGTTTCATAGAAATGTAATCAAATTACCTTATTCTTAGGTAATTATCTTATTACCTTTTCTTTCAAATAAGATAGGCGAGTTTGACCTCTGATGTGTTCAGAAACAATTTAAGCAAAAAATTTACAAAATATTTTGATTCTTTTATTTGCCTTGTCATAAGGCCGATATTGGCCTGCCAGGGTCGTGGGTTGTTCAAAAGAAATACCATAGCTCCTGGAGCACAGGCACATGCAGGAACACAGGTGGGTTTTAGTCAATAAATCTGATACGCCTCCCCGCTACGCCAACAGCGGGAGAAGTCATTTGATGATTTCCTAGCCAAAAGAATGGCCGTACGGTACGGATCAAAAGATTATTTTGATCCGTACTTAAACTCAACCAATTGTTGAAAATTGTAAGTAATGGTCAAATTGTGCAAAATGTGTTTTTGACAAAAGTTTTCTAAATTATTCAGATTATGTTTGAATCGTAATCTAAAATCAATTATATTATAAACAAGGTTCCTTTCGCTAGAAATTATTTGAATAAAGTAAGATAAATGAATAAAGTCTGAGAGTACGGAGCCCAGGTATAGTAAAAGTCTGTTGCATGTTCCCCCACTTCTTCCCAGTGAAAGCACTAGGAAGCGGTGAACGGCGGTTGGCGACCGTCATCTTTATTACGACGATTAGGCTGAAAATCAGCTCTTTTCAGACGTTAAAACTTAAACGTTTAAAAAGAGCTGATTCTCAGCCTAATTCGATTGAGTAATTTGTTTACCTCTGTATCTTTTTTATGTGCTATTTTTCTTATCTGTTACATATGCGTGTACATAACCGGTTAAAGAAATAAATGACTTTCGATATAGTCATGACGGTCTAGCTCATTCGTCATGTTTAGAGTAAAAGGTACTTTTAAACACGGCACGGGTTCTGTACGGTACGGCGAATAAATCGTGTCGTATAAAACCACGCATCTGTACAAGCTTCTAGATAGGTATAGTGGTCCACAAACACTGAAGACGTGCTTCATAAAGTCTACCTTACAGTATATCCATCATATCAATACGATCGACCCTCCACGACTCAAAATGTTAACCGTCTAACTGCGACAAGGGTAGCTACTTGCAACACTTAGATTTATGTAAATCGCACGTTATTATGGCAACATCGAAGGGAAATTATTTATGTAGGGTAACCCTATACTGTTAGTTATTATCAATGTTAAGTAGAATTAAATTGTTGGGGTAAGGGAGAAATATTCTCATGGTTTTATATTTTGAGGTAGTTTTATTGATTTAATTAACACAGGGGTTTAGATCGCTGGTGAGGTGAACTAACATACAATGGGGTACCTAGTACCAACACTAGACATTGAAATTATATATATGGTAGAACAGTCTGTAGATCTCAGAATGGTCCTGTAAACATATTTGACGTGTAAATCTGTTGGTACTAATATTCTTGCAGAAATAAATAACAGAATGAATATATGAAGAGTTTTGAAGGATATTCCTAAACCATTGCTTCATATATTCATAAAATTTGTCTACTTAACGAAATAAATAACGCAAAATATGTGGTTGAACTGTCAAAATGAAAGCCGTTTCTACTGATACTTGATAGGGTGTTACGCAATTACCAAGTCCTACAGTTAGGCGCGTATTACTAGTTAATATAAAGTTACTACAATTTGTCAAATTTCTTTAAAATATTTAAAATTTTACCACTCAAGTCATAAGGTTCAAGATTGATTGGGAGAATTTAACTTTCGGGTAACTTCACCTGCTGGCGTCTTATGGTGACAATTTAGCAGAATATTTGAATACCATATACCTACTATCACAGAAAATTAAAAAAAAACGTTACAAAGGCAGCAGTAATTTGATTTCGATCATTATTCTAAGTAGGTACCTACGGGGCAATGAAAACATGTTCACATTAGATCATGGAAGCGATTATACAATAAAACATGGGTCGCTGCACCTATAAATGAAACCGTATAATTTACTGACAGTAAATCTTAGCCCAGCGCACGCGCCGTCAAACTAAAAACAATTAGAGCCACGTGCCAACCCTGACTCGTAATTATTGCCGCACCTTACCTGTACACGCGATTGTGGCAACCCTGGATTGGTTATATTGTGTATTGATTTGTTATTTGTGTTAAACCTCACAAAAATCGTAGTAGAGATAAAACACACACATCAAAAAAGTCTAAGCAACACATACAAATTTCAATTTTTAAATGTGTTACTACACAACAATTGTTTTTTTATATAATCTTAATTACGACTAAGTACTGTACGTAGTTCAAAGTAAGGTGCCTAATCAACTAAACTTAAACTAAAATTAAATGGTTGTATAGAATTGCATAAACTAATACAAAGTGTGGCCTTCTCTGTTTTTGAGAACTTGCTGGCATCGATTATTATTAGAGTCGATGAGACTGTTAATGCGGCAATTGCTCCCAGTGAAATTTTACCAAGTCAAAACACGTTTCTGGAGGTCATGGAGTCATGTTCCAAGCATGCTAGATGGGGTTGAGGTTGCCAAGGCAATACCAGGATGTTTTCCTTTGCCAAGTACTTCTATGTATGCAAAGCTGTATGCGAACGCGCATTGTCATGCACCAACGTGAATTCGGCGCCAAGCGCTTGTGCGAATGGACGGACATAAGGCCTTAGAACAACCTCAACAGCGTTCATGTTATATTTGCAAAACGATCTCAGTTCATCTGTTCTCTATAAATCAAAATCAGAAGTCATTTACTCAAATTAGGCTGAGAATCAGCACTTTTTGAACGCAATATTACATAAGACCGTCCTCTAAAACTCCCATCGACACTTCCTATTGCTTTCGCTGCGAAGTAGAAGTGGCGGAACAAACTTCCCAGCAGCACAGCTGTCTGTTCATTTAAAAAAAAAAAAACACATGACTTTTAATGTAATGAACACAAGAAAATGCAACAACAATGAAATTATTTACCATATGCTACTAGCCACGCCAAAATACCTGCAAAGCAAAACAAAAAAATAAAATATCATTAAAATGGAAATGTAAATAAGTAAAAACTTATTAACTAAATAAAAGTCCCCCGTGACAGATTTAATGACAGGTTTAATCTTCTTTATAATACCTGCCCATAACTGTTGAGCCGTTTCATGGATGCACTTCCTGAATTCACTCAGTCTTTCAGTATTTCCAGGACGACGGTACACTCTTACCCTACTAGTATCAGCCTTGAATAAAATTAAATCCCATTGTTCCCGGGCTTATGTAATGTGTTCCCTACACCATTCATTTTAACGGCGTGATTGCCGTAACGTATCGATGGGCACCTAATTGGGCGTTGTGCTCATAGGCCATACTCATGCAGTCGATTTCACAAATTTTGGCAGCTAACAACAACACCATTTGAATTTTGTAGCCTTTACCCTACCTCTTGGGCAGTTAACATCGGCTGGCGTCTTGAAATTAGTTGTATGTATCGATCTTGCTGTATTGTGCACCCTTTCTCGACCTGGGAGTTGCTCAGCAGGATCTACCGTGTCTGGTGTGTCGTGTCTGTGTAGTGTAAAGAGCTCTACACACCAAAGCCGCCGGTGGCATATGTCGGCAACATTTTGCCGGCGGGCTAGGTTGGAGGCTTCAGCCCTTGCAAGTCGTAAAACTTTGCCGGCGGCATGTCGGCGGCTCGACGTCAGAAACTTATTTGACAGTTGAAATACTAGCACGTCACAAAAGCTGAAATGTCGCCGAGTAACTGAGCGCTTGCGTACGCTAGCTGCCGACGTGACGGCGGGTAACACACGCGGGTGAAGTTTGCCAACATGCTTCTTTCAACATAAGCCGGGTTGTGTCGGCGGGCTCTGTCGGCGGATCGGCGACTTTGGTATGTAGTGCGCTTTACGCTGATGGAGACGGCGAATAACGCTTCTGTCGACACCAAAACATCGAGATACCTGAGATTGACTTCTTCCCGCTTGTAACATCCCTACAGCCCTTTGTCCTTCATTTGCGGTCACATGACGTCACTCCATGATGTTAAAAATGTCTCAAAATCCAAACTTGTTCAAAACTGTTTTCAAATATTTAAATCATAAAATTGAAACAGAACATTAAATTTTAATAAGCAAAGAAAACTCTATACAATTCGAACAAATGCATTTGCATTCGCATTCGCTTTTAAATTTGTGAAAAAAAAAAACAAATGAAACTCGATTTTTTTACGACCAGCCAGTATGTCCTCTAGATCAAAAAAGATTACATAGGTATTACCTACTTGGTAGGAAATGATATAATATTGATTAATAATTTGAAATAGTATGTGTTGCTTAGACGTTTTTGATATGTGTATTATGGGGTAATTAAAAAATGCTATTGAAGATTAGTTTACAATGTGATAGTAAAAATACTGTATTAGAATTCGTACACATTAAAGGCACCTTTGGACGTAACAATTTGCCATGAACCTATTTGACCGTTCCAAAAGATAGTTTAGGTATGGAGAAGAATAGGCAAGAAACTACACGGATTTATTGTATTTTGTACTCATTACAATCAATCAATTAATTGTCAATTGAAAAAAAAATACGAGACAGATTATTATTAGGTATACAATATGAAAGAAACAAATGTCTTGCCATGGCGCCTCCGCCGGGCCGGAACAAGCGAGGTAGACCAAAGAGATGCTGGCTTAACATTGTAAGAGATGACATGCGTGCCAACAATCTCACACCACGGGATGCCAGAAATCGTGCGAAATGGAGGCGTATTAGTAGGAAAGCGGACCCCTGGCTCCAACGCGAAAGCCGCGGATGCGACCAGGATTATACGCTGAAATGATGATGATGAATATGTAAAGAAAACCCCGTCCGACCGATAAGTTTAATAAAGGTTAGGTAATCACATGACCAAATTAAATTTGAAACTTCACATAATCATCATAATGACAATACTAATGAATTTTGAAATAATCTTTTTTTTCCGGCAATGAACTCCTACTGTCCCAACATTAAGGCAAAATTTCTAAAAAGTGACAACACCATTTCCTACAGTATTATTGGAAGGTAACCCGTAACTTGTATGAATGAATGTACAATACTGGGGGCTTTTTGTTTGTCCACGTGCCCTGCCCCCCGTCGCCCGCACATGTATTGCCATGTAAGTTACCTCCTTTTGCGAAATAATATTTATTTTTAGGGGGTATTTTTTTTAAAGTTTAACCAGGCTTTGTAGGCATTAGGGGAATCAGTTGTGGATACGTAAAACTAAAGTATGAAATTAATCGAAGCGCATCGAGTATAATATGATCAAGAAATACATTACAGTTTTCCGCACAATTACATCAGCAACACATCACATCAATTCATAGCAGCTTATGTTACTAAACACAGCACTACTTCCCACAGCTATTCTAAGGCAGGGAGCACAATATTTTGCCGATCGCCGAATTAATTGCGAGTCATAAAACCGATGAGCCATACACCCAACAATGGATCAAGCGAGGCGAGATGCGCCGCTACAAACGTAGTGACGTAATAATCGATCCGCGTATAAATCACGTGAAGGCACGCTCGTGTGCACCACCCTTAGTGTACGGTCCGTAGAACAAATGGGCGTTAGGGATAGAAAAATATCTCTCTATATATATATTCTTCGTTGGATGAGTGATTTGTTTCTGTAGTATCCACAGACGAACTTATCGTCGAAAAAGCTTAAAAGGTCTAGATATTATGACGATGATGATTTTATTCCATGTTTCACAAATTTCTACATAATCATCAGCATCAACCTTTTTATCATCCCACTGCTGGGCACAGGTCTCCTCTCATACATTGATGATGATTGAGCGTAATCACCACGCTTGGTCAATCCGGGTTGGCGGTTTCAGACTTAAAGTCCAGGTTTCCTCAAGATGTATTCCTTCACCTTGTAATCAGTCGTTGATGTCCAAGAAATACTTAGAAAGTACATATAACTTTGAAAAGTTATGTGGTGCTTGCCTGACGTGGAATCGAACCCGCGCACTCATACTTGAGAGGCTGGTGTTTTAACCACTAGATCACCACGCCATTTAATTCTACATCAGTACTAAATTATTTAGCGTCAAGGTGGAAGCACCAGGTCATGTCAGTAGCTCTTGATTGACCAAACTACAGGGTTATAAGCTAAAGAAGAGTTAGCCAAATAACTTTTCGGTGATCCCACTAAAAGTTTTGGGGCCCTAAGACTCCCCTAAATCTAAAAATAACCGTATCTGAATCATTCGCGCTGCCCTTACAAGGCCGGTTCCACACGAGTGCACTCGTCGCCGGTCGTGCGCGGATGTAACACACCACCCAATATAGTCGTCCCGACCCTGCCCATTAGCCCCAACTATCCGCCAGTGTGGGACACGCCGATTTTGTGAAACTCTTTTGTTATTTCAATGAGCTAACCATTAGACGGGAGGCTTTCGCAAAATATACAATGTTTTTGTTGAAATTTTGAGAGTATAATATTACGAGTAGCCGTCCGTGACTTTGTTCGCGTGTAGTTATTATGCTCGGCTCCTATTGGTCGCAGCGTGATGTTACATAGCCTATAGCCTTCTTGGGTTAATGGGCTATCCAACGCAAAAAAGATGTTTTTAAATCAGACCAATGGTTCCTGGGATTAGCGCGTTCAAACAAACAAACTCTTCAGCTTTATATATTATTACTTAGTATAAAGTATAGAAAAATTATTTCATCAACACTGCGCTCAAAACGGAGAAGAAAAACATACTTAGTGCGGAAATCGGTATGACTTAGAGGCAAAATTCTAAGACATGTGACATCTACCTACCTCGCACTGGGCCCGCGTGGTAGATTACGACCCACTCCCTCTAACCGAGAGGGGCCTGTGGCCCAGTTGTGGAAACCTTATAATCTGATTATGTATGTATGTGTAACATGAAACCTGTCTAATAAAATGTACTTATCTTAATCTCTGTAACCTTTTCACTCCAGGTTCAGGGCAGATTCAGTTGTGGCAGTTCCTCTTGGAGCTGCTGAGTGACTCCAGCAACGCCGGCTGCATCACCTGGGAGGGTACCAACGGGGAGTTCAAGCTGACGGACCCCGACGAGGTGGCGCGGCGGTGGGGCGAGCGCAAATCCAAGCCCAACATGAACTATGATAAGCTCAGCCGCGCCCTGAGGTAACCACCCTGTAAACACAGCGAGCCCTAGCGATCGTACGGGTACCCATCTTCAGCTTTCTCTCTGATGCGACTTTGTGTTGCCATGCGATTTTTAACCATATGTACATAATGCGACAGTCAACTTTCGTTGACCTTCCCGTTTGACACCTATTTGATAATTGTTTTTCGATTACACAGATATTACTACGACAAAAACATAATGACAAAGGTTCATGGCAAGAGGTACGCCTACAAATTCGATTTCCAAGGCTTGGCTGCGGCCACGCAGCCGGCGGCGAGTGATCCAGCGTATAAGTACCAGAGCGATCTTTTCATGAGCTCGTACCACCATTCGGCTAAGCTCTCGTCTTTCATGGCCCCACATGCGGCTATGCCAACATCCACAGGTAATAATATTTTTATTATATTTTAATAATATTTTGGTTAAAAGCGATGTGCCATAGCGATTTTTTTTTATGTTAATATTGAAGTGGCAATATTTACATAGCTCAGCTCAATATGTGTATTTTCGATTTAGCCTGGGTTTCCTAAAAGAGCGCTATTATTTCAATGTTATTTACTGTTGTTTTGACTTGAGTTGATGGAGTAAGAAAATGACCCTATACAACGCTATTTTAGTATATGCGAAACCCGAAACACGTGTCTAAAGAATCTATGTACAAAATTTCAAAAATAAATCATGAAAAACCACAAAGTTATGAGCTTGTTATCTTTCCTGGTTCATCATCAACTCAGCGTTAATGCCAGTCGCATCCGTAGCTTTTTAGCTTTGGAGTCTGGGATCCGCTTTACCAGTCTAACCGCGGACCATATTTTTGTTCAAAAATATGGTCCGCGCTTCGCTGAGGCGGGCGAGCGGGGCGTTGACCTCTGGCGTCACCTGTTGCGCCGGCGTGCGCAAGACTATGATCTACTGTGCGCGCTCAGTAACCTCAGTGCAACAATTTCTAAATGTATTGGGGAAAAATATAATATATTCATATTTCAGAAAAAAACTATTTTCAGGGTACGCATATACAAAAAATAACGTTGTTTATATGAGCGATCATGTCATTACTGTCCAAAGACGGGAACATGGCTTTGAACAATGCAACTTGCGTCAAGCGACACGCGCGCGCCTATTTTGTTTCCGTCGGCGGCGCGCGGCGGTCCGCAGATCGTCTCTAAACAACTTCATATTTTTTTTTCGTCGCTGTTGTAATCGTGTTGAGTTCCAGCTGTTTCTTACGAAATCCAATCGTTATGATTAATTGACAAAAATTAATGAGACCTTACAGTATTATTTTACTGGTAAAATAATTAATTCAATCTCAATATAACATAAGAGATTATGATACAGACAGCTTCCTTAGCGTAGCGGTAGCGAACGCGGTCGCTGGGCAAGGAGGCGCGGGTGCGGTCCCCGTGCAGTGCAAATATTTGTATGCATGAATATGAATATTTGCACTGGTCTGGTCGTGCCTCGGAAACCACGTTAAACCGTTGGGCGCGGTTGCCATAGGAATTTTCAATGGCAGTCGTTACGGGTTGTTGGAACCCTCAAAAGTCCTACAATCGGTCTAACTGCAATGCTTCGATATCGCCTTCGGGTTGTGGAGGTCAGACGGCAGTCGATTTACGGAAAATATTGAAGTTTAGCCAAAATCAGCAGTTAGACTGGTAAAGCGGACCCCAGGATGCAAAGCTGGAAAAGCTTCGGAAGCGACTGGGATTAACGCTGAGATGATGATGATGAATCTCAATACATAACAACAAATAGTAAATGAACAAATTCCAAATCATTATTGCATTAAATTAAAATTATATTATTATGATTCAAACTGACGAGAGTTTAATATCACCCTACAATGTGCGCGCGACAGCGTACACAGTTGTGCTGGTAATCTGCATTTCTCTGCTAATGCTTCGGTACACTTGCGTGCACAAATATTTGCACGCCGCTCGAAAGGGGTTGTCATTGGCACGGACTGAGTACACTTGACTTAATGGAACATACTATTTAAACTCGGTAGCCGTATTGGAATGGTAAAAGGAGATTTGGAGTTAAACTTTATCCGTACAGAACAGTTTTATTCATTTATTTAGTTACATGACAATTGCTTGCTACACGTCTTGCAGTACACACCAAAATGCGCAACAAGTTAACAATATAACATTTAAGTAAAAAACTGCATATTAAAATTTAACATAGCTCATTTTGTTTTATGTACCTAGTCATAATTGAAGTGATTTTTCGATCTCTTGACTCTTCTCTCGACTATTCCAATATTTATTCTCTTCGTGCTAATGTGCTCTCTGCAAAATGGTGTAAATTTCTTTTTTTCATATTTGTTGGAGTCAGACAAGAGCGTGTCGAGATAAAAAATAAAAAGCCTTTTTATTTGCTTACTAAACTTGCACATGAAACATTGTGGAGATACATTCGCCTTTATTCTTAAGAATTATAACATTTCTCGTCTACAAGTCTTTGTTCAGCTCTTGAAACTCCAATACGAACTGTTGTCTCCTCCAGCACTTAATAACTGAGGTAAGAAAACTTTTGTTTCAGCGTCAATATTCCCGTCTGCGTCGTGGGGCAACTGGGGCGGCGGCGGGAGCAATCTCTACTCACCGCACTCTATGGCCCCACCCCATGTGACGTCACACCTTGGCTCCTACCCGCACTACGCATGACCATCATACATTAATACGGCGATTGATTAATTTTGATATTTTATTTAATGTTACCTTTTTTGTTCGATCGTTTTTGAATTTTATATTTCGATACGTGTTTAAGATATTAATAATGCGTGTAATATTTTTTGTCGACTTAAATCAACTCGTCGTTTTAACATTTAGTTTTGTCTTTTTTTTTTATAGATTATTTCGGTCGCGACGATTTAAATACCTTTTTCACTAGCATTCCTTCGAAGAACCGATGTTTTAGAAATATATTTTATTGTTACCGTTTACCTCAGTTAGATGAATGTATTGTAATATGTTTTTCATACGTGTCAGGTGGACCGCATCCCTAGTCTTTTATCAAAGAATGATGTAAATAATAGATACTCATTACAATTAAGTAGAATTATTTATTAGGATAACAAACTAATGAAACATTTTATTGGTCGTATGAAAATTAATGTGAAAATAACGAATACTTCTCGCTTTTAACTGATCAGTGTTTTGCAATAACATTTAATTATTGAGTTGAAGAACATGCGATAATTGTAGAACATACTACCAGGAGCAATGGTAGGTACTTTCATTTTGAGTGTTTCAATAAAATTCATTTTGTGGTTAGCAGTACTCTTCAAAATTATTCATATTGAGATATAGGCGACATTTTTTCAATAATAAAAAATCTTTTTTATTGTTACTTGTTCAAAAATCATATAAAAATAATATGATTATGAACAAAAACAACAATTCTGTACCACGCTAAACTTCAGAAGTCCCATGCTCCAAAATTATTTTTTATGAAGTTATTGCAAAATCAGAAAAGAAAAGTATTCGCTACTCAAAAAAAATTAAGCACATTCGCCACGTATAGTTAACGATTGGTGATATTATATTCAGTATTAATAAACATGTAAAATAAATTTTAATTATAAGCAAAGATATTTCAATGAATCCCAAATGATTTTTATCAAGAACATCAAACCAAGCTCGTTTTGTAAAAATAAAACTAAGCTCAAAATTTTTGTGCCATTACCTATAAAAATATGCATGACTAAAAAATTCGCTTAGTTTATTTTAGGCAGATTTCAATGTTTTATTAAGTACAGTGACAAACCTTTTTTGTACATAATAGTAACAACAGTATTATAAAAAAGCAATACTTTGTATTTAAATTTATGCTAATTTATTTATATAAGTAAATAAAAAGACATCTAGTTTAATTTGGTATTCCACTTGATATTGATATTATACCTATATTTCATAATATATAACATTTATTTTTTTACATTCGGACGTTTACAGTTCAATTGTATCGTTATTGGGATCACATATATTAAAAAAAATACTTTACAATTTTATTTAAATTCTTTCCTTCTATGTATAGTTTCACGTTCGGTTCACCCAATTTGTTTTCGATCTATTTAAATATCAATTAAAACAGTATTAATCGATTCAATATTTTTACTACTGTCATCAGGATAATCCTGATAGATTATATTTATTACCAGTGTTACCCTCTATTGTACCTAATAATTCCAACTGGGAATTATAATAGATGTGTATATATTATTAGATTATTTTAAAAAGTGCAATCGTATTAGTAATAGGGTCTAGTTTAGATTTAAATTATTTATTATTTACATACAAGTATTACCATTTATTTTATGTATACATCTAATACCTATAGTTAGTAATTTTTATTTATTATATGGTTAGTTGAGGTTTAAACTGATTTGATATTGGGTATCGTCATGCTAGATTTTTGAATGCAATATTAATGTCTTATTCGTTAATTCAAAAGATTATGATTGTCCAAAATACGTCTTCAAGACTGGTCAATTTAAATAACTAAGCTCAATTTGACTTTTTATGGGCTTAGTTTTATTAAGTATCGTAGCTAGCATGGCATGCCCTATTGAGTGAGAAGATAAACAAGTAGGTATTGCATATAATTCGTCTATTTAAATATGTCTAAATATTAGTGTTGTAACTTTATTTTATAGTTTGTTTTTAGAATAAATTTAGTTATCATAAGTTTTACCTACTCAGGTATAGTGATTTGCAAAGAGATTCCAGTCAATAGATCATTTATTTATTTATTTAGATTGCGGGATTTATTTCTCAGTGTTTTTCTTTTCAATATAAAATATATTTTTAATTGAATGCATGTGTCAATAATAATGAAAAACATTTAGTCGTAGAAATACCATTGTATAGATGTTATTGTATTTGAAAATGAATAAAACAAATGAAATGTCTATGAGTTCGTTTATTTTTTCTATAATATTAATACATTTTTCTATAATTTAGAATATAGAAACAACAAACAACAAAAATATAATAACAAACAAGGTAATTGTCATTGGGCAGGCGCTAGTCTTACCTTTTACAGTTCAACAACATTCATTGCGCTATTTACGTTGTTGAGCAGACAATAGTTCAAATATATGGAGCATTCGATTAGCATTATTGTCTAAAATCATTCAGCGTGTAATTGTGGAATACACTATCCCCTTTATTCATAAACGTTGCTTAACGTTAACTAGCGGTTAGTGACTTTTAACCATACCTTTTTGACGTTTGCACTTCACTTAACTTTAATCATCGTTTATGATTAACACTGCAGTGTTTAAGGGATTTATTCATAAGCGATGATTAAAGTTAAGTGAGGTGCATACAAAGGGGAAAATATACACCTCATTGCGTTGTTCACCTTGTTGAAGAAACAAATTGTTCAAACATATGAAGCAATGAATTAGCCATGAATATGCCATGCTACACAAGTCTAGTAGAAGAGAATAATAATTATAATAAATTTCTCGGCATTAACATTAAAATCATCAAATATCCACTCCACCGTCACTCTACGCCATCTAACGGAATAAAACAATTATTCTCACCCCAAGCTTCTGACCAATTTGGGTGAGCATAAAATATGGTGAATGTTCACCCCTATGTAGTGGACTATTTCTTTTATCGCTCTACGTGGTACCACACAGTGTCGGTAGATGGCGTTATTGTACGATAAACTATTATTGTGGAACTGTTAAGAGAGGACTCTAGTGCCGAGGAATTTGAAAAATAGGTACCTATTTGAAGAAATTATTGCCGTCGCGCTGCTTCCAACCGCTCCCGGTAAAGTGCGAAAAGAACAGTCGCAGGCTGATTTTATCTACAAAACCGTTGACCAAAAAAGTAAAAAAGCTAAAACCCAACTACGACAAAAACGACGCTGAAAAAGTATAAAACAAGATTTTCAGAATACTGAACTGAACAAAGTTGCTAATGTAGTTGCAAGTAAATGGACACAGTAGACTCTACCAACATGCCTTCGTTGTAAATTGACAATAATGTCATACAATACTATTCTGAAGTATGCAATATTCACTATGTAGAGATAAATTTTCATGTTTGGAAAGGCGTAGTCACACGTTACATATACCTACCCACCGTAGCACCTTGACAACGTGTGACTATATACGGCATATTTATCTTATTTTTTTTTGCTCTGTATGTTTTGTCCGCTAGAGGGCGCCGCATTAGATTTTGTGAGACCCCATATAGCTTATAACCAGCGGACAATTAAGACGCTTCTAGTGATATGTCATTTGTCGAATTCTGCTATGTACTTTAGAAGTTACGAGGCAACAGATGAACATACATACATACATAGCCTGTCAAAATCATAACCCTCCTTTTGCTTTGCCGTAGTCAGGTAAAAAGACGTTTCGTATTCCGCTGTTTTCTTTTTCAAAACACGACATATCTCAATTATTTGTATATCAAAATTTAGAGGAGAAATATACCTATGCTTCAATTATTATTACTTTTTTTATGTCAAAAACTTTAACAGTTGGAATAATTTTGAAGCATATTGCTTATCCTTTACTGCATATGTTCGAAAAGGTGTCATCTCAATAAAGTAAATAACGCAATGGATGTTGTTGAACTGTCAAAATGAAACCCATTCGTGTGTTAGCAATTACCCTGCAAGGCCCTTTATTTGTTTTTTTACATACTATAAACTAGCGCTTGACCGCAATCCAGCCTGATAGTAAGCAGTGATGCAATCGTTGATCAAATCAAATCAAATCATTTATTTCAAATCAACCAGTTACTGGCACTTTTGAATTGTCAGAAGGTCGGTCAGTCAATAAGATAAAGCTAGTCGCCCATTCCAAAAAGTAGGTACCTATGGAGAAGAACGGGCAAGAAACTCCATGGACACTCTTTTAAATTTTCAAGCTATTGTTACAAATATTTGATTACATCATTCATGTTGAAATCAACCGTGTGAGAACGATGCAGAAACATATTGTACGCTGAGAGCGTCTATTATGGAAAACACACAAAAATCAATTCAGAAATTAAAATACGCCATGGCAGCTAAGAGATGACCAGTCCCCTCTGACGGCGTCCGTTCACGAACATGACGTATGGATCAGCATCATTCAGCTCAACCATATTGAAGGGAACCTAATAAACTAACACACACGCCACCATCAGCGAGACATTTGAGTGAGCATGACATACTCTCAACAGCCTGATCACAATCAAGTCAATAAAAAAGACTAACCCAACAAAAAAATGCCTTACAGCACATTCGTACATTGTGCTCATACGTTTACCATGCAATTATACAATACTAAGAAACTGAATCTACACAATGCTAAGATAGTTTTGTCCAAGGTTCAGCAGCTCCAACAGTGTTCCCGAATACTAAGTTTAGCTCCTGTATAGCTGTACAAGTGCCGAACGCCTCTGTCAGCGATACAATTCCGTATCGTACAATATGCTTGGCTACATAGTGTGTAATATAGGCTTTGAATTAAAAACATAAACAATTACATAATAAAACTACAACAGGGAAAATCAAAGAACAATCAGTGTATAGAAATCGGATGCAGCTCAAGCTCAAGCCTTTTTGTCCTCAATATAATCCTTCACACTATAAAATGCTTTCTGACACAAGTTACGTTTAATGAAGGATTTGAATTTATTCAGGCTCAGATCTTGAACCACCTCTGGAAGTTCATTGTAAAATTGTATACATTGGCATCTGAAAGAGCCACCTATTTTCTTGAGCCTTGTTGTGGGTACAATAAATTTGTGCCTGTTCCTAGTATTTATATTATGGACATCACTGTATTTTTTAAACAATTTTATATTTTTATGAGCATACAAAAGATTTTCATAAATATATTGAGACGGCACGGTCAGTACATTAATCTCTTTAAATTTTTCTCTGAGAGAGTGTTTCGGACTTAATTTATAAATTGCACGAACAGCTCGTTTCTGCAAGACAAATATTGTTTGAATATCGATATCGGCGGCATTTCCCCACAACAGAATGCCGTACGACATTATGCTATGGAAATAGCCAAAGTACACTAAACGGGCCGTCTCAACATCAGTCAAATTACGAATTGTTCTAACTGCGTATGCAGCAGAACTTAGTTTTTTTGACAATTTTTCTATATGTGGACCACATTGAAGCTTAGCATCCAGAGTTATACCCAAGAATACTGTGCTGTCTTCAGATTTCAATTCATCGCCCTTTATCAACACTTTAGTTTCCACCTGCCTAATGCGAGGTAGAGTTAACTTAATGCATTTGGTTTTTTTCTCGTTTAAGAGTAAATTATTAACATTAAAACAATGGACTACTTTGGAGATCGCGCTATTTACATCATCAGTAACCTGCTGCTGACGTTTCAGTTTAAATAAAAGTGAAGTGTCATCTGCAAACAACACTATATCGTTATCCTTTATTAGGTACGGCAGGTCATTGATGTATATAAGAAACAATAAAGAACCAAGAATTGACTCCTGTGGGACTCCCATTGTTACTAAAGATCCGGAAGGTCTTTTTCCATTAACGTCAACGCTTTGAATCCTACCACTCAAGTAAGATGTAATAAGATCCAGTGTCCAGATGGTAAAGCTTGTCAGTTTAATATGAACCTATTCACTCTAAGCTTGAAGTCGCTTAAATTGTAGTCAGACGGAAACACCGCCGCTGGAAAATTGTTCCAGTCCCTTGATGTACGCGATATAAAAGACGAGGCAAAACGCTTCGTCCGTATCGTAGTGTTGTCCTCAACATAAGGGATGCAGTCTTACTACCTTATTTCTTACGATTCTAGGCTTACGACGGCTATACTACAAAACTATACATTTACCTACAAGCTACTTACAAATTTAGTAGTATATATTTTGAAGTACTATAATTAGTAGTAGGTATGCAATATATACAATATGTAAAGAAAACCCTGTCCGATCCGTGAAGGTACTGTTAGGTATCGATAACTGATTCTACTAATGTCCACAAAGACAGGCTAAACTTAAAAAAAATCCCCCTAAAAAAATAAATCTTATTTCGTAAAAAGAGGCAACTTAATACATGTGCGGTAAGCAGCCCCTTCCGCGGGCGGCGGGGGGCAGGGCACGCGGCACCTGTGACGTGGTCGCGTCGCTATTCGCTTATAATAATACCGGTGTTGTCACTTTTTTTAAAACTACCATATTTCGGGGAAATTGGAATGAATTCCCGGGAAAAAAGGATTATTTCAAAATTCATTAGTATTGTTACTATGATGATTATGTAAAATGTTATATTATATTTGGTCAATTGTTTACCTAACCTTTATTATCCTTATGGGTCGGACAGGGTTTTCTTTACATATTGTATATACAGCCTTATTTTTTGTTTATGCGAAACCCGAAACCCGTGTCCAGTATTTTTAAGTAAAGAATCTATGTACAAAATTTAAAAAAGTAAATAAATAAATATACATACATATATACGGACAAATCACATAGATTGAACTAGCCCCAAAGTAAGTTCGAGACTTGTGTTATGGGATACTAACTCAACGATACTATATTTATAATAGATACTTATATAGAAAAACATCCAACACACAGGCCAATTAGGAAAAGACCGTTTTCCATCATGACCTGGCCGGGGATCGAACCCGGGGCCTCCACGTCGCAGGCAGGCGTGTTGACCGCTGCGCCACGGACGTCGTCAAAAAAGATATCATGAAAATCCACCAAGTGAGCTTGCTATTCTATTTGGTTGTCCTTTGGTTGTCCCAACAAAAATATGGTCAAAGGTCCGTACGAGCAGGTGAGTGCAGGCGTTGACCTCGGGCGTCAACTGTGATCTATCGTAACCGCTCGGTAACCACTCTACGGTCTCACTGTAAATGTATTTGGGAAAAAATATAACTCGCGACAAAGTTGAAAAACTAATAAAGAAAGACAGATTATAGTAGCTTGATGAGTTTTTGTCTGTACATAAGTATTTGAAAATTTAAAAAAATGTATTATAAAGGGTACATGTACCACAACATGTCCATGAAGAATCAGCTATATTAAATTACTTGGCATTAGTGTTAAAAAGATCAAAATAATCTACTCCAACGTCACCCTACGCCATCTAACGGAATAAACGGTTATTCTCACCCCAACCTTCTAAGTCTTTGGGTAGTTAACAGTAGGAAAGCATGAAATGGGGCGAGTGTTCCTCCCTATGTACCACACTAATTCTTTTATTGCTCCAAGTGGTATCACACAGTGTTGGCAGATGGCGTTATTGTACGATAAATTATTCTTGTGAAACTAATCTTTAATTTTGTAAGCTTTTAGTTTATTTTTTTAGTTTGGAATACAAATATACAAAAAAAGGTATCTTTAATACTACTAAAAGGTCTTCTATACCGCGTACATCAAAGAACTAGGTCAATTTGCCAATGGCGGTCTTTTCGTCCGAGTACAATTTAAGCGTCTTCAAAGATAGAGTGAATAGGCTCTTAATAAATTATCGCGCTTTGTTTGTGTGTTCTCTGCGTGACCGAATCAGAAATGAGGAGATCCGCAAAAGAACCAAAGTCACCGACATAGCTCTTAACATTGATAAATATATCAATGGCTCTTAAAGTCGCTAAAATTAAGTGGCGGTGGACGGGGCACATTGCTCATAGAACCGATGACCGATGGTGCAGTAAGGTTCTGGAGTGGCAGCCATGTACCGGAAGACGCGGCGTAGGAAGGCCCCCGACAAGGTGGACCGCTGACCTGGAGAAGATCGTGGGAAGCCGATGGATGCGGGCAGCTCAAGACCGATCATTGTGGAGAGCCTTGGGGAGGTCTTTGTCCAGCTAACTGTAGGCTAAAGACGAATCAATGCTTATTCGCCAAACTGTATGTTTGTTGGCGAAGTCTAAAACAATTTCCCTCTACCTTTTCCGCCAGTGTAGCTTAAATACTGTTAGAATTATACTGAAATCGCCACAACATCCATGCACACCGTTTGCATATAATGGCATCACGGTCATCCATTTACGCATTCGCGAACATGGCAGATGCACTGCAAAGACCGAGGCAGCTTCAACAATCTTTTCAACACATTAATAAACCTACTGCACACGCAGAGCGTCATTAGCCCTCGCCGTATAGGTACCTACCTTACCCACAAAAGCTGCACGTGTAAAACGTTGGCTCTGAAGACCGTTTGCGTAAGATAAATGTGAAAAGACTACAGCAACAGCTGACGAGGCGTCTTTGTGCTCTGTGGGTATTATAATTGCAACGAAACTGGTACCCTCCACTTGAGATGGTAAGACAGTGGTTTTAACCTATAACAAATGGAGATGACGTGATGATCCAGCGGGTAAGGATAGCTGTCATGTACGATATTGTTGGCTTAAATCTGAGTAAATACCAATGTGACGTTTTCAATTGAGGCCATCAGACCCATACGGACTTAATTCAATAGATGAAGCCTATTGAGTATCACGTACCTACAATATTTTGTTTTTATCAATGAGCAATCATTATTACATTTTCGTTTTAATTTAATAATATTTTTCTAAATAATTTCCACAGACAAGCAACATTACAGACTACTCCCAAAGTGATAATGCGCATAAAAATCTTCGTCACTGTTCGGCTACGGTCGTATTCCCCGAGTGTCGGAAGATGATAATTATGTAATATGTTTATTGTATATAGAGTGGTTAAATGCATTTTATTCATGTATAATTTAGTAGACTTATGTGTTTTGTGCTAAAACAGATAAATATTTATTTATCAGTTTACAAAATTTGATTCGATAATATTTTCTCGGTGGTAGGCCTTAACATCGGCCGCCGGCATAAGCTAACACCCACCAGACAAAGTCGTGCCGCCAAGCGATTCGTCGTGTTCCGGCACGATGTCGGATGAAGCCGTACGGAGGACGGGTCTGAGCAGTTGTGTTGCGATGTGTGCCGGGTACGATGCGCCAAATGTTGTTGTGTCAGGAGTTTGGTCAGGAGGTGGTGACCCGCATCCGGCGCCTGGGCCTGGAGGTGGCCCTTGACAAGTCGGAGGCCATGGTGTTCTATGGCCCCCGGCGTGCGCCGGCGCCGGGATCACATATCGTGGTCAGTGGGGCCCGGATAGCTGTCGAGTCCACCATGAAGTATCTAGGATTGGTGCTCGACAGCCGATGGGAATTCAGACCCCACTTCCGGCGGCTGGCGCCCAAGCTGATGGGTGTAGCAGGTGCGTTGTAAACGTTGCTTCCCAACATGGGGGGCCCGAGCGCCGCCTGTAGGCGGTTTTACATGGAATCGTGCGATCCATGGCCCTGTATGGGGCCCCTGTGTGGGCGATGGACCTGACAGCCGGGACACTCGCCATTCTGCGCAAGCCGCAGAGGGCGATGGCCGTCAGGGTCGTCCGCGGGTATCGCACGATTTCCTACGAGGCGGCTTGCGTCCTGGCCGGATCCCCGCCCTGGGACCTAGACGCGAAAGTACTCGCGTCATTGTACCGATGGCGCGAGGAAGAGCGGACGCGGCTTCAGTCCGGCGCAGCGGCAGATCGAGCTGCGCCGAGAGGAGCTCCGTCCGGTCCTGGTGGCGGCAGAGGCTCATGCGCCCTACCGCCGGCCTCGCCACCGTCGAGGCGATCCGGCCAGTACTCGACGACTGGCTCGGAAGAAGGCACGGCTCCCTGTCGTTCAGGGTGACGCAGGTACTGTCGGGGCACGGCTACTTCGGCAAGTACGCTGCGTCGCTTAGGCAGGGAGCCGGACGCTCGGTGCCAACACTGCGTCCAATGCGGGGAGGACACGGCGCAGCACACGCTCTCCGAGTGTGCAGCTTGGGAGGAGCAGCGCCGTGTCCTCACAAATGAAGTAGGAGGCGACCTGTCGCTGCCGGCAGTAGTGCGGAGGATGGTCGGTAGCGCAGTGTCGTGGGACGCGGTGGTGTCCTTCTACGAGGACGTGATGTCGTAGAAGGAAGCTGCGGAACGGGAGAGGGAGATCTCAACTCCCTTCCCGGGCCGCAGAAGACGCACCGGGCATCGAGGAAGGGCGGATAATGCCCTCTTCCGCCCCCCATGAATGGGTCCAGGGGCGAGGAACATGGGGAAGTCCCCGCCCCCTATTTGATGGACCCCGAGGCGGAGGTGCGCGATAGTGTCGGCGCGCGCCTCTGAGGTGATGCACGGGGTAGTTTAACACCCCACTACCCGGCCGTGGAAGAATTTAGACTCCCACGGTCCCACGCGCGCTCGTGATAGAAGAAGCACCGGGGTGGTTTTAGTTAGTAAAAGTCTGACAAACCCCGTCGCCCACCCCAGGGCGGCGGACATCCTATGAGGATTTCCACCCCGAAAATAAAAAGGAGTTTGGTCCTGGAGGGTAGCGGGATCCGAAGCACGGTGCTCCGCTGGCCGACCGCAGGTAGTTGGGGGTCCAATTAGTGTGCCAGCCACATACGAAAGGCTGCCCCGCCAACTGCGAAAAATCCCGGGGTGGCCCCATCGTGCCGGTTGGCGACCGGACGAAAGGACCCGATGGCGATCCCTGGGGTGGGTTCGGGCGTCCCCGCAATCTCCAGATCAATCTCCCTCTGGCGCGGGATCGTTAGCCGTATTGTTGGGTTTAACATCGCATCACCTCGCTCAACTGCCGTCTTCCTTCCTATTCATTCAATAAAATAAAATGAAAAGTCACAAAAGGAAAAGTAGGTGTGCACAGCGGGGGCGCACGTCCTCTCGTTTAAAGTTCACCTCTCAAACATCCGAGGTTTGCACTCCAATATCGATGCAGTCCATCACCACCTTGAGAATGAAAAGCCCCATCTACTTTTCTTGATTGAAAACCAGATCAGATGTCCGTCTGATGCGGCATACCTCGGCTACCCGGGATACTCTTTGGAGCATCATTTCCTGCAGCGAGCCGGGGTCTGTGTGTGTGTTCACAATGACATCTGTTGCTGGCATCTCCGTCACCTCGAAGACCCTCATTTTTTTTTTTTTTTAATATTTATAAACTAGTGCTTGACTGCAATCCCGCCTGATGGTAAGCAGTGATGCAATCGTTGATGGTAAAGCACACTAGCTTATTAAGCCTATTCACTCAAAAAAGCTGAGTGCCGAGTGTGTGTGTGTTCGCCCTTATGGCTGTTGGAGCACTAACAGTGCTCAGTACTCCACCTAAATTACCTCATTGCGGAACCTCAATGCAGGAGGTTCGCATTAGGAACAAGGAGGTTCTGAGAGTATTGTGTCGTCTGGACGTGAATAAGGCCAATGGTCCGATTGGTATACCAGCGATTGTTCTTAAGGCATGTGCGCCCGAGTTGTCTCCTGTATTGACGCTCTTGATCGCCTCTCATTTAGGACTGGTACAGTGCCCAAGACCTGGAAGCTTGCCAACGTGCAGCCCGTGCCCAAAAAGGGTAGTCGTGCTGATCCTACCAACTATCCATACTCCATACTCAAATGCAAGATTATGGAGCGTGTGTTGAACTTGCGCCTCTTGGCTTACCTGGAAGGTAACGATCTCCTCAGTGACCGACAGTACGGGTTTCGACGCAATAGGTCAACTGGGGACCTACTAGTGTATGCCACTCACTTGTGGGGCGAGGCCCTCGAGAAAAATGGGGAAGCGATTGCCGTCTCCCTTGATGTCTCGAAGGCCTTCGACCGGGTATGGCACGCTGGCCTTTTGAGTAAGCTTACAGCGTACCGCATTTCCGCTGGCCTGACTGTCTGGGTAAAAGACTTCCTGACTGAATGATCCCTCCGAGTTGTTGTCGACGGATGCTCATCGGAACCCATGTCGACTAATGCCGGTGTTCCTAAGGGGTCTGTTCTCTCTGCAACTCTGTTCCTGCTGTATACTGATGCCCGGCATCTATGGGTATGCAGATGACAGCACAGTTGTGGAGAGACACCTGCCGGAAGCTCGGGCTAGTAAGGAATCAATCCGGTCCGAAAGAGAGGCTATGATAGAGCATCCGAGTGCTGCACGCACGGCAGTCTCCAAATGGCGCAAAGCCAATCTTGTAGCATTCAATGCCGCCAAAACACAGGCGTGTCTTTTCACCGCCAAAAGGAGCCCGTTCACCTTGGCTCCTACTTTTCAGAATGTATCCTTGGAGTGCATCGACCGCCTTCAGCTTTTGGGAGTTGAGATTTCATCGAACCTAAATTTTGGGCGGTTCATTCAAAGGCCATGGTGGCTGCCAGAAAACTTGGCGTCATCGCAAAGGTCCGGCGGTACTTCACACCGAGGCAGCTTCTAATGTTGTACAAAGCACAGGTCCACTCGTGTGTGGAGTACTGCAGCCACATTTGGGCTGGTGCTGCGAAATGTCACCTGGCTACTTTGGATTCAATGGAGAGGCGTGCGAAGAGGCTGATTGGCGACCCAGACTTAACTCGAAACGGTCTCCAAAGCCTGGAGTACAGGCGTAGAGTAGCCAGCCTTTCGGTCTTCTATAGGATGCATTCTGGTGAGTGTGCAAGGGAATTGCATGATTTAATTCCCCCATCTCCTTTCCACCATCGGATGACCCGTCGTACGGCGAGTTAACCCTTACGTTGTTGACACCACTGCGATCCGGACGAAGCGTTTCGCTTCCTCTTTTATACCGCGTACATCGAGGGACTGGAACAATTTGCCAGCGACGGTGTTTCCGTCACATTACAATTTGAGTGTCTTCAAGATTAGAGTGAATAGGCCCTTAATAAACTAGCGCGCTTTACCATCAACGATCGCATCACTGCTTACCATCAGGCGGGATTGCGGTCAAGCGCTAGTTTATAACTTATATGAAAAAAAATCTCTTCTTCGTGCACCAAAATGTAAATTTCTTTTGAATTTATTTCATTCGTTCTCTTTTGGCTTTTACCGGATTTTTTCAATGAATTATTGTTACTAGATATTTATTAGTTATAGATTTTGTTTTGCGAGGGAATAGGTGAATAATAAATTAATTTATAGGTGTAAGAATAAATGAATTTCTTTATTTATATTGATCAAGTAGGTCGCTGGGTGCCTGTTAAATGATATTAACTCACCGGGTGTAGAAGGATATACTAGTATGACATAATTTATATCGTTTATCGAAAGCATTTTAAAAATTAAACCACAAAGAACGCGGCATAAATTTAATATCAATATAATTATCTTTTATGCATAATATAAAAGGGTAATTAATATTAATACACTCTGGGTACAGGCGGGATCCATTTAACTTCATTATCATCTAGGGTCTTATCAATCACTGGCCGGTAGGTGATAGTAACTTTTCCGGTGCAAAGATCTACCTGAGATAATGAATGTTTTCTCCACTGTTTTTCGAAGGGCAGTTTTGTCTGAAGCAAGATAAATTTATATATTAGCGTAAATTTATTTCTTCTTCAGCCTATACAGGACCACTTCTGGACAAAGGTTTCCCTCCCAGGGCTTTTTACAATGACCGGTCTAGTGCTGCCCGCATCCATCAGCTCACCCAAAAGCTCGGGCTTTGAATAAAGCAAAGTAGTAAAAATTGTTTACCTGTCCTTTTGTCGGTTTGCTGTAGTCGTACTCATCTATTCTTTTAGGGCAATCGTCCCTGAAATGGGCTCCTCTGCTTTCTGTCCTATTTTTAGCACAAGCGACCACCTGGACAGCAGCTTGGAGCATGTTCTGCAACTCCAAGACCTCAATTAGATCGGTGTTCCAGTTCAAACGCTTGTCCACAACCCTGATATTTTCGAATGCTTTGAACCATTTTTGAATTTCCTCGTCAGCTGTAAAAGACAATATAAACCTTAACGCCTGTTTCCTGAACGACATAGAAGTTTGTGTTATAGTTTCTCCTGTATATTACAAAATTTCTACTTAAAACCACCACGTGCTCATGAGAAAAAGAACAGTATCCAGCGTATTACAATTTAGGGATAGATTGCAGAGCACATCTTAACCTACCGGTAGCGCTCTGAGGAAACCGCTACTTGATTAGCGTGGGTACCTAAGTTGACAAGCTATGTGAGCGGGTGGTCATGGGGTTAGATTTTTTAAAGAACTCTCCGTTTTTAAACCAATTGCTCCACTGTTATTTGAAGGTTTAGAAGGCTAGGAAAAAAAAGATTAGTTTACTTTGAAACAGATCGCATGCCGCGTCGAACTAGAGATCGAATCAGCTCCTTCTAGTCTATAGTCAAAAATATAAGGAAAAATAAAAACTTTTTTACAAAAAAACAACCCACTTCCAAAAACGTAGTGGTTTTTTGTGTGTGAGTGACTAATAAAATAACTGATTTCGGAAGTCGGTGCCTTTGGTTTTTGTATATTCGTTTTTGACACCGAGTTCCGAAATTAGTTATTTTTCACTTTGTAGTGGTTTTTGGAAGTCGGTTGCTTTTTTGTAAAAAAGTTTTTATTTTACACTTGTTGGTTGTTAAAAGTATTCAGTTGCATCCGGTCAGACTGAAAGCTGACGCAAATGTAGTTGGGAAACGACGTAATTTTGTTTACTTTAATTTTTACCCGTAGGTATTCCCTCGACTGCCTATGGTCTTCATCATCAAATTTACTGCAGACCATTATTTTAACAAAATAAAAAAAGCGAAGGTGCAAAGGTCTCATCAATATAAATGAATTATGTCCAAACACAAAGTAGCTACTGTAAACAGTTGAGGAGTTCCCGGAACTGGCCTTTGTCATCATCATCAGAGCTCTTATGACAGTTGATCACTCTTAGTCAGTAACCCATCTAGGTGTAAAGTTCTTATCAATACAAATGAATCTAACCCAAACACAAGGTAGCTGCTGTGAATTGTTGAGGAGTTCCTTCGACTGTCTCCCGGATCCATCATCAGATCTATTCCAGACTTTTATTAAATTGTAGTGCTTTAAAATACTTAATGACAATACTAAGAAATGCACTAGTCGCCCTGCAATTTTTGAAAGTTCCCCTTGTTTTCTCTGGTCTTCCACCATCAAAACCTTATTATCCTTATCATGGGACCACCTTGGGAAGTCTTCTTTCCAACAGAAAAAGAAGTATCATAATCGGTTCATAAACGACAAAGTTATTTGCGAACAAACATAAAAAAAAGCATATATACGGTCGAATTGAGTAACCTCCTCCTTTTTGAAGTCTGTTAAAAACGAAAACTTTTGATAAATGTATTAGAAATATCACTTTGCGTAGCGAAGAGTATTGAACATCCCGCCCTTTCCGATGATTGAAATTGCAAAGGCGATACAATTCCTGTTGTTATCACAGTGCTGGTGTATAAGCGGGGTTTAGCACACGCTGGATTCCTCAAGAAGTTTCTTTTCATCGTTTTGCAAAGAGTGGGAAGTGCAACCTTGCCTTTGGACTCATCAAGTGCAATACGTAGCCGAAGCCGCACCAATCATTCTCACACCTACCTTCAGCCAGTAGCGTGGCGTCTCTGAAGACTCCACATTTGTTTTGCATGGTGTGTCTCATTGCTTCCCTTAGTTCATGTGGTGCAGCACAACCCGATGCGTTCTTCATTTTCATTAGATTGTCCAGACTTGCATCACATAAATTCTGAAAGAAAACAGGATAATGGGTAAGAAAATTGTTGTACGAGTCAGCCATCGTACATGACACGCGCATATTAGCTACATACATAGATCAGCACTATTCCGTCGCCTTGCACAAATTATAGCGTAAGGCGACAGTACACGGGGTGCGAGTCGAAGAGCCTCCACGTGGCGCACCCTGGGCAACGCCAGCCCCAACTGCCCACCGAGTTCTGGTGGACTCTTGGGTCTGGCGGCAAATACTTCACACGGGGAAGGGCCAGGTTTCAATCACCGATCATCTTTGATGGTCGTTGATGGGAACCTGGCCTATAGGGGTTCGCATGCATCCGCTTCCACTCTGTTAAGCAGAGTCGAAGTGGATGCATGCTGGGGTATACCGTAATCCCTCAGGGGACCGGGGGCTGTCGGGGCGTTTGTCCGGGCCACGAGGGGACACCTCTATAAAACGGCCGAACCACGGGCGGCATATCCCGTCTCTAGGTTATTGCAGACCTGACGGACTAGTAATCTGTCGAACATTGCAATCTAATCCTAAGTTTTGGGTGGGGCTCGGCGAGAGGATGAATGGCTGGAGGAAGTCCAGTCGTTAGAGCTCCCCACTGTAGATACCTGCCGCCCTCTACAGTATGTAGGCTTACCCGGTGTACGACGCTCTGCCCGGTGTGGACTTCAAATCGCTAATACTCGTGGGTTTAGATATGGAAAGAAAAAATAAGAAAAACAAACAACGAACGGAGGAGGAGAGTGATGTGGCGTCGGAGTCTGACGCTGCATGTGGCGTGACGGGCTCGTTTAAGAGCCCGGAGCGCGTAGAGGAGGGGGCTTCCGGGAAGAAATCCTTCCTGAAGAAGCGCCCCAAACCGAAGGATAGCCAAGGATCATCCTCGGATTGCGGGACGGGCAAGGCCCGCAAAAAAATTAGTCGGCGCGAGGCCCAGGAAAAGCCGAGCCGAACCAGCTCAGTCGAGCTGGTACGAGAGGGCTCTGAGCTGTCGGAAGGACAGCCGGAAGCCGTTGGCCCCAACTCGGAGCCAGCTGCAAAGTTTGAAGAAGTCGTGGCTGCCGCGGTCAAGGGTGTGGCTTTGAAGAGGCTGCAGTCCACCAAAGACAAAGCCATATCGGCAGCCACGGCTTCCATCATTGCGACAGCGAAGGCCATCCATGTGGGACCCCCGGCGGATGGAGTGGCAGAATTGCGGGCGGAGATCGCCCACTTGACAGCCACCATGGAGCTCCTCCGAAAGGAGAACGAGGAGCTCCGAGCGGACCTGGCCGTGCTGCGAGCTGGCAGCCGCCGGGAGGTGCCACAGGAGGGGGCGCCACAAGGGCGGAGTGGGCACACGCCGGCCGAGGATCCAGGCCTGACCCTGGTGCTAAAGGAGCTGGCCGCCTTCCGGAGTAGGTTTTCGGCTCTGGAGGCCGTTGTTCTGCGCCCCCCACTTGCGGCTAGCCGGCCAGCCTCAGGCCAGCGGAAGGCAGTAACCTACGCTGCTGCCGCAGCCACTAATGCCACAGCTGCAGGGAAGAAGGCCAAGAGTTCACCTTCACAGGCTCAAGCTGCGAAGGCCACAGTCCCTGCAGCAAAAAGGCAGCCTCCTCCACCTCCTACAACCCCTGCAGCCGATGCCGCCTGGCAGGTAGCAGGGGAGAAGGAAAAGGCGGCTAAGGCTGCAAGAGCGGCTAGAAAGCGGCTGCGGCGGAAGGAGCGCAGCGCCACGGCTAGGATTCGTGCCCCGAAATCCGCAGCTGTAGTGATAACACTACAGCCGGAAGCGGAAAAGAAGGGCACGTCCTACCGCGACGTGCTCAATAAGGCGATGGAAGCGGTGAACCTCCAGGAGATCGGAGTCACCTCGGGCATTAAGATGAGGATCACCGCGACCGGAGCCCGCTTGATTGAGGTTCGTGGTGAGGCTAGTGGCCCGACTGCAGACGCTCTGGCTGAAAAGCTAAGGGCGTCCTTAGATGCGGTCGAGGCCAAAGTTTCCAGACCCACCAAGTGCGCTGACTTGCGCATCTTGGGTCTGGACGATACGGCGACAAAGGAGAGAGTGGTGGCCGCCATTGTCGGGGCTGGGGGATGTTCTGCCGAACAGATTAGAGTGGGCACCCTCCGCCCTGACCGCACGGGGTTGCAAACTGCTACGGTGAGCTGCCCCGTGTCGGCGGCCGAGAAAATTGTCGGAGAGGGCCGAAGACTTCTGGTGGGCTGGGTTTCAGCGCAGGTGAAACTGCTGGAACCCAGACCTCTGAGGTGCTACCGCTGCCATGTGGGCCACCACGTGGGAGTAAAATGCACCTCGGAGGTGAACCGCAGCGGTCTCTGCTTCCGCTGCGGTCAGCCCGGTCACAAGGCCGGCTCGTGTGAAGCCACTCCGCACTTCTCAGTTTGTGCGGCAGCTGGTAAGCCGGCCGAGCACCGGGCTGGGAGTAGAGCCTGCGCCCCACCCACCAGAAGCAAAGCCAAGGGCCGGGTTAGGCCCTCCGCCACTACCGCCATCGTCGCCGCAACCGCGGCCTCTGCCGCTGCCGCTTCCAGCAACGCCGTTGCTGTCGTCGCCGCCGCTGTCACCGCGGCTGAGCCCTTACAAGGGCCTCGGGAGGAGGCTGTTATGGAGTGCCAATAAATGCCCCCATTACGCCTCCTCCAGGCGAACATCAACCACTGCGCCTCCGCTCAGGACCTTTTGCTCCAGAGCATGGCGCAGTGGTTGATTAACATCGCCGTGGTCGCTGAGCCGTACTTTGTCCCACCCAGGGAAGACTGGGTGGAGGACCTCAACGGCTCAGTGGCCCTAATTTCGTCAGCCGCCGCCGGCACCCCGTCGCTCGAGGCCATCAAGAGAGGACGGGGTTGCGTAGCAGCACGGTTCGGGGAGATAGTCGTGGTGGGGGTATACTTCTCCCCAAGCCGAACTCTTGCCGAATTCCACAACTCCCTTGCGGAGTTAAGAGTCGTCGTCGTAGGGTGTCGATCCCTCCCCGGGCTCGTCCTCGGGGACTTCAATGCCAAAAATCTGGCTTGGGGTTCCCGACTTACAGACACACGGGGCAGGATGGTGGAGGACTGGGCTTTGGAGACAGGCCTGGTCATCCTAAACCGGGGTTCGGTCCCAACCTGTGTGCGGATGCGGGGTGAATCAGTGGTGGACATATCGTTCGCCAGCCCCGCTCTGTCGCCACATGTCCTTGACTGGCGGGTCATGGAGGGGGTGGAGACCTACTCAGACCACCGGTATATCCGGTTTGACGTCTCCGCCCAGACCTCTAGCGCGCCGGTCCGACCGGCCCCGAGTGGTCCGCGGTGGGCGCTGAAGCAGCTTGACCGGGAGCTCCTCCTGGAAGCTTCGATCGTGCAGGCCTGGGTGTCACCACCAGACAGGCCTGCTGACACAAACAACGAGGCGGAGTGGTTCCGGGAGGCCATGTCCGAGATATGCGACGTGGCAATGCCCCGAGTCAAGCCCGGACGCGCTCGCCGTCAGGTGTACTGGTGGTCGCCGGAGCTTACGTCTTTGCGCAAGGCGTGCGTGGCTGCGCGACATCGGTACACCAGACATCGCAGGCTCCGTATTCGTCCACCGAATACGGAGGCCATACAGGCGGAGCTTTACGAGGGATACAGAGTGGCGAAGACCACCCTCCGAGTGGAGATCCAGCGGGCTAAAGGGCTGGCCCGTGAGGAGTTGCTGGGGACTCTAAACAGAGACCCGTGGGGATGCCCCTACAAAATGGTGCGGAATAAACTCCGCCCATGGGCTCCCCCGCTGACGCAGAGTCTCCGGCCTCAGCTCGTGGAGGACGTGGTGAGCGCTCTGTTTCCCTCAGGAGGGGAACATACCCCTCCTCCCATGGCTCCGACTCCTGCGATGCCTGATGCGGACCACACCAACGACGACGATGACGCTCCAGAAGTGACCGAGGTAGAGTTAAGAGCGGCGGTACGTAGGCTGAATGCCAAAAATACCGCCCCAGGACCCGACGGCTTACCTGGAAAAGCCTGGGTCCTGGCCTTAGGGGCTCTCGGGCCTCGACTACGGGGGCTACTAAGCGCATGTTTGGAGAGGGGCCAGTTCCCACTTCGCTGGAAGACGGGGAAACTGGTCCTCATAAAGAAGCCAGGGCGCCCTGCGGACTCTCCGTCCGCTTACCGGCCCATTGTGCTGCTTGACGAGGTGGGCAAGCTCTTCGAAAGAGTCATTGTAGACCGCCTCGTCGGGCAACTTAGGCGAGCGGGCCCGGATTTGGCGGAGAGCCAGTTTGGCTTCCGCAGTGGGCGCTCAACAGTGGACGCCATCATGCGCGTGCGAGCCCTCACGACAGGGGATGCTGTGGCCCGGGGCGGGGTTGTCTTGGCGGTGTCTCTAGACATCGCCAACGCCTTCAACACCCTTCCCTGGAGTTGCATCAGGGAGGCATTCCGGTATCACCGGATGCCGACCTATCTCTGTCGAGTCGTCGAGGCCTATCTGACGGACAGGGCCATAATTTACCCCGGTCACCAAGGAGTGTGGAATCGGCGAGAGATGTCGTGCGGTGTTCCACAGGGATCGGTCTTGGGACCGCATCTGTGGAACATCGGGTACGACTGGGTGTTGCGCGCTGACCTCCCTATCGGCGTCAGTGTAGTCTGTTACGCTGACGACACGCTAGTCCTGGCAGAAGGGAGGTCGCACCAGGCGGCGGCTGACGCAGCGACCCTCGGGGTTGCGACAATCGTCAACAGGATCCGACAATTGGGACTCGAGGTGGCCCTGCAGAAGTCCGAGGCCATGTGCTTTCATGGTCCTCGGAATGCGCCACCGTCGGGTTCCCACATAACGGTAGGAGGGGTTCACATCGGCGTCGGGTCGACGATGAAGTACCTGGGACTTGTCCTCGACAGCCGGTGGAACTTCGAGGAGCACTTCCGACGTTTGGCTCCCAGGCTGGAACGGGCCGGGGCTGCCCTAAGGCGGCTCCTCCCCAATCTAGGGGGACCAAACGCCTCCTGCCGGAGGCTCTACGCGGAGGCCGTGCGGTCCATGGCCCTTTATGGGGCACCGGTGTGGGCGCGGTCGTTAAGGAAGCGACCAGCCCGATGCCTGACCGCGTCCCAGAGAGTCATGGCCATTCGGCTGATCCGGGGATACCGCACGGTCTCCGCTGAAGCGGCGAGCCTCCTTGCCGGATTACCGCCATGGGATCTGGAGGCCAAAGTCTTCGCCCACATATGGGAGTGGCGAGAGGAGGCAAAACGCCGGGGTATAACTCCGCTGCCGCGAGAAATCGCGGTACGGCGGACAGAGCTCCGGCGGGATCTCATGGCGATATGGAGAATGCGATTGTCGCAACCCAGTGCTGGGCACGCCACAATAGCGGCGGTAAGTCCCCTCTTTGAGGAGTGGCTAGAGAGGCGCCACGGCGCCCTCACCTTCCGCCTGACGCAGGTCCTCACCGGACACGGTTGTTTCGGGAGGTTCCTGTTCCGTATAAGGCGGGAGGAAACGCCAGGGTGTCACCATTGTGTGGATCGCCCTGAGGACACAGTGGAGCATACGGTGGAGGTCTGCCCGGCTTGGGTAGAGCACCGCCGTGTCCTCGTAGCGGCGATCGGCGGCGATCTCTCGCGTCCGACCCTGGTCCAGGCCATGGTCCGGGGCGAGAGTGCATGGCAGGCCGTCACCTCCTTCTGCGAAGCAGTGATGCTGGCAAAGGAGGAGGCGGAGCGCGTGAGGCAACGGGAATCCCAGCGCCCTCACGCCACTAGCCGCCGCAGGAGACGCCCTGGTCGGGAGATGACACCAAACTCCCAGCCACCGTAGGCGCGGGCCTGCGGGCGGTGAGCAGTGGGCAGCTCGCCGCTCGGTAAGGACCAGGCCCGAGTCGACGGCGCGTCGTGTTTCACGCGCGCCTCAAAGAGATGTCAGCACATCGTGACGGGGTCCACGAAGACCGATGCCTCCTGGGTCAGGGTTGCGGGTTGGTTAAAAAAGAAACCGTGGCTCTGGCCGTTGCACAGGCAAGTAAAGAAACACGGGTGGGTTTTAGTCAGTAAAAGTCTGACACGCCCTTCCGCTCTGCCCAGAGCGGGAGAAGTCATTTGATGATTCCCATCCCAACAAAAAAAAAAAAAAAAGGCGACAGTACACGATCAGCCTTCAAAGACTGTACTCATTTACACATTCATACCTATATTAGTTACGAGTTGTTCAATATTCAATAAATCATCATATTTGGCTATCCGTGATTATTGAAGTTTATAACCAAGGTGTGTGCGAATCATTCAGCAGCGCATACAAATGTTGCTCCCTCATTTTACTAAAATATGATTTTAAATAAGATTAAACTAGTCCTAGTTTATTTACTCTTAAGACAATTTCACCCGGAGTAATAATAATAAATAATAAATCGTTTATTTGCATTAAACATGGTATACAAAGGTGTTGAATAAGAATACAGTAGGTACAAGCATGTTTAGCTGAGATGAACATAGCACGCAAAAATTTTAAGGTAGAAATATGTGTGAAGAAATTAAATTGATTTTATAAAGGAAAATAATGTATTTATTCTTTTAAACCGACTTGACCGTAATGCAGGACACTTTATGAAATTAATGCACATCCGAAAACATTTATGTTTTTTCATTTTTTTCAAATTTTCTCTGGTATTTGACATTATGGTGTCAAAAGCATTCCGTGTTTGGACAAACATAATTAGGTATTTGTTCTCCACTGTCGAAGAAAAACTAAACTTTGGTCAGGGTAAATTACCCAAATACTGTGTTACTACTATTGGGTAACATGCCCTGTACAATGTGCCCTTAAATTTATTTCAGACTTGCTAGAAGAAGTCAATGAAATCCAGGCGGTTCTATAACAGCTTACAATGGAAAATCCCCTGGTGAGGATGGGATTCCGACTGAGCTCTTGAAAGCGGGAGGAAATGCTGTGCAGAAGGGGCTTCTAGAACTTTGCAACTCTGTCCTGTTCTATGGGTAAACCCAAGAAGCATGACGAAGGAGCGTAGTCATTCTTTGTTGATTAGCGTGCAATAGTAGAAACTTGTTTCTTCGGTGGTAGGCCATAACATCGGCTGCCGGCAGAAGTTACCACCCACCAGACAAAGTCTTGCCGCCAAGCGATTCGTCGTATTCCGGCATGATGTCTGGTGAAGCCGTTCGGAGGACGGGTCTTAGCAGTTGTGTTGCAATGTGTGGCGGGTACGATGCGCCAAATGTTGTTGTGTCGGGAGTTTGGTCGTGGAGAGTCTCCAGATCAATCTCTCTCTAGTGCAGCATCGTTTGGTCGTGTTGGTCTTGGGTTTAACATTGCATCACCTCGCTCATCTGCCGTCATCCTTCCTATTCCTAAGTTTTTTTAAGTGAATAGCCTTAATAAACTAGTGCGCTTTACCATCAACGATTGCATCACTGCTTACCATCAGGTGGGATTGGAGTCAAGCACTAGTTTATAATTATTAAAAAAAAAACTTATATACAGCAGTGACTCCTATAGGATGATGATGATTATTTAATTATATACTCACAGGTTTCAAAGGCTTTTGTTTTTCTCCTGGTTTATGATTTTGTGCAATGGTCTGCGCCAGTGATTTTCCAAAGACTACGACGTCTAATATTGAGTTAGCGCCGAGCCTGTTTGCTCCATGAGCATTGCTGACAACCTCGCCAGCCGCGTACAGACCAGGCACTGGGCAATCTTTACCGTCTTGATAGATTAAGCACTGTTGAGAATAAAGATGATTTCATGAAGACCAGAGACGGGGAAACCAAAAAAAAAAAATACGGCGGTTCTTCTGTGATTCTTCAGGTAGGTATTACAGATCGGACAGACCTCATCATGCAGGCATGTATCAGCTTGATTGAGAAGAAGGGCAATTATATTAGCCGCACAGGTGGATCCAAGGTTATACTGAGGTCGCCGCAATAGTTTTATGGGTGAGCATCCGCCGACACACTACCACCAACATCTACCCAGATAGCGAGACCCCTCCATATTTCAGAAAGTACATTAAGCCCTTGGTCCGTTAGCGATATGATTGCGCTGCGCACTAAGCTAATTGCCATTCCTCCATGTCTGTTACATCACTATACAACATGTTTTCTTTATACCACACCTGAATATAGTTTGTTCAGAATAAGCAACTGTATGGATTCCAATCATTTTTAGACCCTGTTATATTTTTTCCCAAATAAATTTAGAAATCGTTGCTGTGTGGTTACCGAGCGCGCAGCACAGCTGTCGGTAGATCATAGTACTAGACACAGTGTGCCGCGCTGCGCCGCTGCGCGGACTGGTGACCGGTGCGTTGACCATATTTTTGTTGGGACAACCAGGTAAGATCTTAGGACTAGGAAGACTTTGTGGATTTCATGATATCTTTTAGAAATTTTGTGGGTAATTTTGTTTTTTGACGTGACAACGTCTTATAAATTGGTTTGCCGGGTGACACTTCAAGAAACTGCGTTACGCTCCGCTCACGTTATGCGCTCACAATGAGAGCGAGTGAGAGGCACGCGTCCCTTCCACTCGGGCATGGTTAGCCCGCCTAAGAGCGAGAGAGACAGACATAAATAAAAAGTGAAAGGCACGCGTCCCTTCCACTCGAGCACAGTTAGCCCGCCTAAGAGCGAGAGAGACAGAGCGAGAGAGAGAGTGAGAGAGATAGGCATACACACCGGTTCATGTCTTGCGCTTCTATTTCGCTTAGGCGCCTGCATACAAGTTTACACGTTGCCAGTTAATTGTAAAACAATTGTGTAGTGATAATGTGAAGGTAGTTTCGTCCATCGCAACAATTCAAACAGCAACGGTAAATAATTTCAGACTGATAATATAACATGATGAAATAAATGACTAAGGATAATGTGAAGGTAGTTTCGTCCATCGCAACAATTCAAACACATTAAAATTATTTTACCACTCAAAGTCGTTGTCACGTAAAACTTTCGCCCGTATACCGACTTTACAGGCAACCAATTTTTTTTTAGTGTTTCGGGTTTCGCAAAAACAAAAAATAACGTTGCATAGGCAATGAATATCACTAAAATTTGATACAACACGTCTACAAAGTCACGCCATAATAATTTTTATGTGTGTTTTGACATTTTCATGAAAACCAATTACAACGCACAGAATAGTATTATTTTTGTGACTGGCTTCTTTATAAACCTACACTGGACCTATCATCTAGTGTTAGTACTAAACCCAGAAAATAACTATTTAGTTACCTGTCCTTTATAGTTAATGGGGATACCACCCATAGTGTAGTGAACGGTGGGTAAGACCGGCACGGGTTGGGTGTACACATCAGCTCCAGTAAATGTGAAGGCGGACTCGGAGATTCCTGGTAACTTATCCCTGAGCAACTCTGCGGGAAGGTGGTGCAGCTGTAGGTACACGTGGTCTTTCCTGGGTCCTACTCCGCGACCTGGTTGAAAATTACAAATTTATTGAGGGAAATGAAGGATATCTTAAGAATATTAAATTATTCCGAAGCCCAAAATGGGGTTGTCAAGGTCATATACTACTTAGGCTGTCGGTCCATATATATACAATATGTAAAGAAAACCCCGTCCGACCTCTAAGGATAATAAAGATTAGGTAAACACACACATGACCAAGTCGTGGTGGCCTAGTGGTTAAGACACCAGCCTCTCAAGTATGAGTGTGCGAGTTCGATTCCAGGCCAGGCAAGTACCAATGTAACTTTTCTAAAGTTATATGTACTTTCTAAGTATATCTTGGACACCAATGGCTGAAGGTGAAGGAAAACATCTTGAGGAAACCTGGACTTTATAAGTCTGAAATCGCCAACCCGCATGGAGCAAGCGTGGTGATGACGCTCAATCCTTCCCTGTATGAGAGGAGACCTGTGCCCAGCAGTGGGACTATAAAAGGTTGCTTATGATGATGATGATGATGACACATGACCAAATAAAATATGAAATTTTACATAATCATCATAGTAACAATACTAATGAATTTTGAAATAATCTTTTTTTTCCGTGAATTAATTCCAACTTCCCCAAAATTTGGCATTCTAAAAAACCATTTTTAACGTATTATTAGGAGCAAGTAGTGATGCGACCGCGAGCCGCGTGCTACGCCCCCTTCGCCCGCGCATGTATTGCCTGTTTTTGCGAAATAATGATCAAATATGGGGGGATTTTTTTTTTTAAGTTTTTAGCCCGGCTTTGTAGGCATTAGTATTATAAGTTATTAATCCAACAATACCTTCACGGATCGGGCAGGGTTTTCTTTATACATTGTATAATAAAAGACTGGTTTCAACTGCATCTGGCTAGTCTGAAGCTAACCCCAGCATATTTGGGAAAATAGGTAGAATAGGATTTGCCAACACGAGAATATGCTGCGTGTATAAAATTTATTAGGTCAAGTTACTCGAAGCTATAAAATTGTTTTAGCGATAAATTTAAAATAAAATAAATAAATTGTTTATTTCTCACATTTGCGCATAATTTTTACAATAATTTTCTTAACTGATGTATAATTTGCCTGAACTAGGTAGAACCTGTGCTTCAGGCGTAAAAGTGAAAATAAAGAGAAAGTGAAAATATAGAGAGACAGATTGTAATAGCTTAATGTGCTGGCATCTGTATTATTGACCACGAGAAAACAAACATTTAAGAATTGGGCCTGTGATTTATATAGAGCCCTATTTCTTGACATACAAACGCGTCGCTCTTCTCGTGCTCGTGATTTCCAGTTATTCATTACCCGTGAGATTTCTAGGTATTCATTAGCAGTGAGATTGGCTTTAGTGAGTGGTGACCTAGTGGTTAAAACAACAGCCTCTCTAAGTGCGCGGGGGGTTCGATTCCAGGTCAGGAAAGTACCAATGAACTTTCCCTAAGTTATATGTAAGGTGAAGGAAAAACATCTTGAGGAAACCTGAACTTTCAAGTCTGAAATCGCCAACCCGCATGGAGCAAGCGTGGTGATTACGCTCAATCCTTCCCTGTATGAGAGACGACCTGTGCCCAGCGGTGGGACGATAAAAAGGTTGATGATGATGATGAGATTGAATAATAATACTATTGACAGCTCACTAAACTCACTTCACTCTACAAGGGTTTTTTTTACATACAGAGTCGACGGGCTGTATAAAAATAATACGTGATAATCCGAATATTCTTGATAGTTGTTGTCGATTGGAAACAGTTAATTTTTGTTAAACCGATTTTATGAACCGCAATTTTCATTATTGTAGCTACCACTGTTATTCGTCATCATCTCAGCGTTAATCCCAGTCGCATCCGAAGCTTTTCAGCTTTGGAGTCTGGGATCCGATTTACCAATCTAACTAACTTCGATATTTTCTGTGAAGCGACTACCGTTTGATCTCCACAACCCGAAAGCGATGCGTTGCAGTTAGACCAATTGTTGGACTTTTGAGGGCTCAAACAACCCGTAACGACTGCCATTAGATGTTCGTATGGCAACCGGGACCAACAGCTTAACGTACTTTTCGAAGCACGATCAGACCAGTGCAAATATTCATATTTATGCCTACAAATATTTGCACTGCGCGGGGATCGAACACGCGCCTCCCTGCGCAGCATCCGCGTACGCTACCACTACGCCAAGGAGGCTGTCAAGCTGTCTGTAGCTACCACTGTTATTCCTTGTGTTATTCAAAGATTGACCAGGAGTGGACAAGATTTGTCTGCTTGAAATTACGTATTCAGGACAACGAAAATGTCACTTTATCAAGTCAATAACCTTGTCGTATCTCTGTAGCCATTGATCTGGACACGACGTCACGACTCGCCAAGTCTTTAGCCTTGGGAGCATACTTTTCCATGAACCGGACCCCTTCGCTGTTGATCAGGTACCCACCCTCACCGCGGGCACCTTCGGTCATCAAACAGCCTGACCCGTACATGCCTGCAAAAAGAAACAGGTATATACATACATTGTGATTGTTTTAATCCATAGTTTTATTATATACTAGCTCTTGCCCGCGACTCCGTTCGCGTGAATTTCGGTTTACAGCGCGGTGGTTCCCGTAAATTAAAAGGAAATCAGTTGATATAAAATAAGCGCTTGTTAAAATAATGGGAGCACTATGTACGTCCGCGTTCGCACCCGTTTTCGTAACATTTTTTTGTTACTGCTCTGCTCCTATTGGTCATAGCGGGATGTTACATAGCCCATGTCCTTTCTAGACTTTCCGTGTATCAAATTTCATTATTTATTAAATCAAATCAAATCATTTATTTCAAATAAACCAGTTACAGGCACTTTTGAATTGTCAGAAGGTCGGTCAGTCAATAAGATGAAGCTAGTCGCCCATTCCAAAGAGTAGGTACCTATGGAGAAGAACGGGCAAGAAACTCCATGGACACTCTTTTAAACTTTTAAGCTATTGTTACAAATATTTGATTACATCATTCATGTTGAAATCAACCGCGTGAGAATGATGCAGAAATATATTGTACGCTGAGAGCGTCCATTATGGAAAACATACAAAAATCAATTCAGAAATTAAAATACGCCGTGGCAGCTAAGAGATGACCAGTCCCCTCCAACGGCTCCGTTCACGAACATGACGTATGGATCAGCATCATTCAGCTCAACCATATCGAAGGGAACCCAATGACCCAAAACACACGCCACCATCAGCGAGACATTTGAGTGAGCATGACATACTCTCAACAGCCAGAGCACAATTAAGTCAATAAAAAGACTAACCCAACAAATAAATGCCTTACAGCACATTCGTACATTGTGCTCACACGTTTGCCATGCAATTATACAATACTAAGAAATTGAATCTACACAATGCTAAGATGGTTTTGTCCAAGGTTCAGCAGCTCCAACAGTGTTCCCGAATCTGTGGAAAGTTTAGCTCCTGTGCAGCTGTACAAGTGCCGAACACCTCTGTCAGCGATACAATTCCGTAACGTACAATATGCTTGGCTACATAGTGTATAATACAGGCTTTGAATAAATAACATAAACAATTACATATTAAAACTACAAGAGGAAAAATCAAAGAACAATCATTGTATAGAAATCGGACGCAGCTCAAGCCCAAGCCTTTTTGTCCTCAATATAATCCTTCACACTATAAAATGCTTTCTGGCACAACTTACGTTTAATGAAGGATTTGAATTTATTCAGGCTTAGATCTTGAACCACCTCTGGAAGTCTATTGTAAAAATGTATACATTGGCATCTGAAAGAGCCACCTATTTTCTTGAGCCTTGTTGTAGGTACAATAAATTTGTGCCTGTTCCTTAGGCTATTAGGTAACCAACAGCGATACATAATATATTTTACAAGTATGAGTATTACATTATAATATTATGGCCAATTATAGGTTTCCCTGTGTAACTGGAAAGTATAATTTTAAAGCATGTGAACAGAGTAATATCAAATACACACATACACAAATTAAAAATAATAAAACAATACAGAAGATTAAACAATACATACATACATATAATTATAATATACAACAATTATAAACGGTTCAGTAGTTTTGGCGTGAAAGCCGGACAGACAGACAGACAGACAGACAGACAGAGATACTTTCAAATTTATAATATTATTAAGTATGGATAACTCGACGTAGGATCAAACGCGCCCAGCAATATTAGTTAAAGCGACATCATAACTGAAATAACAACATAGTTTACGAACCAGTTGGGTGGAACTGTATAAATTCCATGTCCTGGAGTGGTATACCAGCTCGTGCCGCCATTGCGACTCCATCACCGGTGCATGTATGAGCAGCTGTACATGAGAAGAACATTCTCGGGTAGCCTCCGGTAGTGATTACCGTATTTTTCGCTTGAAACCTGAATTTCATAATAGTTTAGTTTTTTTTTTTTATTTCGGTCGATGTCATGAAAACTACTATGCACAAATTTCTTTATGCAAAAATTATAAACGGCCACATGTAATCAAATTTTATTTTAAAATTATTGTTATTTTAACATAAACCTACACGGGTTGGTGATTTCAGACTTGAAAATGCATGTTTCCTCAAGATATTCAGTCATTGGTGTCCAAGTTAAACTTAGAAAGTACATATAACTTAGTTATATTGGTACTTGCCTGACCTGGAATCGAACCCGCACACTCATACTTGAGAGGCTGGTGCTATAACCACTAGGCCACCACGATTATAAAAAATGAATGAAATGGAAATAGGATTATGAAAATGGGCATAAAACATACCTGATGTAATTAATGTAAGTTTATCATGAAGCAATTACCTATGTAGACTGCCATCATCCATATCTATGGCGAGGCACCCAACCACCTCTCCATCTTGGACCAACAAGTCCATCACAAAGAACTCTGTGAAGTGTTGGATGTTCTTGTACTTTGTCGAATATCCATAAAGTGTGTGGAGTAGGGAATGACCAGTACTGGAAGAAATACGTGTTTTGGTTTAAACGTCAGTATAAAATTAGTAAAATTTTTATTATCAGCTGAAAGTCGTCACTTGCTAGGCATATTTGTAGTAGTTTCCCCAAATCGATAAGTTTATGTGACATTCACATCCAGCATGCAAGCTACACAATGCTGATAAACTTTTATAATAATTATAAACAAATAATAGATTTAGTGTGGATAAAAAAGCAAATGAAAGGTTTAAGCGAGTGTGCTTTAATAAGTACATTTGAAACATAATAATACCGGTCAGCAACTGCACATGTTCTCTTGGCCACACTCTTCCCGTAGTTGACAGTTCCTCCACCAAAAGGTCGCTGGTATATTTTGCCTTCCTTCGTCCTCGAGAACGGCATACCCATGTTCTCCAATTCCAATACACAGGTGGGAGCTTCGCGGGTTAGATAGTGTATGGAGTCCTGTCAAAAATCGACCAAACTCATTGCTGGAAAACCGACTTTATTTTGGAAAATGGTTGATACCTCATTCTCCTGCCCTTATCCCAATTTATTTGGGGTCGGCGCTACATGTCTTTTTCTTCCATGCCATCCGCCAGCCATCAGCCATCATGTCAGCCATCTCGGCAGTCACCCCCTTCTTAGCCATATCATCCTTCACACATTCCATCCATCGTTTCCTTGGTCATCCCCTACTCTTATAGCCATCAACATTCTTAATTAAGACTCTCCTACCTATGCAACCTAATATATCTGTTGAACCCAACTGGTTAAAAACCCGTTTAGTCAACGTGGCCTTTGGATGTAGTTATGCTTCACTTTCGACTCTCAAGCTATGGATAGTTTCTAACCAAATCTATTTTTGGTCGGTGCACGGCACGAGCACGCGATTGGTTATAGTTCAAACCTAAACTATAATTTATTGAATGTCATTCAGGCCATTATTCGAATGGACAAGTTCCAGGAAATTCCATGAGATTGCATAAATCTCGCAGTTGTGGAGGGAGACAGCATTAAACAATTTCGTCCTTGGGACTTTTGCAGGACATGTCGTTGCATCACCTATGATCGTTGATGATGCAACTGATACGCTGTCAGCAAAATAAAAAATCGGCCACGGCATGGTCGGGCCACCATCGTTCGGCTGAGTTTATTTTAAATATTATGCAAGTACCTGATCACCAAGCCAATCCGATCCTTTGACTGTGTCATAAAAGTGGAATTTCCAGTCGTCTGGATGCATGCTTCCTGTACAAAATGGATATTTATTATGAACAAAAAGGGTGTGACGAGACAAAGTGCTCGATAAACTGTACCTAACAGACTGTATGTTGGTCATAGTTTATGGAGCACTGGGTCACAATGATTCTAAACTGGCAAAAGAATAAAATAACTAAGAACATGCGTGCCTCCACAGGCAAAGTATCAAAAACAGTTTAATGCCAAACAGAAATGTTCAAATACTGGCTTTTTCAAAATGGAGTTGGAATATCCCAGCATGACCACCATGGAACTGGATCTTAAACTGCTGACTTGAATACATAAATTGGTCGTTATTCAAAACACTTTTTAAAAATCTGTCTACAATCTATCATTCGCATCTAGTCTTCCGTCGACAAAAGTTATTTCTAGAATGGGTTTTTTTTTTTTTTACATATTATAAACCAGCTCTTGACCGCAATCCTGCCTGATCGTAAGCAGTGACGCAATCGTCGATGGTAAAGCGCACTAGTTTATTAAGAGCCTATTCACTCTAGCCTTGAAGACACTCAAATTGTAGTCCGACGGAAACACCGCCGCTGGCAAATTGTTCCAGTCCCTCGATGTACGCGGTATAAAGTAGGAGGCGAAACGCTTCGTCCGGATCGTAGTGGTGTTAACAACGTAAGGGTGGAAACCAGCCGTACGACAGGTCGTCCGCTGGTGGAACGGAGATGGGGGAATTAAATCATGCAATTCCCTCGCACACTCCCCGAAATGCATCCTATAGAACACCGAAAGGCTGGCTACTCTACGCCTGTGCTCTAGGCTTTGGAGACCAACTCGAGTTAGATCAGGGTCACCAATCAGCCTCTTTGCACGTCTTTTCACTGAATCCAAAGTGGCCAGGTGACACTTGGCAGCACCAGCACAAATGTGGCTGCAGTACTCCACACACGAACGGACCTGTGCTTTGTATAACATTAGAAGCTGCCCAGGTGTGAAGTACTGCCGGACCTTTGCGATAACGCCAAGTTTCCTGGCAGCCAACTTGGCCTTGGACTCAATGAACCGCCCAAAGTTAAGGTTCGAGGAAATCTCAACCCCCAAAAGTTATAACTACGCGTACAGATTCAAGCAAGGTAACAAAGTAAAAAGCTTCCAGTTTTGGCAACGCTTTGATTGATACTGGAAAAAGCAAAACGCAATTTTGCACTTACCAAGAGCAGCGTTCATGCCTCCCTGTGCAGCTGTAGTGTGGGATCGAGTGGGGAACAGCTTAGAAACCAAGGCCACTGAAAACTTTGCCTCGGCAAGTCCAATAGCAGCTCTAAGACCTGCGCCGCCTGCACCGATGATCACACAATCGTGGCAGTGGTGATGAATAGTGAATGAGGCTTCACGTTGACTGACTAAAGAAAAAAAAAATATTTCAAGACCGTACTGGAACAACAGTTCACCTAAAACATAGTATAAAGGTAAGGGTGCTTTGAAAATGTCGATCTGTACGTTCTATGTTCTAAACGTATCTTAGTAGTTGGAATCACAGATTGTTAAAATCAAACGAGTATATTATTATCTTACTTTTTAGCGGTAGTTGAGAGCGAAGAGATTTTGCATTTGGAAATCGACCACAGACTTTCTGAAATGAATACAATATTTATTTTATGTGCAAGCCTTAATAACTTTACATAATTCATTAAACGTAGTACATTAAGTCTTATCATTTGATATGCGGTGGAGAGTTACCGAATAGAACTATGCCTGTTATTTAACATTTTTTTTTTATATAATTATAATAATATACTAGTACTTGACCGCAGTCCCGCCCGATGGTAAGCAGTGACGCAATCGTTGATGGTAAAGCGCGCCAGTTTATTAAGAGCCTATTTACTCTAGCCTTGAAGACACTCCTATCCACTCAAAAAAGACGAGTGAATAGGCAAAAATGAATAGGTAAATAATGAGTGAAGACAGCAGTTGAACCAGGTCGTGGGACGCGGTGGTGTCCTTCTGCGAGGACGTGATGTCGCAGAAGGAAGCTGCGGAATTGGAGAGGGAGATCTCAACTCCCTTCCCGGGGCGCAGAAGACGCACCGGGCACCGAATAAGGCCGGATAACGCCCTCTTCCGCCCCCCCATGAATGGGTCCAGGGGCGAGGGACATGGGGACTTCCCCGCTCCCTATTCGATGGACCCCGAGGCGGAGGCGCGCGCGAATATCGGCGCGCGCCTCTGAGGCGATGCACGGGGTAGTTTAACACCCCACTACCCCGTGCAGGAGACGAGGCCCGGACAGACCGGGCCAGCACGAGAGGGTGGGGCCGTAGAAGGATTTAGACTTCCGTGGCTCCACGCGCGCTCGTGATAGAAGAGATACCGGGGTGGTTTTAGTCAGTCAAAGTCTGACAGACCCCGTCGCCCACCCCAGGGCGGCGGACATCCTGTGAGGATTTCAACACCGGAAAAAAAAAGTGCTGCAATGTTAAACCCAACAACACGACATCGCAAAACGACTGCTCAGACAAGTCCTCGGTACGGCTTCACCAGGCATCATGCCGGATCATTTGGCGGCAAGACTCTCTGGTGGATGGTAACTTCTGCCGGTAGCCGTCGTTATGTACCACCGAGTACCATTGCTTTTTGAGAACTAAGCACGACAGCGTTAAAATGCGGTTCTAAATACCAATGCATTCAGAGTTTTTGTTCAAAGCCTAATCTATTGTTCAGACATTATCAGTTACAGCCCAACTTTACCCACAGCTAAGCATAGGTCTCTTGTTACAAGTACCATTCCCTAGCCCTGCCAGCCTCACCAGGTCACCTTCAGTAATAATGTCGTTCACCCATCATAGATGCTAAACTTCAGTGAGGTGCTACATATAAAGCTCTGCAGCCTACGCTGTAAGAAAAATTTGTAATTTAACTGATATAGAGACAGCCTGTTTTAAGGATACTCTAGTTATTTTCAAAACTAAAGTACATAAATAATAGTAAAAATTTTATTTTATTTAAATGTTACTGATATTCTGACTATATTTTATTTGCAGAAGCGAGCTGTTCGATCAATTTATAAATTAACTTAGAGACACTCTCTTAAATATAAAATGAGGAATGTATGTAGTAAGAAGAGTAACTGTCTCAGTATATTAAAGAACATCTTTCATACGATAACATATTTATCATAAACTTCCAAGTGATTGAAGGTCTAAGCCATAATAAATTAAAACACAATTAATAAACGTAGTACATTAAGTTGTGCCAGATAGCTATATCTTACACCGCTAACGAAAATATAGAGGACAAAAAGGCTTGGGATGCTCTGCTGCTTTTAATTTTACAAATTGAATGAATGTTGTAACTGAATGTAACTTTTCTAAAGTTATATCTACTTTCTAAGTATATCTTGGATACCAATGACTGAAGGTGAAGGAAAACATCTTGAGGAAACCTGGACTTTTAAGTCTGAAATCGCCAACCCGCATTGAGCAAGCGTGGTGATTACGCTCCATCCTTCTCTGTATGAGAGGAGACCTGTACCCAGCAGTGGCACGATAAAAAGGTTGATAATGACGATGATTAATGAATGTACTTCTGTCGGCCCTCACTGCCTCCGCTGGTTAGGCCTCATGGAACACTGGCTCATACGGCGAGAGAGAAAGCAGGTCTCTTTGCTTCTCTCTTTGCCCATAATTCGCGTCTTGATACTGGCAGTGCTACTCCACCTAATTTACCTCATTGCGGAGCTTCAATGCCTGAGGTTCGCATTAGAAACAAGGAGGTTCTGAGAGTACTGTGTCGTCTGGACGTGAGTAAGGCTAGTGGTCCGGATGGTATACCAGCGATTGTTCTTAAAGCATGTGCGCCCGAGTTGTCTCCTGTATTGACGCGCTTGTATCGCCTCTCATTTAGGACAGGTATAGTGCCCAAGTCCTGGAAGCTTGCTAACGTGCAGCCCGTGCCCAAGAAGGGTAGTCGTGCCGATCCTGCCAACTATCGGCCGATTTCGATCATCTCCATACTTTGCAAAATTATGGAGCGTGTATTGAATTCGCGCCTCTTGGCATACCTGAAAGGTAACGATCTGCTCAGTGACCGACAGTACGGGTTTCGCCGCAATCGGTCAACTGGGGACCTACTAGTGTATGCCACTCACTTGTGGGGCGAGGCCCTCGAGAAGAATGGGGAAGCGATTGCTGTCTCCCTTGATGTCTCGAAGGCCTTCGACCGGGTATAGCACGCTGGCCTTTTGAGTAAGCTTCCAGCGTACGGCATTTCCCCTAGCCGGACTGGCTGGGTAAAAGACTTCCTGACTGAACGGTCCCTCCGAGTTGTTGTCGACGGATGCTCTTCTGAGCCCATGTCAACTAATGCCGGTGTTCCTCAGGGGTCTGTTCTCTCTGCAACTCTGTTCCTGCTGCATATTAACGATCTGCTGATGCCCGGTATCTATGGGTATGCAGATGACAGCACAGTTGTAGAGAGATACCTGCCGGATGCTCAGGCTAGTAGGGAATCAATCCGGTCCGAAAGAGAGGCCATGGTTGAGCGAACGAGTGTTGCACTGCAGGCAGTCTCCGAATGGGGCAATGCCAATCTTGTAGCATTCAATGCCGCCAAAACACAGGCGTGTCTTTTCACCGCAAAAAGGAGCCCGTTCACCTTGGCCCCTACTTTTCGGAATGTGTCCTTGGAGTGTTCCGACCGCCTTCAGCTTTTGGGAGTTGAGATTTCCTCGAGCCTTAACTTTGGGCGGTTCATTGAGTCCAAGGCCAGGGTGGCTGCCAGGAAACTTGGCGTTATCGCAAAGGTCCGGCAGTACTTCACACCTGGGCAGCTTCTAATGTTATACAAAGCACAGGTCCGTTCGTGTGTGGAGTACTGCAGCCACATTTGGGCTGGTGCTGCAAAGTGTCACCTGGCCACTTTGGATTCAGTGGAGAGACGTGCAAAGAGGCTGATTGGTGACCCTGATCTAACTCGAGTTGGTCTTCAAAGCCTAGAGCACAGGCGTGGAGTAGCCAGCCTTTCGGTGTTCTATAGGATGCATTTCGGGGAGTGTGCGAGGGAATTGCATGATTTAATTCCCCATCTCCGTTCCACCAGCGGACGACCCGTCGTACGGCTGGTTTCCACCCTTACGTTGTTAACACCACTACGATCCGGACGAAGCGTTTCGCCTCCTCCTTTATACCGCGTACAACGAGGGACTGGAACAATTTGCCAGCGGCGGTGTTTCCGTCTGACTACAATTTGAGTGTCTTCAAGGCTAGAGTGAATAAGCTCTTAATAAACTAGTGCGCTTTACCATCAACGATTGCGTCACTGCTTACCATCAGGCAGGATTGCGGTCAAGCGCTGGTTTATAATACATAAAAAAAAAAAATTGTTATTTTGTCTGGAGGTTTGAGAGTTTACGTCTATCTAAATGTCCATTCGGTATTGTTTGTCGAATCGTTGAGCTTCATAAATTTTGAGTTGAGCTATACGGTTTCTGATAAATCTGTGTACCTACAGAGTGATCTCTACAAGATCTTCATATGATCTGACGAAGAATTCGTCGTACGTATGTTTCGGCCTTTCTTCTTAAGAGGACAGACTTCATATAGGAAGCGTCTGTACGAACCTACTTACAAAATAAAATCATCTAACACGTAGCATCTCGTAGCCGATTCGCGTTTCAAAATTCGTCTACTCAACGAAGTGAATGTAATTACATGTGTGTTACGAAATTACGGTACAGGTAGCAAGTCACTGGTAACTAAACCACTATGTATAAGCTCATATTTTAATCCATACTAATATTATAAATGCGAAAGTAACTCTGTCTGTCTGTCTATCTGTCTGTTACGCTTTCCCGCTTAAACCTCTCAACCGATTTTGATGAATTTTTCCCGAGGCAAAACTAAAAAAGCGCGATATAACAGAACTCCACGGCGGCGAAGCCGCGGCCGGAAGGTAGTCTATTAAAAAGCTAAAACTACGGTAGGCTAGCGATTTAGCTAGAAGATTGAAGTGATCTCGACTGGTGGGTAATGGTATCTTCTTTAACTATTTCCACGTGAACAGTCATCTTTAGCTCGAAAATACAATTACGAAAAGGAGGAAGCACTGTCTCAAATTATCAAAATTAATAAAATATCCTTACCTTAGCGAAAAGAAACATGATTTATAAATATTAAATTATTCTAAAAATCAATAATTATTTTACTTGTATTCAATATTAAAATTATTATGAGAGAGAAGTCGTGGTCGTCATTTGTTAAGTCAGAATGACATGATTTATTTTTTCGCTCGTGTTCGCCTGTATTTATGCCAGAAAAAATTAAAAACAATTTTGTTAATAACATACACTAAACTTAAAACCTTTTTAAGAAATTCCTCATTGATTCGGGTTCCAAACTTAAACAATATCATCATCATCATTTCAGCCGAAAGACGTCCACTGCTGAACATAGGCTTCCCCAAGGTGCTACACGACGACCGGTCTTGCGCCTCCCGCATCCAGCGGTTTCCCGCGACCTTCACCAGGTCGTCGGTCTACCTTGTAGGGGGCCTGCCCACGCTGCGATGGGGCCAACGGGTTCTTGAGTGGCGACCACGCACCGGAAGACGCAGCGTGGGTAGACCCCCGACATACATTATAAAATACGAAAATTCAAAACCTATCATATATAATAGTGTAGCGTTTGGAACCCTACATTATCATTAGCTTTGATCGGTTTTGGCCGCAGACTGTTGTAACAGTGAATCAATTCATTAACGGGTGGGATTTCGTTTTAAGCAAGGGGTGGGATGCACTGGTGGTAAGGCTTAGTACGCACTGCGATTAACCGCCCGCGTTTATCCGCAGGTCTGAATACAGCACATAGCTTTCTATACAAGAGCACACATTAGTGACTTTTTTCAGTGATTAATTTTGAAAAAACCGCGTGTTTTCAAACCGTGTTAAAACGTAACAAGTTAAAAATCAAAATCAAAGCATTTCTTTCAAATAAACCAGTTAAAGGCATTTTTGAATTGTCAGAAGGTCGGTCAGTCAATAAGATGAAGCTAGTCGCCCATTCCAAAGAGTAGGTACCTATGAAGAAGAACGGGCAAGAAACCCCATGGACACTCTTTTAAATTATCAAGCTATTGATACAAATATTTGTGTGAGAATGATGCAGAAATAGGTATATTGTAAGCTGAGAGAGTCCATTATGAATAACACACATGACGTATGGATCAGCATCATTCAGCTCAACCATATTGAAGGGATTGCAGGGAGTTGCATTTTTACCTTCCATAGTAAAATTACTGTGGCGCACGCAATGCGGGTTTTTGCGTTATAAGCTTTTTTTAAACCACGCGCATTTAATCGCAGCGCGTGCTAAGCCAAATATGAAAAAAATTGTGGAATTCGTGTTGGGAAACCTTGACAAAGTTTTGATGACGTGCTGATACTCCTTCACAAATTCGAGAACGAGCCTCTTCGATCTGAGGTCGACTTATCAAGATGCGAATTCTAGCCGATAACACCCCGCGGAGAGACTCCATTTAGGCTGTGCAGCAATTTATTTAGTATAACTGTTCCAGCAAAGTCGTGGTGGCCTAGTGGTTAAAACACCAGCCTCCCAATTATGAGTGCACGGGTTCGATACCAGATCAGGCAAGTACCAATGTAACTTTTCTAAAGTTATATGTACTTTCTAAGTATATCTTGGACACCAATGACTGAAGGTGAAGGAAAAACATCTTGAGGAAACCTGGACTTTAAGTCTGAAATCGCCAACCCGCATTGAGCAAGCGTGGTGATGACGCTCAATCCTTCTCTGTATGAGAGGAGACCTGTGCCCAGCAGTGGGACGATAAAAAGGCTGATGATGTACTGTTCCAGCGATTCATCATTGTGACGCGGTACTCACCGTTCACCGGAAGACAATGTTGTGTGGCACAACCAGTTATCTACAAGTTATAATTCTTAATTGTTAAAAAATTGGAAACAGAACTACCTATCTGTTTTACTGTACCTATTTTTTTTTCGGGTGGAAGCCTTAGAAAAGGGGCCCGACCTCCGGGGAGTGAGGTTGGGGAGTGCGGTATATTTACCTCACTAAAACTAGCCCGGTGATCACCGTCTGTACTTCGGTCCCGGTTCCTCTTAGAATAACAATCCCAGAGCCCTCCCTGCGCCACACCTGTAAGACAAACACCTGGGAAGAATGTAAATAGGTCTTCTCTAAGCCTCGGTGCATTAGAATACCTAGTAAACGATAAGTTAGCTAGGTACCTGCGATAGGAGATTTTCATGAATAAGAATCAAATTAAAAAACAAAAAAAAAAAAACGTAAATTGGAGGTGTCTAAATCATCACGCAGACCGCAGGAATGGCTGTTAAACACGTACGCTTCACAAAATAATTATAATAAATGAATTTGTTCTTTTGTAATAATTATTTTGTTTTCGTGCCTAATAATCATTATTTTGTTTTTCATTAGTAGTTTTCACATGGTTTTCACTATGAAAACAAATTAACTTTATGGATTTCAAAGTGTGGTGATTTTCTGTTGGCCAGACATACCAAAGCGCCATCTATCAATTTGCGTACTAACTACGAAGCAGAACTCCGACGTATCCACAAAGGTTACTCTAGTCCGCATTCAAGCACACCCTCCTAGATGTAGCCCTTGTATAAAGCAAACCCCTACTTTAGCTCGAACAACCACGAAGTTAGTCCGAAACTCTATGCAATCTCGATCGACGAACAAAAACATCTGTTTATCAACAATTGTTGAAGAAGTGGACATTTTTGCAACGAGTTTATTTTATTAACATAGCAGTAATAGACATAATAGATGGGTACTTAGTGCGTCATGGTTAAGAAGAAGGTGACCCTTCATAACCAATGCCAATGTATACATTTTTACAATGGACTTCCAGAGGTGGTTCAAGATCTGAGCCTGAATAAATTCAAATCCTTCAATAACCGTAAGTTGTGTCAGAAAGCATTTTATAGTGTAAATGATTATATTGAGGACAAAAAGGCTTGGGCTTAAGCTGCTTCCGATTTATGTACACTGATTGTTCTTTGATTTTTCCTCTTGTAGTTTTAATATGTAATTTTTTATGTTGTTAATTCAAAGCCTGTATTACACTCTATGTAACCAAGCATATTGTACGTTACGGAATTGTATCGCTGACAGAGGTGTTCGGCACTTGTACAGCTACACAGGAGCTAAACTTAGTATTCGGGAACACTGTTGGAGCTGCTGAACCTTGGACAAAACTATCTTAGCATTGTGTAGATTCAGTTTCTTAGTATTGTATAATTGCATGGTAAACGTATGAGCACAATGTACGAATGTGCTGTAAGGCATTTTTTTGTTGGGTTAGTCTTTTTTATTGACTTGATTGTGATCAGGCTGTTGAGAGTATGTCATGCTCACTCAAATGTCTCGCTGATGGTGGCGTGTGTGTTGGGTCATTAGGTTCCCTTGAATATGGTTGAGCTGAATGATGCTGATCCATTCGTCATGTTCGTGAACGGACGCCGTCGGAGGGACTGGTCATCTCTTAGCTGCCACGGCGTATTTTAATTTCTGAATTGATTTTTGTGTGTTTTCCATAATGGACGCTCTCAGCGTACAATATATTTCTGCATCGTTCTCACACGGTTGATTTCAATATGAATGATGTAATCAAATATTTGTAACAGCTTGAAAATTTAAAAGAGTGTCCATGGAGTTTCTTGCCCGTTCTTCTCCATAGGTACCTACTCTTTGGAATAGGCGACTAGCTTCATTTTATTGACTGACTGACCTTCTGACAATTCAAAAGTGCCTGTAACTGGTTTATTTGAAATAAATACTTTGATTTTGATTTTGAACCATATTATCGTTCGCACATTCCATCCATCATTTTTTTGGTCTTCCCCTACTCATATAGCCATCGATATTCATAGTCAAAACTCTTCTCACAATATTTTCCTCCTGTCCCCGTAACACATGCCCATAACATGACAACCGATTTCCACTTTTCCACACAATTTCTCAATTATTGGTGCCACTTTCAGATTTCCTCTTATGTACTTACTCATTCCTTATTCTGTCCATTCGTGTAACACCATTCATCCTTCTTAGCATTCTCATCTCAGCTGCATGCAAATACCCTTCATTCATCCTTTTTGTGGGCCAACATTCTGATCCATCCAAAACAGCAGGTCTAATCATGGTTTAATATATCTTCCACTTAAGTTTAAGGGGAATGTGGGAGTCGCAGATCGTTCACGTGGCCTACCACCATTTCATCCACCCAATGTTAATTCGGTGCTTAATCGCCCGATCTACCTCGCCATCGCTTTTCACGAGTGAAGTTTGAACCTAATTTCTTTAATTTATTACGATAACTTTTAAACTAATTTTGTTAATTATCACGTACGATCTTTAAGTTATAATGCAATTGGACACACGAGGATACATCAAACTATAGGTATATTTCCAGTTTTAGCTGACCACTCATTGAATAGGATCCTCGAACAATGAGAAGTCAGCTTATACTGACAAACTGTAATCCCAACATACAGACTAACATCGGATCTAATTTAGGAATTATCGTTAAAATTTTTATGTATAGAATTTAACATTCAAATCTATAAGACAAAATTCTGTGTTTCGTTTCGTTGGCAAAATGAAATTTATCTTGTAATGTTAATATACATATATTAAAGACATAAGAGGATGATGAAAATGAAAGTTTATAGGAGTTCCATTAGTGTAATACTTAATCTATCAGGTTCAGGCGATTGAGTCTTGCTTGCTTGCTTGCTTTATTGTTATTTTCTGGATTCCAAACGAACGATCTCACCACACATTACAAAATATTTTGCTAAGTGGGTTCATAGCAAAATATTCATTATATTTATAAAGATGCGATTAATGTAGTAACGCTAAACAGGCCGAAATATATATTATCCTTATTCTATATATATTCATCATCATCTCAGCGTTAATCCCAGTCGCATCCGTAGCTTTTCAGCTTTGGAGTCTGGAGTCCGCTTTACCAGTCTAACTGCTGATTTTGACTAAACTTCGATATTTTCCATGAAAGAACTGCCGTCTGACCTCCAAAACGCGAAGGAGATATCTAAGCATTGCAGTTAGACCAATTGTTAGACTTTTGAGGGCTCCAACAACCCGTAACGACTGCCACTAGATGTTCGTTTTGGCAACCGGGACCAACCCGGGAGCTTAACGTGCTTTCCGAAGCACGAACAGACCAGTGCAAATATTCATATTCATGCATACAAATATTTGCACTGTGCGGGGATCGAACTCCTTGCGATTAATTTAATAATACATTACAAAGTAATGGACGTGGTCAAACTTTCACACGGTCTCGCAATCTTTTCGCTGTTTTTACGAGGGTATCACCAAAAAGCAAAAGTGGCAGTACTCCAATTATTTCCTGTAATGCACATAACTTCGAATGAGCGTGTCATTAGAAAATATGTCGGAACATGTCGACATGTGGACAGAAGCTGTGTACTGACGCACATAACATCCCGCGCCGCATAACTACTTGCCGACAAAAAATACGTATACGATATGCTGTACCGAACCATTCACCCAAACGAAAAATAGATAAGACTGGGTCAACAAGCTGTTCATTCACAAGTAGCCACAATCAATAACTGAACAAGTATAGAAAGCACTGAATTGTCCCTGTTCCGGATATAGGTCTTCGTACTTCATGTTTTAATACAGTTATTTCGGCAGATGAGACTCGAGTTATACCCGGCGCGGAGACGGAATGTGTCAAAAATTTAATCACTTCCGTATAGAGGGAAGTGATTAAATTTTTTTGAGAATCTATATTCTCACGAATTACTTTGAAGCTATTAGAATGCAATCCTCTGCATCGCTATGCTTTGTAGGAACGGCGTATTTCAAGACTATCTTGAAAAAGGCAAAGCCAACGTTGTGAACATAATTAAATTGAAGAATATTGACTTTAAGTAATACATCTAGGAAAAACGGTACTAGCCTTTGTACATATTTCGTTACAAAGCATAGCGATGCAGAGGATTGCATTCTAATAGCTTCAAAGTAAAGTCAAACGAAAGAGAGCTCCAATCTAACTAGATTGGAGCTACAAGAATGCAAAACTTTGAATGGCTGAGCTGACTTTGTAGAATTATGTCTGCAAAGAGTAAATATTATACCGAAGCAATTAATAATGATCGGAGTACCTTTCGAGGTAGAAGCCTAGCAAATAATTACGTTGTATAGTTTTAAAAAATACACCACATCGCGGCTTCCATGGAGGTGGTCGTGGTGTGTGTGTCCACCACGTTTGCTCGGTCCGGCAATACGGGAAATGCTTGCTGCGGCGTCTCAAAATAAACCGGCATTAAAATTACCCACATTTCACGTGCGGGGCATAGCAGAGCAAATATACCTATATCGGAGATCTAGTTAAACAATTTTGTTAGAAAAAAAAAAACTGTGTCTAGACAGGTGAGTCTGTTGGACAGTTACCGGACATAACGATCTCATTTCCTAAAATAAACTGCCGTCATTACAGCGTCGGTCTAGTGTAAATAAGTACTTAATATGTGTGATTGATTTATGGGTAGGTACGTCATAATAAAACTTTAATTATTCTAAGCACTACCACTCCACACTTGTAAAATGTTTTTTCATTTTTCATATTCGGAAAGTAGTATTTTCTTGATCTGATTATTGGGTAATAAGTGCTATTTCCCTCCCTAGAGCAGGAAAAACTCATACAAATTACTTCCCACCTAAGGGTCGGAATGAACTTTAAAAAAACCGGCCAAGTGCGAGTCGGACTCGCACACCGAGGGTTCCGCCGTACAAACGTAGCGGTCTCCAAAGCCTGGAGCACAGGCGTAGAGTAGCCATCCTTTCGGTCTTCTATAGGATGCATTCTGGTGAGTGTGCAAGGGAATTGCATGATTTAATTCCCCCATCTCCGTTCCACCATCGGATGACCCGTCGTACGGCGAGTTTCCACCCTTACGTTGTTGACACCACTGCGATCCGGACGAAGCGTTTCGCTTCCTCTTTTATACCGCCTACATCGAGGGACTGGAACAATTTGCCAGCGATGGTGTTTCCGTCACATTACAATTTGAGTGTCTTCAAGGCCAGAGTGAATAGGCTCTTAATAAACTAGCGCGCTTTACCATCAACGATCGCATCACTGCTTACCATCAGGCGGGATTGCGGTCGAGAGCTAGGTTATAACTTATAAAAAAGCGGTTTATTGATAAACAAAGTATAAGTAAACAAACTCAAAGAGAAATTGTCGCAAATTTTACTAATTTCGGTACACGTGCGAACAGCATCTAAGCGCTCGTGCGTATGGCGCACGGCTGCCGCTCGCTGTGCCGCGATACCCCTTCCCTTGACCAGCCGCCTGCCTTCGTGCCAGCGGGCGGCTAGTTCTTGCGCGTTCGTTCGTTACTACTTACTCCCCCCCCGTCCCGCTTCGCCAGTAGGAAGCAAGCTGTCTGATAATCATTGACAACAATAGGAAATTACAATTAATTTCTTTGAATATATTTATAAGTACTAAGTATAACACAGCAGTTAGGACGCATTTAGGTTATATACAGAACTACATTCACCAAAATATTTAGATTGAATGACGATTGTGTTGGTCTTTGTTTTGGTTTAACTAGTTACTGTGCCTAAAATTTATGGTTTCGGGTTTTTCTGTTAGGTTACCATAAGCTATTGTTTCATACCAAAATTCAATATTCAATGTCAGCGGGAAGTAGAATCTTTTGATTCCGTTGCGAGTAGTGGCGAATTTCAAAATATGCGATATGATTATAGGTAGGTTCCTCAGCATTTTGAATTTTTGCGTTAATTTAGAATTATTCACATTTTAGAGGTAACAAGATTTAAGAAGTGTTTGATATGAATTTCAACTTTAATATCTCTACGCGTTCATGTGAAAAAGGGTAGTTAGTAAGTTTATAATTATAAAACAAATATTTTATGTCATGTAAGCAAAAATAATATTTTAATATTTTATGTAACTTCAAATTTATCATTTTCGCAATTTTTCCTTTATCTGTCTGTGGTAACGTTGCTTCGTGCCGAATTTCAAGATTCTGAGTTCACGGGAAGTACCTTGTAGGTTTTGATTCCCTAGCGTGTGACGGAAATTCGTCTAAGGTGTCGGTATAAACTGCTGTATCCTTTGATCGTGTTAACTTAGAAGTTAAATTTTTTCGCTTAAAGGGACAATAGAGAGTGGGGGAGTTGTATTTGATATAAATTTCAATTTGATACCTTTATTCGTTCGTGAGAAATAAGGTAGTAAGTTTCATTTTATTAAAATATTTTTATTATATTATATAACTAAAAAAATGTGATTTTCGCAATTTTTCCTATTTTTGCATTATATGACAATCCTTCATGCCAAATTTCAAGATTCTGAGTTTACGGGAAGTATCCTGTAGGTTTTGATTCCTTTGCGAGTGTCGAAAATATGTCGAAAATATCGACATATCGGCTGTATCTTTTGATTGGCTTGGCTTACAAGTTTGATATTTTCACAGCTTAAAGGGACAATGGACCTAGTTATTTGGTATAAATTTCAATTTGGATAACTTTATTCGTTCGTGAGAAATAAGGTAGTAAGTTCCATTTTATTAAAATATGTTTATTATGTTATATAACTAAAAAAATCTGATTTTCGCATTTTTTCCTATATTTGCATTATATGACAATCCTTCATGCCAAATTTCAAGATTCTGAGTTTACGGGAAGTATACTGTAGGTTTTGATTCCTTTGCGAGTGTCGAAAATTTGTTGAAAATATCGACATATCGGCTGTATCTTTTGATTGGCTTGGCTTAGAAGTTTGATATTTTCACAGCTTAAAGGGACAATAGACCTAGGTATTTCATTTGAATTTCAGCTTGATACGTCCATGCGTTCTTGAGATAAAGGGTCTTGACAGACAGACAGACAGACGGACAACAAAGTGATTTTCCGTTTTTTTCCTTTTGAGGTACGGAACTCTAAAAATAGAACTGCTGTCAGTTGTGAAGAAATTTGTGTAACAAAAACTAATAAAAAAAAATGCAGCGGCAATGTGAGTTTCTAAACAGCCAGTGTGAACTTAGCGCAAACTTCATTGAGCGAAATAGGTCGCAACCTTAGATATATTAAACAAATAACGCCTTTCTCTTTAATCACTCTATCTATAAAAAAATCCGCATCAAATTCCGTTGCGTAGTTTTAATCATACAAAGGTACATAGAAAAGTGAAAGTGATTTTGTCTTATAATATGTAGTGATGTTGATTATACAATAGGTATGTATAGAAAACCCTGTCCGATCCATGAAGGCAATGTTAGGTATCGATAACTGATTCTACTAATGGCTACAAAGCTGGGTTAAACCTAAAAAAAAAAACATCTCTCCAAAAAATAAATATTATATCGCAAAAGGCGGTAAATTAATACATGAGCGGGCGAAGAGGGGCAGGGGGCGGCACGCGGTCGAATCGTAAATAATACCGTCAAAAATGGTTTGAAACTTTTTTTAAATTACCAAATTTTGGGGAAGTTGGAATTAATTCGCGGAAAAAAAGATTATTTCAAATTCACTAGCATTGTTTCTATGATGATTATGTAAATTGTCATATTTTATTTGGTCATGTATTCATCAAACCTTTATTACGGTCGAAAGGGTTTTCTTTACATATAGTAGAAGTATGAGTCTCTATGAGTCTATCTAGAATGGTAACTAGGATATAGTACATGCAATGTCAAGGTTAATGTCACCAACTCTAGTTATGTTTTTGTATGATATCAGGCTTGTTACAAGTGCGTTTAGGGATTGTTGGAAGTTACTTACTTCTCTAAAAGACGGAGATCTATAAATACATATTTTTGCCTTATTAGTGCTGATTTTTAGCACTAGACAGCTAGCATCTGAGAAGTCAGGTCCTTTGACAGTGTAGTTTTTTTTTTATATTTTTAACATAAAGAACTACACCATCATTACGGTTTAAGTGTTTTTTTGTTTTATAATAAGAGCAGTTATTCATAGTTGGGATTGAATCATTATAACGTTTCAGCCAGCACTTAGTCAGTACTAGTATTTCCCAGTCATGGTTTATTCTATAGAGGAGGGTTCAGAAAGAATCAAAGTTTGCATGAATAGAGCGAATGTTCTGAGTAATTATTTTTAATTGCTTGGAAGGGTTAATGGCATAGCTAGTGCATTCTTCGGGGTCACAATTAAGAGTGGTAGAGACTGAGAGCTGGTCTATATAGTAATATAGACCAGCTCTCAGTCTCTACCACTCCGTTAATTTCCGTTCTCCGTTAATTTTAATAATAAATATAAATTACTTAAGTACCCATTTATATTAGATGATAAGGGGCTGCTAGCAAACTTGAGGGTTTAGTAAGCAGCTCCAAAGAGTTCCACTATTCACCTCCTGGTTTTGTTATCAAACCCTCGACAATTTATGCACTCACAAGTCATCTATACTAATATATAAAGCTGAAGAGTTTGTTTGAACCACTGGTCCGATTTGAAAAAATCTTTTTGCGTTTGATAGCCCATTAACCCATAAAGGCTTAAGCCTATATATACATAACATCACACTGCGACCAATAGGAGCTGAGTATAATAACTAACTACACGTAAACGAAGTCGCGATCGGCTGCTAGTTTGCTAGCAGCCCCTTATCATCTAATATAAATAGATACTTAAGTAATGTAATATTTATTATTAAAATTAACGGAGAATATAGAAACATGTAGTTAAAAACACTTTACTTTTAGTTACTCTCTAATGGGGTTATATTATTTCTTCCTGCCCATTACCTAATACATAACATGCAGTGAAAGTAACTTCTTTCTAAGCTTCTGTTCCATTCCACGACACCTCTTGAGGACCCGAAAAACATTGAACAAAATGTTTTGTGGGTTCCGTCGACAACATGGAAATACAGATTACAGCCGCCAGATGGTACTGCCAGTTATCTCACGGCCTATTAAGAAGGTTTAAATAAGTTGAATGTGATTTTTATATAATAAACCAAGCATCGGAAAACTAAATGTCTTAATTAGGAACAATAAAAAATGATAATAGTACCTCAATAAATTCACTTTGATAAACAAATCTAAATGAGCATTAGAACCGTAATAAAATGCACAATAAACAATCATTATGTCGTTGGTATGAAGACGTATGTCGATGGCGGTCAAACTCCATGAATTACTTAATAAGTAGGTCCGTCACAAAAGTTCTGTAGAATAAGGAACAAAATTACTTTAACCATTTTTTGTTTTTATTTTACTTAGGGCTAATTTTCCCAAAGCCAGATTTTGAATTTCTAACAGTTCTTACATACGGAATCTGTCGGGCGTCACTTTTAATTCTCGGATAAGTAGTTATAGTTAGGTATAGTTAGTTGTCGATTCAAAAACCATCCTTTAAACTGTTAACACAAAAAAGCACGTTTAGTAACTTTCTATATTTCCTAAATCTTGTATATATGCAGAATTAAGTAGGTACCCCAAAATACTAACAACACGATGTCTGCTACACACAAAAACAAACGTGATTAAACTCAAAGCTTTTGACAAAATTCACGTAAGTTCTCCAAATTAGCGTAGCCGACATCTCTCCCCATTCCAAAGGCCAACAAATCGATATCAACCAAACTAAGATACTGACGGGATTCACGAAAAATGATTCTTATTGCAACACTCTACGACTAAGTATATAATAAATAATGACAAAAAAAAGAAAGTACAGAGAAAAAACCTTTCTATAAAAAAAAAATTCTTTAAAAGCTATTACAATTAACAAACGGGGTGTTTAACCTCAGAGTAGCATGACGTCACCCATTGAGGGCTCAACGAAAGACAGGGTGCGGTGTGTCTAGTGTTCGCGCCTGCGCATTTTGAGCCATGTGACATCTAATGCAGTGTACCATTTTGTGAACATAATCCCTTATCCTCAGTCGGATTTGATCAATGTTTTCGGGAATTCTATTAAAACAAACAATAAAAAATCGCTATTTTTCTACATCAATATATCACGACAAAAGCATCGCAGAAGTGCTAGTTTTAATTTGGAAGGTTTAAGTAATAATAGCGTCACCGGGTATCCTGACGCCGACACTGTGCTACAACCATTACAATAGTACTATTGCGACCAAGCGCTCGCATACAGTTCTAAAAATAATTCTCTTATCTTTTATAAATAAACAAATTAGCTAGTAACTGTATTTTGAAATTACAGACAAGTTTTCGAACAAAGTTTTAGACGGTACATTGAAGGTTTTAAAAATGCTTAATTTATTGTAAAATTTTCGTTTTAGTTACACATATTTTTATTGTTATAGTGCAAGTGCGGTTTTGTGAGTGACAAGTGAGCACGTGCCTTATTGAAAGAGGCCATTGATCTAGAGTTGAATGTGGAAATAAAAGTTTCCGCTAAGAGTTTATCTACTACACTGTAAGGGTGAGTGTCTTTAGTTTTATACAATTACGGTTTTAAATAAAATAATTACATTTTATTATTTAAAGCCGTATTACAGAAATGAGTTATACGTGTTCTTTTACAATATTTTTAATTTTGCACTATTCTTATTATTTTTAAAGAATATTTTTAAATAACTTTGGAAGTGCATAGAAGCTACTAGAATGCTCGAAATTCTCCATTTTTTTTAGAAAAGCCTAAATTCTTAGCGTGTTAGAATAAGGTTTGGACAATAGAGCGAAAAAATAGATTTGAAAAATATATAGTTACATATATTTAATTTTATGGACTTCAATCTATGAGCGCCAATGTTTGTGCTGATCAACTGTTCAAGCTAAAGCGGATGCTAGACTTATCGAGCGATACTAATGGACGATAGCGCTGAGCGTTCAGAGTTCTGAAATAATGAACTTGTAGCTTTAAAATGTTTTACCCAAATACATCATTTATTTATTTAGGTATTATTTCAATCGCCAGATATATATTTTTACGAACTTCAGACAATGGGACTATTGTTAGACATTTTTTGAAGTCAAGCGTTTGAATTTGGTTTATTATCTAAATTCTACTCAATTATTGTCAAACTAATTCTAAATTTTGTAGTAAATGTTCCTGTGTATCCAAGTCCATATCACATACAAATGTAAGCATGATAGATTTTTTGTCAGTTATAATAAATTTCTTTTACCATAATACCCATAAATCCATTGCGTTTTAACAGTTACTTCTCTTATGAAGGAAAATTTTATCATAATACTAAGCCTCAATTCCTACGATATAAAATTGAAGCATACGTCACATATTTTGGCAACCATATTGCTAGAGACAATTACGTAACCATACTGCGGATATTTTCGCGTTAGCTCTTTCGTGTCTATTCTTTGCGTATTGCGGTAGAAACGACTACCTATTTGGCTAACGAAAATATGTATTTTGAAGGCTCTGTCGTATATACAAATGGTCTTGTATGATTTTACCACTATATCTATAAATAATTCTGGACCTTATAAACATTAGGTCGAGAATTAAATATATCCTTACTTCCTTTTTTATATAAGTTTCTGAGGTACCTTTTATTACATCAACTATTTCATAAAACAGAATAATTTGAGCGAGGTTTTGTTAAAGAAATCTAGCTTGAATAAACCAATAAGATTTGAAATCTGATAGTACGAAAAACTTATATAATTTGACGTCAGCTGAAACTGGCAATGTATGGTCATGTAAGCTTGCTGTGTACATACAATTCTCGTATCACAATGTTAGTTACCGTGCTTTTATGATTTTTTTATGCATTTTCAGCAGGTCTGAGAATCGGCTACTATCGATTTTTCATACTCCTAAGTGATAAGTGTTGGACAATCATTATCATCATCATCATCAACCTTTTAACGTCCCTCTGCTGGGCCCGGGTCTCCTCTCATACAGACAAGGACAATCCTTATCATTAAATAATAAAAAAAGTACTTACATTTCTTTTCATTATTTTATAATGTGGCATTAAAAATACATACATACCTAGGTACAACCCTAAATGTTCACCCTTCTACCACCAACTCCGAGTTTTAGTCAGCGTATTATATTTAAAAAAATCTTTTTATGGAATCATATTTAATCCGGATGAATTGTAGATATACAATGAACAACATAGGTACAGGTAACCCATTTGTCCATGTTGTTCCTGTTGTTGTTGTTAAAAAGATTTTTTTAAAATACATTTTTATTTATAAATAAGTAGATATCTGTAGAGATGGCTAGCGAAATCTACTTATTTATAACCGACCTCAAAGAAGCAGGTCATATTCTATGTGTGTGTCTATGTCTAAAGTATTGTTAGGTTTCGATAACTGATTCTACTAATGCCTCCAAAACCGGGCTTAGCTTAAATAAATTTCCCTAAAAAATAAATATAATTTCGCAAAAGGAGGTAAATTAATACATGTGCGGTAGGAACTACATGTGCGGGCGAAGGGGGCAGGGCACGCGGTACGCGGTCGTATCGCTGTTCGCTCATAATAATACCGTCAAGATTGGTGTCGTCACTTTTTAAAAAAGTACCAAATTTTGGGAAAGTTGGAATTAATTCGCGGAAAAAAGTTTATTTCAGATTTCATTAGTATTGTTACTATGATGATTACGTAACATTTTATATTTTATTTGGTCATGTGTTTACCTAATCTTTATTACGGTTTTCTTTACATATTGTACCTATATATTCATCTGCGTAGCCTTTTACCAACTGTGTGAGGTCGGCTTCTAGTCTTAGTGGATTAAGCTTAATCCGAAACTAGAAGCCGACCCAAAATACCCAGTCTTGTTGGATACTAATATTTTACACTAGCGGCCGCCAGCGACTTCGTTCGCGTGGTTTAGTTATGCTCCGCTCCTATTGGTCGCCGCGATGTTCTATAGCCTAAAGCCTTCTTGGATTAATGGGCTAACCAACGCAAAAAGAACTTTTCAAATCGGACAAGTAGTTCCTAAGATTAGCGCGTTCAAACAAACAAACATACTCTTCAGCTTTATATATTAGTAATAGATATAAGGGGATACTGCCTATCAAACTCCTTAATCAAGTTACTGAGTACTACAATACCTCTTGGTAAGACTGGTGGTCTTTCGGACGTCTGACAACAGTGACTGACAGTCGTAACTAACGGATTAACGCTGCTTTCGGCACGAAGGGGTCTCGGTAAGTAAGATGGTCTCATCATCATTCATCAAATAAAAATAATAAAAAATATTGTATTTTATATTTTAAGGGTTTCGACCGTCAATCTGGAGAACTTTCCCTTGAGATCAACATAAATAAATGGTAAGTTCACCACACATTTGGGTCGAGTTGGCATTATTCCTCCGGATTTAGTTTCTACCCTTGGGTGTGAAAATGGCATCATGTTACACTCCACTGTCTAGTTTCACTCCAATTTTCGTCTGTTTGCCTGTCTATTTGTCTGTCTGTCACCAGATTGGACCTATCCCATAAACCGTGATAGCTAGACGGTTGAACTTTTTATAGAAGATATGTATGTACATATATTTCTGCTGCAATAGCAAACACTAAATAAGATTTTTTTTGCGTTCATAATGATACAAAACCTTTCGAAAGCGAGATATGAATAAATAAAGAAGTCAGTAGTAGACTAACAATACTAATATACCTGCAAAAGTTATTGCAGTTTGCTTGAAGTAGGCATTCGGTTTTCACTGCACTGTAATCCTGCCAGGCAACGTCGATTCCACGAACTCAGGATCAACGCCCTTACGAGAGAGTGTAGGTACGCGGAACGGACGTAGTTATAGCAGTAAATGTATTTATAGATTAACTAAAGCCCGTTGCACACACACCGTTTCCTTGTCTCTTAGCGGAAACTGATTAAATATTTTCATAAAGCTTTTTTTGCTTTTTTTTGTTCGTAAGCAGTACCTATTTAATGAACTTTTTGCATCCCGATATTTTATTTTGTTATAGTTTAAAAAAAAGTATGGGTATTCTAATATTTATTTAAGACCTTGCATTCCTATAGGTACCAAACGGCAGTTTTCTGGGTGACAGCGTTGCTGGCGACTACTTCAACCCGTTTTTTTTTTTGTATTTATTTCTGTAATCAGTTAGTATTTTAATTTAATACCTAGGGTAATGCTGTTTAAACATAGGGACAATAGGAATTAATAAACTTTTTTAAAATCTTGTAATTCATCACTACTATAATATTATAGTAAAAAATTTGAAACGTTCAAAATCTAGTTGCAGTTTCATCTCGGTACAAGCAATTGTTCAAAACAAGTCATAATGTAGGGAAATTAGTGTTTATTTTTGTCACATTCAGGATGAGATCAGACATACGGATATTTTTAAAATTAACTCTGATTCCGGAATATTGCATAATGCCTTAGGCTTAGCACGCACTGCGATTAAACGCCCGCGTTTAAGCGTAAGTCTGAAACCGCAAAAAAATTTAACACAGCTTTCTATATAAGCGCACGCATTAGTGACTTTTTTCAGTGACTGATTCTAAAAACGCAACTTGTTACGTTTTTACCGCAGTTTTAAAACGCGTGGTTTTTTGTATCTCATAGTATTAGTACTGTTGTGCACGAACGGCGGTTAATTGATTTTGTTTTTTAATCAGTCTTGATTGTGAGAGTGCAGAGGATAGACGTTTTTGCAGATGATAAGTGATGTCGCCCGACTCAGAAGCATCGAATGTAGACGACGACAATATATCAAAAAATATTAGGTACTTATAATTGAAGTGGAAAGAAATGCGCACACGTCTTTTAATATGTAAAAGTGCCAATCGATATTATGTAGCAATTAAAAAACTTATTAGAATTTTGACGCACGTTGTTGTACATTTTACAAAAGTATCCTTCTATAAAAGTTTTGTTAAGTCTTTGATCAGTTAGTGGATGTACCCAATACTTACCTATGGCGGCGACGTTATTTAGGTTTTCCATTTTTTAATTTCAGTATTAAAGGTACAACACATGCTGCTTGCCAGAAATCAATGGTGAAATGAAATAAATTTAAGCAAAACGCTAGCCGCAATGCGTGTTGATGCGCGTTTTTGCGTTATCGGCAATTCTTAAACCGCGCGCTTAATCGCAGTGTGTGCTAAGCCTTACTGTCTGGCTCACTAAGTTTTGAGCATGCGCCTCTGTCTGTAGCCGGAGGGACGGCGGGGACGGGGGCGTATTATTGTAGATTCTACGTTGTAGGTATTAATGTTCAATTTTGAGAATCGACGAAACACGTAGCAGTTACTCTTTGTATATTAGGTATTACAGTTTGTATATAATCTGCCCGTAAATTTCTGTTCTGTTCCATCGATCTGCATCCTCAGTTGAGTGATTGCACCCATTGGAATGAAATGATAAAATTTGATGATTTTTTTTTTTTTTAGATTATTCTTCTTGTAGTCGGTTTCAGATAATCGAAGATACCGTTTGTGTTTAAGATTTTACAAGTATTTAGCATGATATTATAAAATTATGAACGAATGGTTACTCAACACAATGATATAAAATTTTCAGAATTAAAGCTGAGCATTGTGAATGAAGAGCAGTGGTATCGACCGCGACTTACAAGTTGTAGGTCTTAGGTTCGAACCCCATTAGGCACTTTCATCATCATCATCGTCAGCCTCTATTCGTCCACTGCTGGACATAGGCCTCTTCATGGCACGCCAACAAGCTCAATTCTGAGCAGTTCTCCGCCAGCCACTACCAGCCACCTTTTTGATGTCGTCGCTCCATCTCGCCCAAGGGCGTCCTACGCTACGTTTGCCGAGACACGGTCTCCACTCGACTTTGAGACTCATTAGGCACTTTCATTTCAGCCGAAAGACGTCCACTGCTGGACATAGGCCTCCCCCAAGGTTCTCCACGACGACCGGTCCTGCGCTTCCCGCATCCAGCGGTTTCCCGCGACCTTCACCAGGTCGTCGGTCCACCTTGTCGGGGGCCTACCCACGCATTAGGCACTTTACTTTGTGTAAATTATTTCATCACCACTACTCTCAAAACGGTGAAGGAAAAGATCGTGAGGAAAGTGGCGTGTCCTGGAGCTAAAATTTTGAAGACATGTGACATCTACCAACCCGCACTGGGCCAGCGTAGTAGATTATGGCCCACTCCCTCTCATCGAGAGGAGGCCTGTATCCCACAGTGGGATCAATCATCATCATCGTCTCAGCGTTAGTCGCATCCGAAGTTTTTTCAGCTTTCGAGTCTGGGGTCCACTTTACCATTCTAACTGCTGATTTTTGGCCAAACTTCGATATTTTGTGAAGCGATTTTCGTGAAGCGACTGCCGTCTGACCCCCACAACCCGAAAGCGATATCTATGCATTGCAGTTAGACTACTTGTTGGACTTTTGAGGGCTTCAACAACCCGTGACGACTGCCACTAGATGTTCGTATGGCAACCGGGACCAACGACTTAACGTGCTTTCCGAGGCACGACCAGACCAGTGCAAATATTCATATTCATGCATACAAATATTTGCACTGTGCGGGGATCGAAACCGCGCCTCCTTGCGCAACGGCCGCGTTCGCTACCGCTACGCCACGGAGGCTGTCTTTTTGTCTGTGCTATTTAGCAAAGACAAAAAGACACAATTATACACCAGTTAAAAAATCAGATACCATCAAACAAAAATCAAATAGTAAGTAAGAAAATAGCTGGGAGTACGCCCCACGGCTGCACCAGAAGACATAGTTCAGCAAAAATGTCTGACAACTAGTGCCTGACGCTGATTTTCAACTAAACCTGATGTGTGAGGTGAGGTGAGGGATGTAAAATAGCTGATGTAAAATAGCTTTAGACTGTAACGTGTCATGTACATGCAATATGCATACTATTTGCATTACAGATTTTACATTTAATCCGTTTATTTTAAATTCCGCACCCGGGAGACATCGGGGAATAGAATCCCGAACTTTGTGCTCAGCAGTACCGTTTGCAGTCAGTAAACAAACGACCAATAAAGTGGCACAAAATATCAATATCATTTCCTTTCGTTAAAATCCGTTTATTGAAATGCAATGATAGATGATACTTAATATTTATTTATAAATTATTAGCTGTTACGTAAAATGGTTTTTGCCGTCTAAATTATTTAAAAAATAACAAAATTAATCTATGACCTATTTTCAAACTTACCGAATATGTACAAAAAAATCTATATATTATTTATTTGCTTGGGTAAATATAAAATAAACTGCATTATTTTTATGTTAATAAGCGAACTGCTTTTTTAAATTCTAGTAACATCGCATTTGTATCTAGCGGGGAAATAGGCAAAGGAGTACCTAATAAATCTGTTACACACCCATTTCGCCAATTAGGTGTTTAAATTCCATGTATAAGGAAACGAGCTTTGTCAATCCATACTATCCATACTAATATTATAAATGCGAAAGTATCTCTGTCTGTCTGTCTGTCCGGCTTTCACGCCAAAACTACTGGATCGATTGTAATGAAGTTTAGTACACAAATATCCTAGAGCCTGAGAAAGGATATAGGCTCATCTCATAAGAACATCCCGCTATGACCAATAGGAGCAGAGCAGTAACAGATAATGTTGCGAAAACGGGAGCAAACGTGGACGTACATATTGCTTCCATTATTTTAACAGGCGCTTATTTTATATCAACTGAGCTCTTCTTATTTTTTTCGGAATGAACATTCCCACGGAAACGGGAACTACCGCGCGCTGCTAACTGGACTCTACGCGGATGGGGTTGCGGGCAACAGCTAGCCAATAAATAAATCAACAGGCAAAAATCTCCTAAGCTGCTAAGAAATTCCATCTGAAAAACCTAATAACACATGACCTGAATCGAAGCCTTGGGCGCTTGTGCCTACCAATGAGATATAAAAAGAGTTGATTTTTGACTTGGTAGTCAAAAATAAATTAGATTCTTCAGATTTTATTGCTATTATAATAGGCGTGCCTGCTAACATAAGCAATACTGGCTCATGTTCATAACATTGTACCCCAAATAACCCTATAGAAAATGTAAAAAAGGACCATCATAGTGAAATGTATAATAGTTGTTTGCTATACGAGAATGCATATTTACTTAACCGCGTGCTCAATTTTGATGCCCGAGCAAGCGAACAACTCTAAAAAATTAGATTCCTAGGCAAGGGAATGAAAAGAGCACAAAGTGAAAAATCTTTCCATTCGAGTACTCCACGTAACGTTTCATTCCACAGCGAGAGCTTTAACGATGTTTAGAATTCACAAACATAGTACACACAACGTTCCAAATTCAATTTACTTTATGCTCTAGCGTATAAAAATCAGTTCAGCACACAGACACCAAAGAGCAAATACTCTCTCCGAGGTGAAGGTATGAAAAATATATTATAAGACCGTCTTGTGAAATCTTTGAGATATTGTACAAGACGGGGAGATTGGTTTAGACAGTGAAACAAAACCTTTGCCCAGCAGTGTCTCACTCCCGGTAGAACGCTGTTTGAAACAAAATTTTAGGAACCAGGCTTTGACTGTGAATTTGAACAGTCCGCACATCACATCTTGTGGGAGTGTATTCTTTGGCAGAATGAACGCAATATTATGTTGGATAGTGTACAAGTTACATCCGGAGTTGTTTATTATACGGACCTTGTAGAAACTAGAACTAATTTCCGTGCGTTCAGGCGCTTATGCCATATCTATTAATGGAATCAATTGTAACAGCACATACCTACTTAGGATCCATTAACTTTCAAATCAAATTTTATTTCATGGTGCTTGGCAATCTGGGCTTCTCCCAGTTGCAATAATGTCCCTTTGTGCCGATTGGCCCAGTTCTGTTCTGTCTCCTGCTTGTTATGGAGGGAAGTGGAAAAAATATCTTTTTTCTTACTCCTCCGCTATTGTTTTCTGATTAATTTCGTTGCGGGACCCAAGACAGTTGAATCGTTTCTCCGGGACTCGTCGAGCTTCATTGATCGGCGTTTTTCTGGCTGTCTCCACTGTTGATTCTGGCTTTCAGGAGTTGCAGTGGGTGGGAAATGTGTGGCGGGTTTTGTCCCAAAAAAAACCTGGCTTTGACAATTATGTGTAGAAAAACGAATTTCATACATTTGCTTCTATCTTATTGTATTTTAATTTTGACCGCAATGACAGATTTAGCACTCCCAAAAACCGTGACAAAAATATCCATGGTGAAAAATTAGACTTTTTTGGCAACCGACTTTTTTATTTTCATTTAGCCTCGCTAATGGCTTCAGCACCTTTGAAAACCATGAAAACTAAGGACATAAAACTACAGCTCTAAAGATGGACCTTCGCCACTAACAGAAACAACACTTGTCTTGAGTTCATCATAGCCACCAACTTTTTATACCAATTAAGTAGTCGTGGCTACAATAGACTTTGAGAACAATAGACTTTATTTAATTCAGTAAAATTAAAAATCAAAATCAAAGCATTTATTTCAAATAAACCAGTTACAGGCACTTTTGAATTGTCAGAAGGTAGGTCAGTCAATAAGATGAAGCTAGTCGCCCATTCCAAAGAGCAAATACCTAAAAACCTATGGACAAGAACTCCTTGGACACTCTTTTAAATTTTCAAGCTATTGTTACAAATATTTGATTACATCATTCATGTTGAAATCAACAGTGTGAGAACTATGCAGAAATATATTGTACGCTGAGAGCTTCCATTATGGAAAATATACAAAAATCAAATCCAGAAATTAAAATACTCCGTGGCAGCTAAGAGATGACCAGTCCCCTCTGACGGCGTCCGTTCACGAACATGACGTATGTATCAGCATCAGCTCAACCATATTGAAGGGAACCTAATGACCCAACACACACGCCACCATCAGCGAGACATTTGAGTGAGCATGACATACTCTCAACAGCCAGAGCACAATCAAGTCAATAAAAAAGACTAACCCAACAAATAAATGCCTTAGAGCACATTCTTACATTGTGCTCACACGTGAGCCATGCAATTATACAATACTAAGAAAATGAATCTACACAATGCTAAGATAGTTTTGTCCAAGGTTCAGCAGCTCCAACAGTGTTCCCGAATACTAAGTTTAGCTCCTGTGTAGATGTACAAGTGCCGAACACCTCTGTCAGCGATACAATTCTATAACGTACAATATGCTTGGCTACATAGTGTGTAATACAGGCTTTGAATTAATAACATAAACAATTACATATTAATACTACATGAGGAAAAATCACACACTCAAAAACAAAATAAAAAAAAACAAAAAAAAACAATCAGTGTATAGAAATCGGACGCAGCTCAAGCCCAAGCCTTTTTATCCTCAATTAATCCTTCACACGATAAAATGCTTTCCGACACAACTTGCGTTTAATGAAGGATTTGAATTTATTCAGGCTCAGATCTTGAACCACCTCTGGAAGTTCATTGTAAAAATGTATAATACATTAGCATCTGAAAGAGCCACCTATTTTCTTGAGCCTTGTTGTAGGTACAATAAATTTGTGCCTGTTCCCAGTATTTATATTATGGACATCACTGTATTTTTTAAACAATTTTATATTCTTATGAGCATACAAAAGATTTTCATAAATATATTCAGACGCACGGTCAGTACATTAATCTCTTTAAATTTTTCTCTGAGAGAGTGTCTCGGTCTTAATTTATAAATTGCACGAACAGCTCGTTTCTGCAAAACAAATATTGTTTGAATATCGGCGGCATTTCCCCACAACAGAATGCCGTACGACATTACGCTATGGAAATAGCCAAAGTACACTAAACCGGCCGTCTCAACATCAGTCAAATTACGAATTGTCCTAACTGCGTATGCAGCAAAACTTAGTTTTTTTAACACATTTTCTGTATGTGGACCCCATTGAAGCTTAGCATCCAGAGTTATATCCAAGAATACTGTGCTGTCTTCAGATTTCAATTCTTCGCCCTTTATCAACACTTTAGTTTCCACCTAATTATGATTGTTTTTCAGCCTTTAATGAACTAAGAAACAATTCTAACAAAAATTATCAGGTTTTAGGAAAGGTTTAGAAGCCGGGGAAAAGAAATACGTCATTGGTCTTTCTAGTGTTAACAAATATCGTGTTTACATCCATTAACGAGCAACATCATAGGATGTAATTTAAAATTGATTAATTGCATGTTTTTAGTTATTTCAGTCGTTGTTAAATATGTATCAAATGGGAATGTCTGAGTTGTGACAAAGAAAACAAACTGCAAAAATCCGTTAACAGAGAGCAAAGTTACAGTCAAATCTCATAAATTAGCAAATAAATTCACGAAAACGCTTGTCGTAAACAATTAAGGAACATCTGAGACAACTTAAGGCCAATTGACGTTGTTGACAACATTAAAAATGTAGTCGCAATCTCATTTTAGCAACCATCAAGGTCCAAAATGTAGGAAAAAAAGAGGTATTTTTGACTACGACTGCCAATAGACCATTCTTAAAATTACGAAAATTACCGCTCAGATTACTACTATAACTTGATCGCCTCAAAAACCCTAAGGCAGGAGAGATAAAGCCACAATAAGTCTCCAGAATGTCCTTATTCATCCAAAAATTTACAAGGTAAAATTTCATTATGCTCAACACATAAGTAGGAGTTGTCCTGCATGCTCCTGAACTCAAAGGGGCAAAGCCTAATGAGTTCGCTGAAGTATGAAGCAGTTGTTCGGGTACAAAACAGCCGCCTACATATTATATACTATCAAGTGTATCGAGTGTTATTTGCCTTGTTATACACAGCAGCTAGATGGAAAGCGTTTTTGTGGTATATAATTATACTAGCTTTCCGCCCGCGGCTTCGCCCGCGTGGAGTTCGGTTATATCGCGCTTTCTAGATTCCCTCGGGAATATCAAATTTTTCCGGGATAAAAGGTAGCCTATGTTCTTTCTTAGGGTCTAAAGATTGTCTGTGCCGAATTTCAACAAAATCTATTGAGAGGTTTAAGCGGGAAAGCGTAACAGACAGACAGACAGACAGAGTTACTTTCGCATTTATAATATTAGTATGGATATTGTTTAGATCCTAGTGCTTAAAAAGACAAAAATTCAAATGACGAGCCCTTTTTACATTATTAACATGCAGATAACCTCCACAGATAAAATCCTATTTTTTTATTTTTCTTCACGATTAACTTCTATGGAATATCCTGTCATTAAGAGGGAGCAATTTTTTCTTCAAAAATTTTACACCGTAATTATACGTGCCCCTATCATTTGATTTTTTCCGAAACTTAATTAATAAAAGAAATACGATACTTCAGAATCGTGAAAAATAACCTATTTTTAATGTGATGTTCAGATGACTATTAGACAAACATGATAAGTTTTTGACAAAAAAGAAAATAATAGAATCATAGGTATAATTTTCCTCTAAATTTTGATATAGAAATAATTGTGATATGTCGGGTTTTGAAAAAAAAAACAGCGGTATACGAACCGTTTTTGGTCAACGTTTTTGTAGGTAAAATCAGCCTGAGCTGCAACTGTCCTTTTCTGACTTTACCGGGAGAGGTTGGAAGCAGCGCGGGGGCAATAGTTTCTTCAAATACCTATTTTCCAAATTCCTCGGCACTAGAGTTCCCTCTTATCTCTAGGATCTTCCCAAGGCAGTAAGGTAGCATCATCATGGATTATATCAACAATCATTCCATCATCTATTTCGGTTAGTAACACCGTCTATCAAATACAGCTTTCAAAGGCATCTTTACATTATATTTAGATCAATCTCTCATCCATCCATACCATATTGTCACCGTGCTCCAGCTTACATACATAGCGATATGGTTAGTGCAGCCTGATTGATCATTGGCGTGGAATTAATAGGCAAGGCAATGGCGCCGATTCCTTTGTTCAAAAACTAAACTAATTTTAAGTTAAGTGCATCTTTTCCTTTCCATTTCACTATGAAATGGATAGAAGATAACATTTTAGTTTAATCCTGTCAAATTAAGATATTTCTATAGACAGTTTAGACGCGATTATAAACAAGGCGACCAAAAATACATCAATTTACGTCATATCAGACGCGGCCTAATTTGACAGGTCTAAACTAACATATTATGTTCTGTCCTTTTCTTAATCCATACTAATATTATAAATGCGAAAGTAACTCTGTCTGTCTGTCTGTCTGTTACGCTTTCCCGCCTAAACCTCTGAACCGATTTTGATGAAATTGGGACAGACAATCTTTAGACCCTGAGAAAGAACATAGGCTACCTTTTATCCCGGAAAAATTTGATGTTCCCGAGGGAAATCTAAAAAGCGCGATATAACTGAAATCCACGCGGGCGAAGCCGCGGGCGGAAAGCTAGTATTATAAATGCGAAAGTAACTCTGTCTGTCTGTGTGTCTGTCTGTTACGCTTTCCCGCCTAAACCTCTCAACCGATTTTGATGAAATTTGGCACAGGCAATCTTTGGACCCTGAGAAAAAACATAGGCTACCTGTTATCCCGGAAAATTGATATTCCCGAGGGGAATCTAAAAAGCGCGATATAACCGAACACCACGCGGGCGAAAACGCGGGCGGAAAGCACACAATATTTAGACCCTGAGAAAGGACATAGGCTACCTTTTATCCCGGAAAAATTTGATGTTCCCGAGGGAAATCTAAAAAGCGCGATATAACCGAAAGTTACGCCGGCGAAGCCGCGGGCGGGAAGCTAGTAAAATATAAAGAAAAATACTCGTGAACTTAAATTTAGTTAAGTTTGTGAACAAAGGATTCGGGGCCAATGCCTTGTTACTTAGTCCATTAAGTTGCTACATATTGTTAACGTAGTCAGCCTATAATGTGGTTGGTGGATGTCACATGTCTACGAAATTGAGAGCCAAATTTTTTTATATAAATTACAAACTAGCGCTTGACTGCAATCCCGCCTGATGGTAGCAGTGATGCAATCGTTGATGGTAAAGCGCGCCAGTTTATTAAGCCTACTCACACAAAAGAACTGAGTAAACAGGAAGGAAGACGGCAGTTGAGCGCGGTGATGCAATGTTAAACCCAACAGCACTACCAACGATGCTGCGCCAGAGGGATATTGATCTGGAGGCCCTCCACAACCAAACTCCCGACACAACAACATTTCGCGCATCGTACCCGGCACGTACATCGTAACACAACTGCTCAGACCAGTCCTCCGTACGGCTTCACCAGACATCATGCCGGAACACGATGAATCGCTTGGCGGCAAGACTTTGTCTGGTGGGTGGTAACTTACGCCGGCGGCTGATGTTGTGGCCTACAACCGAGAAATTTCACAATTTCAATTTCAAATTCTAGGACATGCCGATTTACTAACGATAATTACTTCTCACTCTTTTCTCGTCGTTTTGAGGGCAGTGATGATGAAATAATTTACAAAAATTAAAGTACATTATGGCGTTCCTACGACTCACAAAATGTAAGTCAAGACCGATACCAATAAACCAGCGCTACTCTCAAAGTTATTTTATTTTAATTTGTTTAATAAATAACTTCCTTTATTACTGTAAATACAGACAATAAAATATTAACATTGATATTAATTAAAACTAAATTATGAATAAATTAAATCTAAAAAGAAATAAAATACAAAATAACTACAAATTAAATTTAAAGTATATAAATAATTGAACCCAGATTTCCCGCGTTCCCACGTTCAATCGCATCGAAATTGGGTTGTATCTAATCTATCGTAGGTCTAAGGGCCAATTACTCAATGTTCTCATAAATTTTGCTTGAAGAATGATAACAGTAATTTGCCTTTGTGTCGAAAATATGTTATGTTAAACTATTTAGGTATCTGATATAAATCGACATGCAAATCCTTTATACTATCTCTACCTCTTTCCTACTTGCACTACCTGTTAACTCCGCCCCGCTTGTACGCTGACCTGCTCTAAAGCTGTTGATAGCATAGGTTCAGGACACATCCGGGCAAAGACCGCTCTTCCCCATACCCCTTACTCACTGTCTGCCGTGCGACAGAGCGGTCGTCGCTACCGGGTTTCGAATATTAAATATTGATTGAAGGCCAAAGCCCCATACATTTTAAAAATTAGTAAAGTCATTTTAATTCAATTTTTACCAGTGGAGTTTTTTATTAATCGAGTCACCAGCAAAATTAAGGTAAGAGTAATTGACTGTTTAAAATAACTTAAGAATTTTACATAAAACAAAAAAAAAATTAGTGTTAAAAATATGGATAACATATAGTTGAAAAAAATATTTTAAAATTACATTGCATGTTGGATAAATATTTTCATTTTAAGTAAAAAATTACAATTAATATTTTGGTATACCATAGCTACGAGATTTTAAAGCTGACGTCTAAAAATGTGAAAAGTTCTACCAATAACTAAAGATCGGACAAATGAAATCCCATTTTTACCTATTCCGTTTTTCCAATTTTTTTTAATTCGGTTAAAATTAAAGCAAGATTTTATAAAATTTATTTAAAACTACTTAAGACATTATTATTTTTTTATTATTCATATTTAAGTTGTATACCACTAATATTTTAGAGATAAACGTTAGAATTTATTACAACAACGAAGCATCAGGTTCATATTAAATTTTATCTCTCATCTATTTCAAAGGCTTAATTTTTTTTTCTCTCAAGCTGTTCAATTTTGTTCAGGCAATTTGATTTTATTTTAAAACTCAACACGTCGATGTATTGTTAATTTCGATGTACAGTTGCAATGGAGTCCATATGTCACGAATGTGATTCGGGTCTATATTTTAGTTTTCGAAAGATAACTAAAATATAGAAAATAAATATAAATAGTGTACTAAAAGATCTGTAGATTCTTAGGCCCAACGATCACTAGTCAGTGAAAAATGTTCAGGGTCCTATTTTCAGCCGTGAATATGAATCATCATTACTCAAGTAATTTTAATAGATAAATGTTTTATATTCCATCTGATCGGACTGAATAATCTCTATAACCTTTCAGAGACCAATCGACACTGTCGTCACACGATTTGATAAACATTATGTCTGGGCTTTAAAAGCGAATGTGACCTCAATTTGTTTCGGCGTTTCTTCTTAAAATAGTCAGAGACGCGACGGAATGATCTAGTTTATAAAAATAGAAAAACCTCGTAAAAGCTGCATCTTTTAATCGACCGATGGGCATGGCGCCGTGCATTGTGAGAGCGCCGCTGTATCCCGGACGTGATCGACCGTACCTGACCTACCTCAGCGTAACATGAATTCAGGCTGCTAACTTTTATCGTAACTCGACACAGCGCAAGTTATTAGGTATAGAGTACTAGAGTACTAGAGTCATAACCTGTGGTGTGACGTAAATAAGGAAATGAATGAAATCGTACGAGAGCAAAAAATTCTAAAATAAGACCGTAATAAAGCTTTTCAGAAAACATTTTTCGCAATCGCCCTTTGTCATATTCTTTCCCCTTTCGAACATTTAGTCGAAGTCTATAAATAATTGTTTCAAAATATAAAAATAAAAATGGCAGAATAATGATTCATTACTTTCCCCTTTCGAACATTTAGTCTAATTTAGTCGAAGTCTATAAATAATTGTTTCAAAATATTAAAATGGCAGAATAATGATTCATTACTTTCCCCTTTCGAACATTTAGTCTAATTTAGTCGAAGGCTATAAATAATTGTTTCAAAATATAAAAATAAAAATGGCAGAATATTCATTACTTCCCCTTTCGAACATTTAGTCGAAGTCTATAAATAATTGTTTCACAATACAAAAATAAATTTATTTTTTAGATTCATTACGGTAACGAACAGCTATAAAACATATTAAAAGTTTCTAATATACTTATACTTTACTAAAACTGTTATTGAAGATTAAAGTTAATAATTTGTAAGAAATTAAAGGCTAGAATTTAAATTTACATCTCCATTTAACATAAACCTTTAATCAAAAGAGTGCATCAAAAATTTTGGCAAGCAACCTGTTTTATTGAAAAGAAAATTTCCAATTAATGCCACGTTTTGCCTATATAAAAAAAAATTCTTCTCGAATAGGTATATTTCGAGAAGAAAATTTTGGTTATAAAAATTATTTTTATGATAAAAATTACATTTATTACTCAAAAAATGACTAAATTCATCTAATTATTTTTATAATAAATATTCTAACTTTACAATTTAGTTAGCTTAACGTATACCCAAGATGAAGTTAACTTTAACATAATCTTTAGTAATATAAATAGATAGGACCTAGTTTTTAAATGTACCGTGACCCGCCCTGCTGCTGTGACCTTTTGTGCCTTGGTCAATGCACTTTACAACTCTCCCGGACGTAGCTCAGCGGGTGCGGTCAATGACATGTATGGCAGCGCCATCTTTCCAATGCGCGCCGGGCGTTTCTAATAGCGTGTAGTAGTAACTTGTACTACTATGAATTCTAGTAGTTTGTTCTGTTAGCAACAGGTGGCGCCGTCCGGATTGCAGTATCCGTGCAATAAATTTCATTGCAAAACTTGGGATGAAACTTTCTGTTTTCTGAAAAGATGACGCTGTTTGATGTTTTAATGAACACTTAAGTGCGTGCGATAGATGTCAGGGCATGCAATAGTTTATAATAGGTTTAAAACTTTTAACGTAAACCTTTAATCAACGAGGTTTTGTTCCCAGCGATTTGCACGCAGCGGAGAACATTTCGCTGCCTTCCTGCAAAAACTTCCATTACTATTTTATTTTTTTAATGTTGACCCAAATGGTAATTGCCAATTTAGTACGCTACAATGTGAATGAATTTTGTGTCTTTAGTTTTGGCATATCCGTTTTACGCTGTGGTGTTTATGCAAACGCAAATTGAAGCTGAAAACGTCCGAGCGTAACATGCATTCAAAGTGCGTAATGTACTATAAATCCATAACTGCGTATAAAAGCCGCTTATCCGCGCAACAGCGTAGCCGCGTAGCACAGTAGCAGAACGTATAAGCTGTCTTGCAGACCGCGTAGCAAAGTAGCAGACGGCGTAGCAATGTAGTAACCACATTGCAGATTGCGTAGCAGACCGCGTAGCAGACCGCGTAGCGGTGTTGTAAGCCGCGTAGCAGCGTAGCGAAGCGCGTAGCCTCGTAGTAGGCGGAGTAGCAGAGAAACAGAATTCATAACTTTACTTAGAAAATCCAAGGCCCTTCCAAAATGCCAAAGTATATTATAACACTTAAAAATTTAGTAATTTGTGATGAAAGCGACCCGCGACGTTTATCCCTCAATCGGCGGCCTCCTAATTTCTATATATAGGTAGTATATTATAGTATAAATGCAAATCATACTAATCTCTTTATTGCATCCATGTGAACATTTAGAATATAATAAAATATAATATTACTTGCTGAGAATTAAGTAAAGCAAAGTATTTACAATAAGGCAGTTACAAAAATATGAAGAAAAAGAACTACCATTTTAGCAAATATTGAGACAATTCTTCATCAAACTTACATTGATACAGTTGTATTGAACAGTTACACACAGACACAGTTATAGTTGTGTTAAATTTTCTTAGATTTTTAGTTAAAATATCTTAGAAAATTCGATACGTTACGATATTCTCATTTATTTAATAGAAGTGCAGTTAGGTACTTACTTTCTGAAGGATGTTACTGGTTCCTCGTTAATGGAATTAAAAATATGGTTGAAAATAGCCGATGCTGTAGCAAAAACATTTTTCCTCCACTACGTCTTTGAGGAAAAGTGTGTTCTATCTACTAGTGTGTAAATTTTGATATTGAGATCGTAAAGGGACATCCTGGTATCTGCTTTATAAAGTTAAAATATAATGTTGCTTGCATTTAAAAAAAAAAGTAATTTCTATATTATGAAGGCTCAGAAATGTCAATAAGTTTTTACTTTTAAAAATTTTAATTTTTGGGTTTTAACCTAAACTTTGGGCGATTTATTGGGTCCAAGGCCAAGGTGGCTGCTAGGAAGCTTGGCGTTATCGCAAGGGTCCGACGGAACTTCAAACCAGGGCAGCTTCTAATGTTGTACAAAGCACAGGTCCGTTCGTGCGTGGAGCACTGCAGTCATATTTGGGCTGGTGCTGCTAAGTGTCACCTGGCCACTTTGGATTCAGTGGAGTGGCGTATGAGGAGGCTAATTGGCGAATTTGGCTCAAAACGGTCTCCCAAGCTAGGAGCACAGGCGTAGAGTAGCCAGCCTTTCAGTGTTCTATAGGATGCATTTTGGACAGCGTGCGATGGAATTACATGATTTAATTTACTCCTTCTCCGTTCCACCATCGGATGGCCCATCGTACGGCGAGTTTCCACCCTTACGTTATTAACACCACTACAATCCGGACGAAGAGTTTCGCCTCCTCCTTTATACCGCTTACATCGAGGGACTGGAACAATTTGCCAGTGGCGGTATTTCCGTCGGACTACAATTTAATTGTCTTCAAGGCTAGAGTAAATAGGCTCTTAATAAACTAGTGCGCTTTACCATCAACAATTGCATCACTGCTTACCATCACGTGGGATTGCGGTCAAACACTTGTTTATAATTTATAAAAAAAAAACCTTTCTGTCCACATTTTTATCCAATTATTCTTATCACTTTTTGAGGTACAACTGGATGCACAAATATTGAGTTTGAGTTTAACTCTAATTTCGTAACGTCGTCGCGCATTGGTATAGATACAAAGGATGAGTTTTTAAGAACCGTCCAAATTTTTTCTAGGCATTAGGTATCATTCTCTAATTCCATTTTTGAAAAAAAAATCGATACGTAAAATTTTCATATTAAATCATTTTCTCGAAAGAATTATCCGCTCTGCGTGGTCACTGATTTAAAACGATTGTGTTCAATGAACTTTCGCGGAGCGTGGGGCGGCTGGCCGATGGCAGGGCGCGATGTCAACAAACATCAACTTTTTATATTTTTTATCAAATCTTGATAACTTTGTGATGTGATTGATATCTCAATATTTTTGTATTGGGTTATGCTCAAAGAAAAAACCGGCCAAATGCGAGTCGGACTCGCACACCGAGGGTTCCGCCGTACAAACGTAGCGGTTTACAATTTATGACGTACTAGCTTTCCGTCAGCGGCTTCGCCCGCGTGGAGTTCGGTTATATCGCGCTGTTTAAATTCTCCTCGGGAACATCAAATTTTTCCGGGATAAAAGGTAGCCTATGTTCTTTCTCAGGGTCTAAAGATTGTCTGTGCCAAACTTCATCAAAATCGGTTGAGAGGTTTAGGCGGGAAAGCGTAACAGACAGACAGAGTTGCTTTCGCATTTATAATACTAGCATTGATTTAGAATTTTTCACAGTTTAGAGGCAATTAGATTTAAGAAGTGTTTGATATGAATTTCAACTTTGATATCTCTACGCGTTCATGTGAAAAAGGGTAGGTAGTAAGTTTATAATTATTAAAAAAATATTTTATGTCATGTAAGCAAAAATAATATTTTATGTAACTTCAAATTTATCATTTTCACAATTTTTCCTTTATCTGTCTGTACTATAATATAAAGTTGCTTCGTGCCGAATTTCAAGATTCTGAGTTCACGGGAAGTACCTTGTAGGTTTTGATTCCCTAGCGTGTGACGGAAATTCGTCTAAGGTATCGGTATAAACTGCTGTATCTTTTGATCGCTTTAACTTAGAAGTTTGATTTTTTCACTGCTTAAAGGGACAATAGACCTAGGTATTTGGTATAAATTTCAATTTGATACCTTTATTAGTTCGTGAGAAATAAGGTAGTAAGTTTCATTTTATTAAAATATGTTTATTACATCATAGAACTAAAAAAATGTGATTTTCGCAATTTTTCCTATATTTGCATTATATGGCAATCCTTCATGCCAAATTTCAAGATTCTGAGTTTACGGGAAGTATCCTGTAGGTTTTGATTCCTTTGCGAGTGTCGAAAATTTGTTGAAAATATCGACATATCAGCTGTATCTTTTGATTGGCTTGGCTTAGAAGTTTGATATTTTCACAGCTTAAAGGGACAATATACCTAGGTATTTGGTATAAATTTCAATTTGATAACTTTATTCGTTCGTGAGAAATAAGGTAGTAAGTTTCATTTTATTAAAATATGTTTATTATATTATATAACTAAAAAAATGAGATTTTCGCAAATTTTCCTATATTTGCATTATATGACAATGCTTCATGCCAATTTTCAAGATTCTGAGTTTACGGGAAGTATCCTGTAGGTTTGGATTCCTTTGCGAGTGTCGAAAATTTGTTGAAAATATCGACATAATCGGCTGTATCTTTTGATTGGCTTGGCTTAGAAGTTTCATATTTTCACAGCTTAAAGGGACAAAAGACCCGAGTATTTCATGTGAATTTCAGCTTGATACGTTCACACGTTCTTGAGATAAAGGGTCTTGACAGACAGACAGACAGACAGACAGACAGACGGACAACAAAGTGATCCTTTAAGGGTTCCGTTTTTTCCTTTTGAGGTACGGAACCCTAAAAACACGTATTCAATGATTTTCGCCAAAGATTAATACACATATCGAAAATTGATTGGTTCTTAAAAACTCGTCTATTAGTCATTTGATTACTCAAAGAATTGTTGAAAGATTTTGCTATTTCTTTGGGATCATTATAGTGTGATTGCTATTTTTTAATTGGCTCCCTATTCTACTGTCATTATTTTTTTGCCATCAGATTATTGATCTATTCTCGGGTTCTTGATAAAGTTATTATGTTGGTCTTCCTGAATTAATTAAAAATCAATTGCACCAACGGATCAAACATATACTAAGAATATATAAAATATAATTAAATCATGTACGAAAATTATAAAAGTAAACGTCACAATTTAAAAGTTAACTGTCCTCAACACAAAAGTTCATTGATGAAAAAAAGTGTACTCTGTATGGCGCCACGTGTTTATAATCACTTACCAAAACATTTATTAGAAAGCATAAAGCATAAGCTATAATATATTGAAACATGAAGTTAAAAAATTTCTCGTGGAAAAGGTCCATTACAGTGTAAATGAATTTATATACATGACATGCAATCTAATAATGAGAGATGACATTATTGTACTTGGTTATTGACTTGACTTGTTTTTTAATTATTGGATACTTATTGTTTGACATAATTATTTATGAATTTCAATTGACCTGTCCATGAAGAAATTTCCTGACATTTATTATTTTTACGACGTTTTTTTTTCCTTTTGTAATTATTTTGTTTCGAATGAATTAATAAAATTTAGATGATTATTAGTAATTGTACAATAAGTAGAGACAAACAACAATTAAAATTGCATGCCGTCAGGCGGATTATGGAGATGCCAAACTATTTTAATGTATCGATGTTTATAATACCCATTTTCGCAATAAATGAGTTTGATTTTCAATTGAATAGCGCAACACTTTATTATGACTGAAACTTTTGACAGCCTCCGTGGCGTAGCGGTAGCAAACGCGGCCGCCGCGCGGTGTCGATCCCCGCACAGTGCAAATATTTGTATGCATAAATATGAATATTTGAACTGGTCTGGTCGTGCTTCGGAAAGCACGTTAAGCCGTTGGTCCCGGTTGACATACGAACATCTAGTGGCAGTCGTTATGGGTTGTTGGAGCCTACGAGTTGTTGGACTACGAGGTGTTCGAAGAAAATTCAGACGACTCCGTATTGGACCCGCATTATAAAGTACCGTCTCATGATACCCAACGTCACAGGTTGCCGTTAACGTTATGTTCGCTCTTATATAAATCAGTGTTAATAAATCAATAAACTTGACAGCCTCCGTGGCGTAGCGGTAGCGAACGCGGCCGTTGCACAAGGAGGCGCGGGTTCGATCCCCGCACAGTGTAAGTATTTGTATGCTTGAAGATGAATATTTACACTGGTCTGGTCGTGCCTCGAAAAGCACGTTAAGCCGTTGGTCCCGGTTGCCATACGAACATCTAGTGGCAGTCGTTACGGGTTGTTGGAGCCCTCAAAAGTCTAACAATTGGTCTAACTGCAATGCTTCGATGTCGCCTTCGGGTTGTGGAGGGCAGACGGCAGTCGCTTCACGGAAAATATCAAAGTTTAGCCAAATCAGCAGTTAGACTGGTAAAGCAGACCCCAGACTCCAAAGCTGAAAAAAGCTTCGGATGCGATCGGGATTAACGCAGAGATGATGATGACTTTATTATGCCTGAAACCGATTGCTTCTGCCATAATAATATCTTAGTGTCGAATAATTCTGTATACCCGACCCATTTGTACTAAAAATATAGGCTTCATCGCGTTTTATGTGAAATCTTACATAACATGCAGCGAACCTATAATTAAATTTATGATATATAACCTGAATATTACCGAGTATTTTAGAACGTACTGGCCCGACATTCTGAAATTCTCGGTTATGCATAATTATGACAGCTGAAATTACTTGCTTGCATATAGCCACGGCACAGATAAAAGCACTTACTTATCAATACCGTGCATGTAGCCTGCGAAACTTACACGGTTAAATTTAGGCATACACTCACACATATACGTGCACTTACGTGTAATGAAAGAAAACCTCACCGTGTGACTGTATTTGTGTTAACATTTAGATTAGCAGTGGTATTCCGTAACTATCTAATAAACTAGTGCGCTTTACCATCAACGATTGCGTCACTGCTTACCATCAGGCAGGATTGCGGTCAAGCGCTGGTTTATAATATGTAAAAAAAAAAACTATCTTTAATAATTATAATCTAGTGCTTGACCGCAATCCCGCCTGATGTTAAGCAGTGATGCAATCGTTGATGGTAAAGCATAGTAGTTTATTAAGGGGATAAATATAATGACCACTATAAAATGCTTTGATACCCTTAGTTTTGTAACTAAAAATATCTACTTAACACCAGAAAAATAAAGTCTAAAAATACAATAGTACCAGCTATTTTAGTCACGACTCCACTTTATATTGTATTCGACCACCAAATTTAGTAAATGATCACCAAATCTTGACGACCAAATTAATGTATTATTTTTGCCTAAATAAATCACTGTGACTGCCATAAAATCAGAAAACGAAACATAAAATGACACGTCAGTCATCGTTTGTCCACCCATAGGTTAGGTTAGGTTAGAACTGTGACCAAAACAGCGCGCGAGCCGAGCGAGCGTAGCGAGCCGAGCGAGCGTAGCGAGCGTGCCGCGGCAGCGGCCGGCGAAGCGCCAATTAAAACGCTGGTATAATTTTGGTGATCATTTACTACTTTTGGGATAACAATGATTTATTGGATAGCAGAATTTAAAAACTTTGGTTATAATTTTATATTAAAACGCTGGTATAATTTTGGTGATCATTTACTATTTTGGGGTTACTCATGATTTACTTGGAGTCATTTTACTTATATAGGATATCAAAGTGTTAAAACTTTGGTTATAATTTTATATTAAAATGCGAGTTTCATTTTGGTGATCATTTACTATTTTTGTCTGCTATTTGTTACTATATCTGGTGGTAAGTTAAACATAAGCCGTTTATTTTGCCAATTCACATAAAAACTTAGTGAGTAAGAAGGAAGACGGCGGTTGCGCGAGGTGATGCAATGTTAAACCCAACAACACGATCAACAACGCTGCGTCAGAGGGAGATTGATCTGGAGACCCTCCATGACCTAACTCCAGACACAACAACTTTTGTTACATCGTGCCTGGTACACATCGCAACACAACTGCTTAGACCCGTCCTCCGTACGGCTTCATCAGACAGCATGCCGCCGGAACACGACGAATAGCTTAGCGGCAAAACTATACAGTGAAAACTTAGCAAATGAGCGTGGAGTGAGCTCTCATTCCAAGTAGTAAAGGATTGGAAGGATTTTCTTTTTGTCTTGCTTTGCTGGCATATCTATACTAATATATAAAGCTGAAGAGATTGTTTGTATGTTTGATTGTTTGAACGCGCTAATCTCGGGAACTACTGGCCTGATTTGAAAAATTCTTTTTGCGTTGGATAGCCCATTAATCCAGGAAGGCTTTAAGCTTTATGTAATATCACGCTGCGACCAATAGGAGCGGAACATAACTAACTCCATTCGAATGAAGTCGCTGGCGGCCGCTAGTGGTAAATAACTTCATTGTTGTTGTATTTTCTTGTGTTCATCATTATACATAGTATTGTATAAAGACACGTGTTTTTTTTTAAATGAACAGACAGCTGTGCTGCTGGGGAGTTTCTTCCGTCACTTCTTCTTCCCAGCGAAAGCACTAGGAAGTGTCGATGGGGGGGCGTTTTGGGGGACTGTCTCTGGTGTGTGTTTGGTGATTCTCTAATTTGAATAAATGACTTTTGATTGACAGCGCTGTCAACGACAAGTTCACTATTTTTTCCCGGCTCGTAAAATCTTTAAGAATGTCCGCCATCCTAGATATGACTTCCCGCTTGAGAGATAGGCCTCCTCAGATCAGGGAGGGGTGAGGTGTTTGACTCGCACCGCGACGTCTAAAAGTGGTGCGGGTGAAAACTTCGCTATAAGAGATGATAGACTCGAAGACGTCTGTCGCTCCCCTGTACCCATTTAGGGGGACTGTGAGCCAAGTGAGTGGACGAGATCTCCCATGCAACATACTCCAAATCAAAGTCAAAAGTCATTTATTCAAATTTGACAAAGAACTTTTTGAACGTTCATATTACATAAGACAGTCCCCCCAAAATGCCCGCCCTTTGCCACTTCCTAGTGTTTTCGCTAGAAAGAATAACTAGCGGAACGAACTGTCCAGCAGCACAGCTGTCTGCTCATTTGAAAAAACACTTGGCTTTTACTCTGCCAGCGTAGGCCGCGCCATGTCTATGACACAGTGGTGATACTAGGCTCCCTGCTTATGCGACGGTACTTCCCAAAGCACCCATGGCTTCAGTACACCTGTGTCGCCTGAAACTTCATTGAGTCGTGCCTTCTCCCGAGCCAGTCCTCCAGTACCACCTGGATTCTAAGCTCAGTTCACTAACTATGCACGGTGAGATTATTACAGAATCAATGGGAATCAAAATGGAGTACGTTGTTAAATATTTCGATACGCTAGTTGAACAACGTTGAGTTATCCCTGGTTGAACGTAGGCAGGCTCAAAATATTATTTGTGTGCTGTATGTCTGTGCGAATTGCCTCTGCTGTACTCAATCCTGTTGTTTTTTTTTAATATAAATTATAAACTCGCGCTTGACCGCAATCCCGCCTGATGGTAAGCAGTGACGCAATAGTTGATGGTAAAGCGCACTCGTTTATTAAAAGCCTATTCACTCTAGCCTTGAAGACACTCAAATTGTAATCCGCCGGAAACACCACCGCTGGCAAATTGTTCCAGTCCCTCGATGTACGCGGTATAAAGGAGGAGGCGAAACGTTTCGTCCAGATCGTAGTGGTGTTAACAACGTAAGAGTGGAAACTCGCCGTACGACGAGTCGTCCGATGGTGGAACGGAGATGCGGGAATTAAATCATGTAATTCCCTCGCACACTCCCCAAAATACATCCTATAGAACAACGAAAAGCTGGCTACTCTATGCCTGTGCTCTAGACTTTGGAGCAGAATGCAGGGTAGATTAGTATGAATTACTAATCTACCCTTTAATTGTGAAATAATTAAAAGTTATTTTTCCTTGAACTCGTAGTGCTTATATTTTAGCGAATATATCGCAATGTGATTTAAGTACTCTGGGAATGAGCAAATGCATGTTACACGTTAAAATCATTGAACATTAACTAGAAGCTTATACAAACTATAAGTTTTAAGTGTTTCCCGCAACTTGTTGAAAGCTGTCTCGATATTTAGGATTATACATTTTGATCCGAGAGGATGGAAATTATAATCAATGTATCTGGCACGTGTTTACATCAGCTATAATATCTTTTGTTATTGGATAAATGTTGCTGTTCTTTAATACATATATGCAAAGGTATGGCATTAGCTAATCACATTAATTTTGAAACCACGTATTTTACATCACGTATTTTAAACTTACTCACCTAAAAGAATTTATAAGATTTAAGATTCTAGTTCTTAGGTTCTAGTTCTCATTCTGGATTCTAGCGAAGTCGTGGTGGCCTAGTGGTTAAAACACCAGCCTCTCAAGTATGAGTGTGATTCCAAGTCAGGCGAGTGCCAATGTAATTCTAAGGTATATGTACTTTCTAAATATATCTTGGACACCAATTACTGATTATAAGGTGAAGGAAAACATCTTGAGGAAATCTGGACTTAGTCTGAAATTGCCAACCCGCATTGAGCAAGCGTGGCGATTACGCTCAATCCGTCTCTGTATGAGTGGAGACCTGTACCCAGCAGTGGGACAATAAAAAGGTTGATGATCTACATTCTATTCGTGAGATGTTTTATTCGTTTTAGTGTATAATAATGTTAAACTTTGTCATTATTATTGTTTGTGTTGAATTATTGATAGGTACTATAGGTCTATGCGTTTGTTTTTTTTTTTTTTATAAGTCATAAACAAGCGCTTGACCGCAATCCCGCCTGATGGTAAGCAGTGATGCGATCATTGATGGTAAAGCGCGCTAGTTTATTAAGAACCTATTCACTCTAGCCTTGAAGACACTCAAATTGTAATGTGACGGAAACACCGTCGCTGGCAAATTGTTCCAGTCCCTCGATGTACGCGGTATAAAAGAGGAAGCGAAACGCTTCGTCCGGGTCGCAGTGGTATCAACAACGTAAGGGTGGAAACTCGCCGTACGACGGGTCGTCCGATGGTGGAACGGTGATGGGGGAATTAAATCATGCAATTCCCTTGCACACTCACCAGAATGCAACCTATAGAAGACCGAAAGGCTGGCTACTCTACGCCTGTGCTCCAGGCTTTGGAGACCGTTTCGAGTTAAGTCTGGGTCGCCAATCAGCCTCTTCGCACGCCTCTCCACTGAATCCAAAGTATCCAGGTGACATTTCGCAGCACCAGCCCAAATGTGGCTGCAGTACTCCACACACGAGCGGACCTGTGCTTTGTACAACATTAGAAGCTGCCCCGGTGTGAAGTACCGCCGGACCTTTGCGATAACGCCAAGTTTTCTAGCAGCCACCCTGGCCTTAGACTCAATGAACCGCCCAAAGTTAAGGTTCGAGGAAATCTCTACTCCCAAAAGCTGAAGGCGGTTGGTGCACTCCAAGGATACATTCTGAAAAGTAGGAGCCAAGGTGAACGGGCTCCTTTTGGCGGTGAAAAAACACGCCTGTGTTTTGGCGGCATTGAATGCTACAAGATTGGCTTTGCCCCATTCGGAGACTGCCTGTAGTGCAGCACTCGTACGCTCGACCATAGCCTCTCTTTCGGACCAGATTGCCTCCTTACTAGCCCGAGCTTCCGGCAGATATCTCTCCACAACTGTGCTGTCATCTGCATACCCATAGATACCGGGCATCAGCAGATCATTAATATGCAGCAGGAACAGAGTTGCAGAGAGAACAGACCCCTGAGGAACACCGGCATTGGTCGACATGGGCTCCGATGAGCATCCGTCGACAACAACTCGGAGGGACCGTTCAGTCAGGAAGTCTTTAACCCAGCCAGTCAGGCCAGCGGAAACGCCGTACGCTGGAAGCTTACTCAAAAGGCCAGCGTGCCATACCCGGTCGAAGGCCTTCGAGACATCAAGGGAGACGGCAATCGCTTCCCCATTTCTCTCGAGGGCCTCGCCCCACAAGTGAGTGGCATACACTAGTAGGTCCCCAGTTGACCGATTGCGCCGAAAACCGTACTGTCGGTCACTGAGGAGATCGTTACCTTCCAGGTAAGCCAAGAGGCGCGAATTCAATACACGCTCCATAATCTTGCAGAGTATGGAGGTTACCGAAATCGGCCGATAGTTGGTAGGATCGGCACGACTACCCTTTTTGGGCACGGGCTGCACGTTGGCAAGCTTCCAGGACTTGGGCACTATACCAGTCCCAAATGAGAGGCGATACAGGCGCGTCAATACAGGAGACAACTCGGGCGCACATGCCTTAAGAACAATCGCTGGTATACCATCTGGACCACTAGCCTTATTCACGTCCAGACGACACAGTGCTCTCAGGACCTCCTTGTTCCTAATGCGAACCTCCGGCATCGAAGCTCCGCAATGAGGTAAATTAGGTGGAGTAGCACTGCCAGTATCAAGACGCGAACTATGGGCAAAGAGAGATGCAAAGAGACCTGCTTTCTCTCTCGCCGTATGGGCCAGTGTTCCATCAGGCCTCACCAGCGGAGGCAGTGTGGGTCGACAGAAGTTCGCCTCGACCGATTTGGCAAGGGACCAAAAAGATCTGCTACCGGATGGCTGCGCAGATAGCTTGTTGCCAATATGGGTAATACGGTCGAAGCGAGCCCTCTTAAGCGCCTTTTTGTAGGACTTGGCAGCACGGTTAAAGGCTCTCTTCTTTGAGCTTAGATCCGGAGCTCTGCGGTCACGAGCGTCAACCCAGGTGAGAAATGCCGCGTGCTTATGCTGTTCAGCTTGGACACAATCGGCATTGAACCATGGGCGAGCTGAGCCACCGACGGGCACGTCGCTGAAGGGGATAAAATACTCCATAGCTTGACGCACCACATCGGTTATAGCGTCCGCACAGCTCGACGGATTGTCAGAAGAGAAGCAGACCTGCTGCCAAGGATAAGACGCAAAGAAGTGGCGCATCTCATCCCAATCTGCTGACTTGTATCGCCACAATCTCCGTTCACCACGAGAGTCGTGATCTGGAGGGGAGAAGGATGACACAGACTTCACCAGACAGTGGTCTGAAGTTCCCAACGGTGAGGAAACTGTTACAACACATCTGTCCGGATCAGTGGTCAGCAGAAGGTTCAAACAGTTGGCTGTCTGGCCAACTACATCAGGCACCCTAGTCGCTTGCTCTACCAGCTGGGAAAGGCCCATAGAAAGCGCGAAGTTTCGCGCTTCTCTCCCAGCGTGGTCGGTCCTCTGGTATGGGAAGAGCCAGTCCTGGTGGCAGGCGTTGAAGTCCCCCAGAGCGACGAACTGAGCGTCAGGGTGCCGATGCAGCGCATTGTCAGCAGCCTCACTGAGGTGGCCGAATAACCGAGTTGCCTCCTGATCACCGCTGTGCGATCGGTAGACACAGGTGTAGACAATTTTGTCTACACCAGTGTCAACCAACAGCCATAAGGTCGATAGATGAGGGTCTTCGAGGTGACGGAGACGCCGGCAACAGATGTCATTGCGGACATACACACAGACCCCAGCACGCTGCAGGAAATGATGCTCCAAAGAGTATCCCGGGTAGTTGAGGTATGCCGCATCAGACGGACATCTGATCTGGGTCTCCGTCAAGAAAAGTAGGTGAGGCTTTTCAGTCTCAAGGTGGTGGTGGACTGCATCGATATTGGAGTGCAGACCTCGAATGTTTGAGAGGTGCACTTTAAACGAGAGGACGTGCGCCCGCTGTGCACACCTACTTTTCTTATTTGTACTTTTCATCATTGGTTTTAAATTGAGTGAATAGGAAGGAAGACGGCAGTTGAGCGAGGTGAAGCAATGTTAAACCCAACAACACTACCAACGATGCCGCGCCAAAGGGAGGTTGATCCGGAGACTGCGGGGACGCCCGAACCCCCCCAGGGATCGCCATCGGGTCCTCTCGTCCGGTCGCCAACCGGCACGATGGGGCCACCCTGGGATTTTTCGCAGTTGGCGGGGCAGCCTTTCGTGTGTGGCTGGCACACTACTTGGGCCCCCAACTACCTGCGGTCGGCCAGCGGAGCACCGTGCTTCGGATCCCGCTACCCTCCAGGACCAAACTCCCGACACAACAACATTTGGCAAATCGTACCCGGCACACATCGCAACACAACTGCTCAGACCCGTCCTCCGTACGGCTTCACCAGACATCATGCCGGAACACGACGAATCGCTTGGCGACATGACTTTGTTTGTCCTGTTATCTCACCGTTGGGTGAAGTGAGCTAAAAGTGACCTATCAATAGTATCAATCAATTAGCATTAGTCAAAATGACAGCTCACGTCACGCTGTCTTCACCTAAGTTATCAAGGTGAAATGGTCACAGAATCCCACTGCTGGACTAAATACGATAATTATGTCCTATGTCAACGCATTACCATACTTTTCCGTGGTATAATTCTCGACCTTGCTGGAGAAGTCAATCCTTCGTAACTTTCAGTTAGAGGCTAAATTAATCGCGGCTCTTTCATTAGGCTTTGTATATTTGAGGCCATTCAAAATTTGAAAATTTTTTACAGTCTATAAAATAAATATTACTTGTTACGTACTTGTAGTGCAGTGAAAAAGAGTGTGCTTTTCGATGGCTTACACATATTGAGAGGATAAAAGGCCACTAACAAAAGCTAGCATGTGTATAAATGACAGGATCATGTTATGTCATGATCCTGTCATTTATACACATATTAGCTAATATTAGGTTAAATGGCAGGCAAGTAACAAAAGGTATTAACAATCCAAAGACGCCGTAGGGAAAACGTCAGGAAAATTTACAGAATTTGTAAGGACCGTATCGGGTAAAGGAGTAAGGTTATGTACGTGTTTATTCCATATCTATAGTAATGTATAAAGCTGAAGAGTTGTTTGTTTGTTTGAACGCGCTAATCTTAGGAACTACTCGTCCGACTTGAAAAAAATATTTTTTATTGGATAGCCCATTAATCCAGGAAGGCTTTAGGCTATATAACATCACGCTGTGACCAATACGAGCGGAGCATAACTAAACCACGCAAACGAAGTCGCTGGCGGCCGCTAGTATGGTAATATTTACAAACTTCTAATACAATAATATTATATATAAAAAATCTAATACTCAATACTTTATTGCATTCCATAAATATTTAAGTAAAGAATCAATTATGGACCCTGTCGGGCACAGCAAAGTGTTTTGTTTCATTTTTGTGATAGGATATGTAATAATTAAAATGGTATAATTAACGAAAAGTAACAAATACCTAATAACCAATACTAAGTAAATACAGCAATACAAAGTAAAATACAGCATCGAAATATTCCTACGCATTGCTGTCGACTGGTATGTAACGGGTCATAAACAAAATAGAAATAATTCAAAAAAATAAAATTGTCTTCTTTTTGTGAAAAATCTGCATGTATTAGGTATGTGAAATAGTATAATAATTATTCTGTCCACAAAATCAGAGATCAAAATCTAATTTTCATGAAAATATGTAACAATTTGATTTTAAGTGTCCACCGAAAATACCAAATAATCCACAGAAAAGTTCAAAATAGAGCTTTTAATCATCAAAATGAACTCTAACACTTCTTAACCCTAAAAAGAAAAATAATTACGTTGTGCTTCTTCATATAAAAATAAAACAAACGCTCCAAAATAATCAATCAAATAAAATAAAACTTTTACTTCTACAGAAATGACGTCTTTTCCGTTACCATAATTTCTATATCGTCTATATCTTAATTACTATCGCGTTAATCCAAGATTAGTCGTAGTCTTATTAGAGACTTAAAAATGTAATAATTAGATTTGGATCTAAAATTGACACTTATGTTATCGTTTTTAAATTATTCAGGCAGAACATCATTTCAGCCGAAAGACGTCCACTGCTGGACATAGGCCTTCCACAAGGTTGTCCACGACGACCGGTCCTGCGCCTCCCGCATCCAGCGGTTTCCCGCGACTTTCACCAGGTCGTCGGTCCACCTTGTCGGGGGCCTATCCACCCTACGCCTTCCGGTGCGTGGTCGCCACTCGAGAACCCGTCGGCCCCATCGGGCATCGGTCCTACGGGCAATGTGTCCAGCCCACTGCCACTTTAGTGTTGCAATTCTTCGGGCTATGTCAGTTACTCTCTCTCGTACAGGCAGAACATAAAAAGTGGCAATTTAATTTCTTTTATAATGGTGTCCTGTGATAAAAACTTTTCTAAATTGCATTTACAAGAAATGCAATAGTAGCATCACTATAAAGCGGACCCCAGGTTCCAAAGCTGAAAAAGCTTCGGATGCGACTGGGATTGGCGCTGAGATGATGATGATGCAATAGTAGCATCACTCAGGTTTGCACGCGCTCGCCGCATACTCCTTTTTTTTTGTTCACGACGCGTCGTCTTCTTTTGATCATCACTCCTCCTCCACACCCCGTTCAAACCTCTGCGGTTTGAACGGGGTGTGGAGCCGGTGAGTGTTTTCATACCTCGAGTTTCTTTGATTCTCAGTAACTTCTCATTTTCATTCAAACGGGTCCCACTCCCAGTAAGCCTATGCTATGCAATGACGCATCAACAAAGCACAAGCCAAACGCTGAAAGTTGCAGGTTTGGATTTAACTGTTAATTGTCAGCAGTTTTTCGCACGGTCAACTTATGTAGCTTTGTCACGCGTGAGCGATCCCAGAAACTTATATGGTTTCGATTCCAGACGGCAATACAACTAATGTTATATAAAGATAAGCATTGTTATAAGTTTTATCCTCATAAATATCTACTGAACACTTACATATCCACAACCAAGCGGACGGTGTCGCGGCCACGCTAGTTTTAAATAAAAGTCATTATAATGCAAGTCAGTTTATATTGTAGTTATGCATTATAAGCACTAAAACAATTTACGGAGATGGTAATAATAATAAAAACAATAAATCATATCGTATGTCACAATTATATACTAAGCTACCAGTTATAAACTCAAATTTATTAATAAGAAAATAATTTTCTGGTTACGACAGAAAGGGCCAGATAGAGGAGGTAAAGAATTACAACGCTTACATGTGGTATTAATGAGTTAACGATCTTTTGCAAACACGACAGTACAACGAAAACACTTTGTACATATCGACGCTGGAAAGCGATTTTATCTTATCTCGCGAAAAAAGGCAATTTTGTTATATTGTATAATTGAATTCACAAAAAAATTACTGCGTCGGACGGTCTGATCAACGTATTCCTACGATGATTCTTTTTTCTTGATACGACGTTGACTTTTTCTAAACTTTTTTCTGAATTAAATTATGCAACAAAACAAAATTGTCGTTTTTCCAGATACGACAAATGGCTTTCCAGCGTCGATATATTTATTATAGCACAAATCCTTTGGCATGCATTTGTTATTAATTCAAACCATGACGACGTAATTACTTTTTAATTTCTTTTACTTTTTGACAACTACCTTGAACTTTTGACTAATTAACCGGCTTTTTGACAATTAATTATAGTTATTTGAAATAAATGCTATCTAGGTGGCTTAAAGCTGATCCAAACAATCTGTATCATAAGGGGTCTCTAGTTATTGTTACTGGTTCAGTCTAAATAAGCAATTACATCATTAGAATTAGTTAGTAGTAATTCAGAAAAAAATCATATCATGCTAAAAAAACGCCTGAAATGGAATATCGTTCTACATAACCCATTAAAAAAATGGGTTTAACAGGGAACGGTTTCAGATGAGATATTGGAAGGTAGGTTATTATGATACTAAAATTGATTTTGAAGGAATTAATGGATTTCCTGATTTTCTCTTACGTCAGAAATAGTATCAGAAGGTCTTAAACAATGCTTTTGTGATTTTGAAAAGTGACTGAATAATTCTGCCCACATAGACAAGAATATTGCTCAGACTAACTAACATAGGCCTTCAAACTGATACAGACAATATACAAATTAAGTTATAAAGTAATTAAATGTTGAAGATAAAGATAAAATTTGTATTTTGTCTAATTTGAATTAAGTTTTCTGTTAATGAAAAATTATGTCACAACATTGAACAAAGGATAGCAATTTTAAGAACTGGCAATTCCATTCTAAACAAAAACTAAAAGAAAATTCTTTTGTTTTTTGTTATTGCCTGTTTTAAATCCCCTTACTCATATTCGATACAATTAGAAGTACCTAATTGTAATTTTGTGTTCTACACTAATGCGAAACATTTCTCTAGGCATGTTATTAAAAAAAAGAACTAAAACAAAAAAATATATAGTTGTCATATTTGTTTAGTTGCTACCGGGATGTCCTCGTCTACTAGAGCCTTAACTAATATTTCTGTCAATGCGAAATATTTGATGATTTATTCATCACATATACATCATTTATTTATATTCTCGACTGGTGCTTTTGTGCTCTAAACGATTAACCGTTTTTTAACAGCTTAGACAGATTTAAGTTACTGTTCCAATTAATGTAAAGTTAACTATAAAATGGATATTATAATAAATATTTATAGTGATTCATATTATTGAATTAATTTTGACTTCTCACAGACATTGTATTTGACAGTAAAAATATGATTCAGTAGCTAACTAGTTTAATCTGTCAAAAAAGGTTAACCTAGCAAAGGGTGCACGTACATAATAAAGCACCAGTCAACAAAATAAAGAATTTCTTTTTCAACGGAAGTTTCAAAGTAGTAAGTTATAAAGTAGTAGACCAAACACGTGCGTGACGTCACGCGCCGATGGATCAGGCTAGCAAGCCATATTAACTAAGAAACCGTCACGAATGTTGCCTGCCGGGTTTTAGCCAATATAGCCTGGCAGTGGCCTTAAGGGTTTAATGAACAAAATCTATGTACATGTGCAGTTCAGACTATGCGAGCATTTTAGTAGAGTTTTGGGTCTAATTTTTTTAACACCGCTGCAAGTCGCGAAATGGAAGAGACAATATTAAAATTAGTTTCTAATTTCGAGAGTGGGGGTTCTCTATACTACAACAAGTAGAAAGAGACTCTTTCCAAAACTTGGTTGTGTGGGAATCGCCCACCTTGAAGCTACCCAAGCTTTATGTTGAATGTGGACAACATTTTCATGAACATGTACTAAAATCAGCTTTCCAGTCATTCACAAAGATAAAAATTGTTATCAAGAACCTTCTTAAGCTATTTCTAACAAATAAAATCCATTTTCCTGTCTACATTTTTTAGTCATTTATACATGCCTATATCTCATTCAAAACCATTACATATTTACTTTGTAGTTTTCTTGATCTTGAAATGCATCACTCGTTATTATTGTACATAATAACGAGTATGCGATACACAGATGTGGAACTACCGATGCAATGTAACCAGTAATAACCAAAAATTCAACGACTGTTCCGAATTTCTTGCCCTTTATCCTCTATGGAGATTTTACATTTTTAATGAGCAATAGATTCCAAGTTGAATCTTACTTAAGTGCCGAATGATCCGTGAGGGTTTTATCACGTAACAACGAGCACTAATTCACTCAATACTCAACTTAATTACAAAATTGAAATTCAGTTTCATGCAATTATTAGGAAGTCATATTGAATTCGTTTCAGATTTTAGCAAATTAAAATACATTAGGGTGCATAAAAAGTGATGTCATAACTAAGTTCAGTGTTCACGCCAGAGTAGTATCGAATTTTATATCTTAGTAAATCTAAGTGACTCTAAATGTTTTATGACCATATTACAAAAGCCACTGTTTCAAAAGAAAACCCAGGTGATTCAATAAACCATAAACTGACTGAGTAGTCAGTCAGCGTCAACACTGAACTTTAATTATGACTTGTTATGCAAACCAAACCTTACTTTGAAATACTACATATATTACATATACTACATACTATATATATTGTGTGTTTTTTTAAAACAATCAATACCAAAACCTATTAATTTGAAACCACTGTAAAACGGGAAAATGTTACAGAATACAATTTAGCCAAGTTCGAGACGAAAAATCTCTAATACCGATGCGTGAACTGTCGTGTGCTTTGGCCTTTTGGCTTTTAAAAATGTTTAAATTAGGGCAAAGAAAACTGTCAGGGCTGCAGCTGCTACCATGGATTTATAACTAGTGTCATATACACTCTTTATATCCAAAAATTTGCCAGCATTCCACGCAATGTATCGCATCGCGTTGAAATAATGGAAACAGAAGGGCGCACCAAGCACTAATTTCAGGATGAATATCGTAAATGTACCCAAGTTGAGGCTTTGTATGATAGACACGTAGGTTAAGGCACCGTTGGGAAGGAACAGGGCGCCCCACGCCAAACCCAAGGCGTAGGCAGTTAACAGGGCACCTGAAACAGAATTTAAGAGTGACTCGGCTTTTTCTGTATAGTATCTGCGAACTGCGTTGGTAATTATTGCAACATCATTAGGAGATTTAAAATTTAGAAGCAGTCCCATATGTATCCCCGGATCAGAATCCCTGCCCGAAAACAGTGCATGGCGCACTGGTCATCTCTTGAAGGTGATGTCAGGCGCATAGATTAATGTATTCATTTTCTTTTTGTATCGTTGACGATCAATATCCCCGTATGGTGTCCCGGTTCTTTGGAAGACACGAGCGGCCGAAGCGAACTCGTACGCCCTTCCAAACAATTGTATATGGAATGAGTCACCATCAATTGACGACTATGTCTTATGAAAACTATGAAAAGGCCGGATTTTATCCGTATTTGAGCTCAGCGAGTTGTGAAAAATAGTAACTACTAACTAATGGTTAAATCTATATCTATACTAATATATAAAGCTGAAGAGTTTGTTTGAAGGCGCTAATCTCAGGAACTGATAGTCCGATTTGAAAAATTCTTTTTTCATTGGATAGCCCATTAATCCAGGAAGGCTTTGGGCTATATAACACCCCGCTGCGACCAATAGGAGCTAGCATAACTACAGTAGTCGCTGGCAGCCGCTAGTTTTATATATTTTAGTTTTACATTAATTATGATTAGTATAAAATTAAAAAAAACGTACCAGTAGCTCTTTGAGTGACTGATGTCATGGCTGGCAATGTGGGCGCATAGTGCATCACGTGAGGAGACATCGGCCGATTCAGCTTCATGTTCTTGTGGTCGTGGTCAGGGTCATAGTGATGTATGTAATTCACATATTTTATACTGTGTCCCTTTGACTTACTGCACAAAAAGTTTATGACGGCAGGGGACACACGAAGCAGGTCTCCTCTGAAAAAGGAAACATTTGAATAGTTTTCTACATAAGTTTAAAATTAGAATCTCTCTCTCTCTGATTACGCCTGTGGAGAAGGTAGTTATACCCCAGCAATCCAACGAACATTTGATGTCCGTTGATTATTAACTATTTGTCGCTCTCATATCTTTTTCTCCTTCTTCTTCAGCCTATAGATGTCCACTGCTGGACAAAGGCCTCCCCCAAGGCTTTCCACGCTGACCGGTCTTGTGCTGCCCGCATCCATCGGCTTTCCGCTCTCATATCAATATAATAAAATTATCATCATAAAAGCAAGACTAGAAAAATGTAACACGATATATTTAGTACACAGTAAAAAGGTGCGAAAGGTCCCAGCGAAAGCACTAAGAGGTGATGAAGGGCGGGTGAAGAACATGAAATTAAACTATTTTCAACACGTCGGATAGCGAAATGCGTTCCCTTTTGAATGAATTTGGTTCTATGCATTAGTTCTAAGAATGTATAAACATCGTGTCACGGTTAGCTTTAACCACTGGTCGTATCTAATCTATGCATATAATAAAACCGGCCAAGTGCATGTCGGACTCATGCACAAAGGGTTCCGTACCATTGATGTATGAAATTAAAGGATTTAAGTTATTTGACAGCCTCTGTGGCGTAGTGCAAGGAGGCGCGGGTTCGATCCCCGCACAGTGCAAATATTGGTATGCATGAATATGAATATTTCCACTGGTCTGGTCGTGCCTCGGAAAGCACGTTAAGCCGTTGGTCCCGGTTGCCATACGAACATCTAGTGGCAGTCGTTACGGGTTGTTCGAGCCCTCAAAAGTCTAACAATTGGTCTAACTGCAATGCTTCGATATCGCCTTCCGGTTGTGGAGGTCAGACGGCAGTCGCTTCACGGAAAATGTCGAAGTTTAGCCAAAATCACCATTTAGACTGGTAAAACGGACCCCAGACTCCAAAGCTGAAAAGCTGCGGATGCGACTGGGATTAACGCCGAGATGATGATGATGATGATGATGAAACGATTTAAGTTATTTGTATGAAAGATTACGCGGTAATAAGCGGTTTACGATTTACGAGATATTAAAAAAAGAACTACTTACTAGATCTCGTTTAAAAACAATTTTCGTTGGTAGTTTTTATAGTAATGTACATCATATGTTTTTCTTAAGATTTTTCATTTTCTTATTCTAAAAGTTAGGGGGGAGGGGCGGCACCTTTTTCCACTTTGGAAGCGTCTGTCACGCAAACTATTCGGTTTATCTATATCACTTTTAAAGACCTATTGTTTGATGAAAAAAAAAATTGTGATTCAGTTCTAAGTATGGGGAGCCCCCAATTTTATTATAATTATTTTATTTTTGCATCAAAATCTTAATGTGGTTCACAGAATACATCTACCTACCAAGTTTCAACAGTATAGCTCTTATAGTTTCGGAAAAAAAATGGCTGTGACATACGGACGGACAGACGGACAGACAGACATGACGAATCTATAAGGGTTCAGTTTTTTGCCATTTAGCTACGGAACCCTAAAAACGATATTAAAAATGTAAAACCTACATGGAATAAGGAAAACGATGTCAAAAATATATAATTTTACCAAAAGTAGTTGGATACAGTTGGGAAAACGTACAACACACTTTATTGTCCACGAACTCAAGTTAAATGGAGGAAAAATATAAAACGAACATGTTTAAAAGTAAAACACCACTATACCAATAAGTTAAAGAAGTCTGAACTAACTTGCGGGCGACTTTTAAAGAGATTGGAAACCTGTCTTTCTTCTTTTATTATTCCATGCTGCGACTGCGCGAAAATATCGAAATCAGAAAATTGTGAGTTATATATTTGTAAAAGTCGGGGAACATAACACAATCTAATTGATGAGGTTTAAATTTATTATTGCTTATAACGTACAGTAGCATCATAACCATGATTAGTGCACTCTGGAATCCAAGCTCAATAATCAGTAATGATTTAGCAAATCTGCATAGAACAACTCTTCACGGAAGCACTTGTAGTTTGTGACACGGAGAAATTTTGTCGGAACTATTTCTATTGCTAGCTTTTATTTATCATAACACGGACACCAGACGGGTACCGTATTTCAACGAAGAACCGACTTTTGTTTTTTTATAAGAGAACAGTAGAAAGTTTATTAAAGTCTTTACAAGACCCCAAAAGAGTTGTAGATTTGGGCATCTAAAGCAATGTGTAATCAAGCAGTATGCAAAGATCACGCGTGCAATCTTTTTTATACTTTTGTGTCATTCAAGGTATACGGGAAGTCAATAGTATTTAAGCTTATCGCCAAAGAAAATACCACAACATAAAATGAAGTTTATTGCCTAGACAATATTGTGAAAGCCTGCATAAGTCATTTTGTAGTGGCAAAATCCGAGAGTTTGCATAAACCTTATAGATTTTACAATCATCGGCGTACATATGCAATCAGAGTTGACTATTCAGAATTTTACGTCATTTATAAACAATATAAAGCGCCAAATGTCCTCTCCTGGCATTTAAAACAATTTTATTGAGAAGCAAATTTTGTGGTTCAGCGTGTCAAAAGCCTTTCCAAAATCAGTGCATACACCATCAACCTGCGTGCGCATATCATTGTTTTCAAATAAAAATTGTGTAAAAATTATTGAATTTGTGATAGTGGATTTAATGAAGTAAGGTTGCTCGGTATTAGAAGGTAAATATTAATTTTGGGAAGGTTATGTGTCATGTTGCATGGTATTACAAAGTAATAATTATGGAAAGATTGCACAAGACCATCAAAAGTCGCTTGAAGTGCTTACGCTGAATGGAAAACTTGTTATGCAGTTTCATCCATCTTATCCAAACGCATAATTTACTTTAAAAGTTCTGATTAGGGAAACGCTAACCAAAAGGGAAATGAAGTTAATTTTTAGGGTTCCGTACCTCAAAAGGAAAAAACGGAACCCTTATAGGATCACTTTGTTGTCCGTCTGTCTGTCTGTCTGTCTGTCTGTCTGTCAAGACCCTTTATCTCAAGAACGTGTGGACGTATCAAGCTGAAATTCACATGAAATACTCGGGTCTATTGTCCCTTTAAGCTGTGAAAATATCAAACTTCTAAACCAAGCCAATCAAAAGATACAGCCGATTATGTCGATATTTTCAACAAATTTTCGACACTCGCAAAGGAATCAAAACCTACAGGATACTTCCCGTAAACTCAGAATCTTGAAAATTGGCATGAAGCATTGTAATATAATGCAAATATAGGAAAAATTGCGAAAATCACATTTTCTTAATTATATAATATAATAAACATATTTTAATAAAATGGAACTAACTACCTTATTTCTCACGAACGAATAAAGTTCGGCGGATTTATTTATCAAATTGAAATTTATACCAAATATCTAGGTCTATTGTCCCTTTAAGCTGTGAAAATATCAAACTTCTAAGCCAAGCCAATCAAAAGATACAGCCGATATGTCGATCTTTTCAACAAATTTTCGACACTCGCAAAGGAATCAAAACCTACAGGATACTTCCCGTAAACTCAGAATCTTGAAATTTGGCATGAAGGATTGTCATATAATGCAAATATAGGAAAAATTGCGAAAATCACATTTTTTTAGTTCTATAATATAATAAACATATTTTAATAAAATGGAACTTACTACCTTATTTCTCACGAACGAATAAAGTTATCCAAATTGAAATTTATACCAAATACCTAGGTCTATTGTCCCTTTAAGCTGTGAAAATATCAAACTTCTAAGCCTAGCCAATCAAAAGATACAGCCGATATATCGATATTTTCAACAAATTTTCGGCTCTCGCAAAGGAATCAAAACCTACAGGATACTTCCCGTAAACTCAGAATCTTGAAATTTAGCATGAAGGATTATCATATAATGCAAATATAGGAAAAATTGCGAAAATCATATTTTTTTAGTAATATAATATAATAAACATATTTTAATAAAATGAACCTATTTCTCACGAACTAATAAAGGTATCAAATTGAAATTTATACCAAATACCTTGGTCTATTGTCCCTTTAAGCAGTGAAAAAATCAAACTTCTAAGTTAAAGCGATCAAAAGATACAGCAGTTTATACCGACACCTTAGACGAATTTCCGTCACACGCTAGGGAATCAAAACCTACAAGGTACTTCCCGTGAACTCAGAATCTTGAAATTCGGCACGAAGCAACGTTATATTATAGTACAGACAGATAAAGGAAAAATTGTGAAAATGATAAATTTGAAGTTACATAAAATATTATTTTTGCTTACATGACAAAATATTTTTTAATAATTATAAACTTACTACCTACCCTTTTTCACATGAACGCGTAGAAATATTAAAGTTGAAATTCATATCAAACACTTCCTAAAACTAATTAGTTTTAAACTTTGAAAAATTCTAAATCAATGCTAGTATTATAAATGCGAAAGTAACTCTGTCTGTCTGTTACGCTTTCCCGCCTAAACCTCTCAACCGATTTTGAAAGTTTGGCACAGACAATCTTTAGACCCTGAGAAAGAACATAGGCTACCTTTTATCCCGGAAAAATTTGATGTTCCCGAGGGGAATTTAAACAGCGCGATATAACCGAACTCCACGCGGGCGAAGCCGCTGGCGGAAAGCTAGTACGTCATAAATTGTAAACCGCTACGTTTGTACGGCGGAACCCTCGGTGTGCGAGTCCGACTCGCATTTAGCCGGTTTTTGACGTTACTGTGGAATATATTTCACAGTCACATTACGACTCCATATTCACTGTAGAGATTAAATAATAATTTATCACAGCGTAACTTATTTAGTTCACTATTAATTTCCTGGTAATTTAGCTCAACTTTAGAGATATTGTATTTGATTGTAGAAAGACGCTTCATGGGTGTGAGTAGAGTATCCAGGAGAAGCTAAAACAGAAAAATTGACGATGGTGGCTGTTGGGCACACCACAATAGAGGCGGTATTTACCCTTCTTTAAGGAGTGGCTAGAGGCACCATGGCGTTCTCACCTTTCGCCTGAAGCAGGTCCTTGCCGTTTTTTTTCGGGAGGTTCCTGTTTTGCATAATACGGAAGGAAACTCAAGGGTATCACCACTGTGTCTCACGTTACAATGGTCATGTATTGATGCTGCGACGAGGGCACTTGGATCAAAACGTGCTCGAAATATTAGTTGTATATTTTAAGACATCTAAGGGGATATGACTAAGAACAAATCACTTATCAAAGTCATCCCGCCCTATATCCTTATCCAAACGGGATATCTCAGACTGCCAATATTTTACATGAAATGATTACCTATGTATCCTGCACAACACAGCTGCTGCTGAACATGATATCTCTTGACAAGAATTATTAGGCTTCGGACAAGTTATAGAGCGCTATATGGTTATATTGGTGAAAATCCAAGACAAACGTTTCTAACCACCAAGTGCCCAACAGGGCCATGAGTTCCTTGTGCAGTGTATTCCTGGTTCATTGGACCCAAAATGTACATGTTAAAATAAATGAAATATATAAATAACACATCAACTATAAAATAATACCGGTTTGTTTTCTGTAAAATATCACTCTTAGCGATTATTTATACATATATAAAAATATACCTATAGCAATGTATATGGTGTACATAATAAAGAGTATTCTACGCTACATCTTGGAATTTTTTAGTCGTATTACAATGACAGCCCGCTTCATTTATCCAATAATAAACGTTAGTAAAAATTACTTCTCAATATCACATCTTCTAGTTTTGTAAGCGACATGACATGGTAGGCTGATACGTATCAGCCTACCATGTCATGTCGCTTACAAAACTAAACCTCGTTGTTTAATGAAAATTATTGAGGTATAATGGTAAATACCAACCCACATTGCGAACCCGCATTGAGCAAGCGTGGTGATTACGCTCCATCCTTCTCTGTATGAGAGGAGACCTGTGCCCAGCAGTGGGACGATAAAAAGGTTGATGATGATGATGATGAATAGTAAATATAAAAAGATAATAGTAGAAGTTTTTCTTATGATTTATTGTGTTTTGATTTTTGAATTGGACAAAATTGTGTAAATTATTGTTATTATTTTGAGTGTTGTAATACAACTATGAGTGCGTTACTTCAATTAAATTATGAATCAGTGATACTCAAAAGTAATTTAATAAGTAATATATACAAAGAAAACAATTTTTTTATTATGGCCTTACCATAATTTATTGTTTGAGTGTTGTTGTTGTTGCATTATTATGACGCATGATGCGCATCATGTGTCATCATGTGAAACATCTATAGGTACGTGAGCGTAGTCAGAATATTACCACATTACTGTGTTTCAAGGGCACGCGGTATAGAGCGGTGACATCTTAACCAGAGTTCATTCACCCCAGCACAATTTTTTTTTTGTTTCTTCGTTTTACTTTTTATTTATTTTTTTCATATAAATTTGTCTTACATTACATGTCAAATCATGTCAGTCATTACATGTCATATATCAAAGTCATTTGATAGGATAGCATGAGCTGTCTTTGTAAGAAGAACTAATACAAATCATAAAGACGGAAAATTGTTAAAATGGTGTTATAGGTAGAAAATATGTTGAAAGGAAAAATCTTTACCGAGATTGGAACGCGGACATCAGATTTGTATTAACCGGACTAAGGTCTAATGAGGTTGGAGCATGCAATAGTGTTTTAGCATTTCCTTTATCTGATAAAGCAAGGATGCTTTACAAAATACACACATCAAAAGTGTCTAGGGATCAAGCATTTTTATGCGGATTTCTTGAGATTGAGATGTGGCTTTGTAATAAATTTATGATTTTATAAATTTATATGGATCCTTTTTGGTGCATTTCATAATTTGAATCAGGAACTGTGAATCAAATTCGAGTAAAAGATGAAAATCAGCTGTCAATATTTTCCCTATAAAAACATACAACGCATTGAAGACATTATTAGTGCTACTGTTTCCCTACTACTGATTAAAACCAACGTTATTATGGAGCGGCGACGTCATTTAAGCAGGGAAGAAATGCTCAGAGCCGTGGGAATGATAGAAGCTGGTTCCCGGCAACGTACTGTGGCTTTAGCTCTGAATACAAGTCAGAGTGTTATCAGTCGACTTTGGACACGTTACCGAAGCACTGGTACCGTGGCTGAGCGCCATGGAGGACGGTATCGCTGCACCACACGGAGACAAGACCGATACATTCAAATCTTAACTCGAAGAGCTCCAACAATAACCGCCATGATGTTAGCCGTGAGGCTTCATCACTCTTCAGGGAACTTAATTAGCGACCAAACAGTCAGAAACCGCTTGCATGAAGTGAACCTTCATTCCCGAAGACCGCTACGGGTACCACCTATAGCAATGCACAATCGTAGGATTCGATATCAATGGGCTCTTGAACACAGAAATTGGGCAGAAGAACAATGGCGTTTCGTGTGCTTTTCTGATGAGTCTCGTTTTGGTATGAGACCGGATACAAGACGTATACGACACTGGAGAACCCCTGGACGCCAACAGCGATTAAAATCCTGCCAGGAAGTCCATCCTTATAGTGGTGGAACCATCATGGTATGGGCGGGTATTTGGATCGGCGGAAGAACTGAGTTGATTTGGATCAGAGGCAACCTCAACGCTCAAATTTATGCTGAAACGATTGTATCAGACGTCATCGTTCCTCTACAAGTGCAAATCGGTCCCTTATTTCAGTTAATGCATGATAATGCACGACCGCACACCGCAAGAGTTGTAAGACAGACTCTCGCCGCAGCTAACATCAATGTCCTGCCCTGGCCTGCTCAGTCGCCAGACTTGAACCCAATTGAGCATGCATGGGATATGCTACAGAGAAGAGCTCTGCCGAATATGGAGGGTATCCCGTCGCAAGAAGACCTTTTTTTGTTGTTGCAACGAACATGGGCGGCCATTCCACAGCGTGATTTGGATGAACTCATTTTGAGTATGCCAAACCGATGTTCTTGTGTTGTTAGTGTTCGCGGTAGAAACACGGATTATTAATTGTTTAAGTTACCCAATAAAATTTTAGAGAAAACTGTTATTTCAGTCTTTTTTTCGAACTTTTGTGTTAGTGGTTCAAATGTCAAATATCCCTTTATTAGGAAAATGGCAAATTTCTTTATTAATGCAAAGGTGACTTGGTTTATCGTTACTGTGACAAACGAAAACACTTTATTTGATGAATCCTTAAAGAAAATTTTAATTAATATCAATCAGGAGAAAAGTTATTGCAAAAATATATGTTGATCCCTAGACACTTTTGATGTGTGTAGTTGAGGTTGGCTTGCGCCGTCGGGCGGAGGCTCGGTGACGAAAGTGTTTTTGATGTTTTTTGTATTCTGTAATTTGTACTTAGCATGTAGCTGTATTACAGAGCGACATCGTCACTGTGTGACAAAGCTCTTAAAATAAAGATTTAAAAAAAAAAAAAAATTAAATTGAATTCGAGCAATATGGGACAATACACAATTGTTGTTTGTATTAAACCATGTTACTTTTTTCATATGTTAGAAAGATAGAGCAGCTGTGAAAGGAATTTGAGGACTTTAAATCATCAAAGTAAATCCATCATCATCATCATCAACTTTTTATCGTCTCACAGGCTGGGCACAGGTCTCCACTCATACAAAGAAGGATTGAGCGTAATCACCACGCCTGCTCAATGCGGGTTGGCGATTTCAGATTTACTTCAGGTTTCCTCAAGATGTTTTCCTTCACCTTTTAATCAGTCATATGTGTCCAAGATATACTTAGAAAGTACATATAACTTAGAAAAGTTATATTGGTACTTGCCTAACCTGGAATCGAACCCGCAGACTCATACTTGAGAAGTTGGTGCTTTAACCGCTAGGCCACCACAACTGCCTAAATCTATACTAATAAATAAAGCTGAAGAGTTTTTTGAATGCGCTAATCTTAGGAAGTAATCAACCGACTTAAATAATTCTTTTTGCATTGGTTAGCCCATTAATCCAGGAAGGCTTTAGGCTAATTAACATCACGCTGCTACCAATAGGAGCAGAGCATATAAAAAAATAATATATAGAAATTTACGCGGGTGAAACCGCGCGATGCAGCTAGTACAATATAATTGTACCGATTCTCTTGTTCAAAATCTAATGTTATTGTAAATGCAGTTCATATTTTTCTATTTTATCATGACAAGGATAGAGCATAATATTGTTTAGTCCTATGAAAATTAATAGTTTAGACGCGATTAAAAACATTGCCAATATACGTCGATTTACATCAGGCGCGGACTAATTTGACAGGGCGTAGGTTTGAACTCTAACAGGCGCTTTCATCATCATCATCATCATTTCAGCCGAAAGACGTCCACTGCTGGACATAGGTCTCTCCCAAGGTTCTCCACGACGACCGGTCCTGCGCCTCCCGCATCCAGCGGTTTCCCGCGACCTTCACCAGGTCGTTGGCCCACCTTGTCGGGGGCCTACCCACGCTACGTCTTCCGGTTCGTGGTCGCCACTCGAGAACCCGTCAGCCCCATCGGGCATCGGTCCTACGGGCAATGTGTCCAGCCCACTGCCACTTTAGTGTTGCAATTCTTCGGGCTATGTCGGTTACTCTCGTTCTTCTGCGGATCTCCTCATTCCTGATTCGATCGCGCAGTGAAACCCCAAGCATAGCCCTCTCCATTGCCCTTTGAGTGACTGAGCCTTCTTATAAGGCCCATTTTTAGCGACCACGTCTCTATTCCATAAGTCATCACTTCAACAGGCGCTTTGCTTTGTGTAAATATTTCATCACCACTGCTCTCAGAATGGTGAAAGAAAACATCACAAGGAAACTGGCATTTCCTAAAGATAAATAAACTTCGAAGACATATGACATCTCCAAGGCATGCCTTTTATGTTTTGTCGTATGAAGAAAAAAAGAACAACTAGAACCTTATAGTACTTGTATTATTTTACAAAGTATTCACCACATAGCTTAATACACTTTTCACATTCGCTCAAACTATTTATTATAACATTTATTAAATTCTTCTCTAAAGTGGAATGTTCAAAAAACTTGAAAGCGTCGGCTGCTTCTTCACCAGAATCACGAAGAACTATCTTGATTTCAGGAAATGTAGAGAAATTATTAGGGCTTTAGGTTAGGACTGGTTAGAGGATGTTCAAGAATTTTACTTTTTCCTGCTTCAAATACTCAATCCTTTAACGAGCGCTGTGAGACCGTGTGAGATTGCGTTGTCGTCGTGCAGGATGATGCGTCGCTTTGAGTTAGACTTTGGAAGTCCGGCGATGACTTGTGGTGAACAAACTGTAGTATGCCACTCTGCGTTAACTGATCTACGATCTTCAAGTACAATAGTCGCAACTTTAAGAACACAACACAACTTTAGTCGGCTTTGGCTCGTCTTTAAAGACACAAATTGTAGAATGGTATTTGGAATCAGCATCGTTGGCATAGATCCAAGATCCATCAGCGGTGATGATGTCTTAGGCGGGATTTGACTCTCATCGGTTGAACCTTTGCAGAGTTTTCTTACACCATCTGACGCGGGCCGCTTTGAGATCGTCGGAAAGCAGATGCGGTATCTAATGGCAAACTAGCTTTCTCACACCAAGCGTTTTATTCAAGATCTTCTGAATGGTTATCCCTGAGATGCCTAATATACCGTCCCTCTATCTCTCGATATATCATTCATGACGATCTTCGAGAATTAGTTGTCTCACAGCAATGATGTTATCTTCAGAGAAGGCGGATTTCCGTGAGATTTGTCACTACCATGCTTCATCACTGAACATACCCACTCCGATAGGATCCATGCCGAAAAATTCGTCAAAGGGCGCTCCGACATTAGGTTCATATGAGTTTCGAAATGGTACATAAAAAATGTCTAAAAAAATCTATGATACGGATGGCTACAGTCATGCGTCCTATAACTTTGCTAGTAGAGTTTTTTTTTAAATTTTTAACAAGCAAAAACTGACTTCTGGTTGTGCGAAAAGTCTACGCAATACTAGATGTGTCCGCTAAAAATTAAAATTTGTAAGCTTGATGTGTAGTTGTCTGGATTTTTTTTTTTACACACTATAAACTAGCGCTTGACCGCAATCCTGCCTGATGGTAAGCAGTGACGCAATCGTTGATGGTAAAGCGCACTAGTTTATTAAGAGCCTATTCACTCTAGCCTTGAAGACACTCAAATTGTAGTCCGACGGAAACACCGCCGCTGGCAAATTGTTCCAGTCCCTCGATGTACGCGGTATAAAGGAGGAGGCGAAACGCTTCGTCCGGATTGTAGTGGTGTTAACAACGTAAGGGTGGAAACCAGCCGTACGACGGGTCGTCCGCTGGTGGAACGGAGATGGGGGAATTAAATCATGCAATTCCCTCGCACACTCCCCGAAATGCATCCTATAGAACACCGAAAGGCTGGCTACTCTACGCCTGTGCTCTAGGCTTTGGAGACCAACTCGAGTTAGATCAGGGTCACCAATCAGCCTCTTTGCACGTCTCTCCACTGAATCCAAAGTGGCCAGGTGACACTTGGCAGCACCAGCCCAAATGTGGCTGCAGTTCTCCACACACGAACGGACCTGTGCTTTGTATAACATTAGAAGCTGCCCAGGTGTGAAGTACTGCCGGACCTTTGCGATAACGCCAAGTTTCCTGGCAGCCACCTTGGCCTTGGACTCAATGAACCGCCCAAAGTTAAGGTTCGAGGAAATCTCAACTCCCAAAGCTGAAGGCGGTCGGAACACTCCAAGGACACATTCCGAAAAGTAGGGGCCAAGGTGAACGGGCTCCTTTTGGCGGTGAAAAGACACGCCTGTGTTTAGGCGGCATTGAATGCTACAAGATTGGCATTGCCCCATTCGGAGACTGCCTGCAGTGCAACACTCGTTCGCTCAACCATGGCCTCTCTTTCGTACCGGATTGATTCCTTACCAGCCCGAGCATCCGGCAGGTATCTCTCCACAACTGTGCTGTCATCTGCATACTCATAGATACCGGGCATCAGCAGATCGTTAATATGCAGCAGGAACAGAGTTGCAGAGAGAAGAGGATGAGGAGAGATGGATATTTTATTAAAGGAGAGAACACAATCTGTGGCGACGTTGATCTTAGTTACGACAAATATGTAGCATTGACAATACCTGGAGCCGCGAGCTTTTGGAGCCGGGATCGCGATCCCAGATGCCACATAAAAATGCAATAATTACATTTAGTGGTATTTTCGTACCACAAAATGAAAAGTTAAAGAACAGTTAACAAAATGTGCCTTTATTATTAATGTAAAAAAATCTATATAGAGATTCCATAAAGATTTGAAAACTTATTATAATATGTTGTAAGCGTTTTGTTAAGTTTTCTCTCATTTATCTTTTTGTTGCTTATTTATTAATATACTAAAAGAGCGGAACCTTCAACTACAGGGATTTCTATGCCTAAGTGGAGACTCCTTGACATGTAATATAAGCCTATTTTATTTATTTATTTATTATTTTATTATTCGCTGGTTAATTCTAAACCTAAACTACAACAAACTATATTTCCTTAGAAGTAAAGTTTTTGCTAAGTTAAGATTTTATTTTATGTAAATAGTCGCGATATCTATTCTAATTTAGAAAGCTGAAGAGTGGCAATGGGCTATCCAACACAAAAAGAATTTTTCTAGGAAGGCCTTAGGCTATAATACATTCACGCACAATGGTCCACTGGAGGGATTGAGTACGGAAACCAAACCCGTCACATAGAACATAGTATATCAAAAATTTTAAATGTATGCTGTATATTAAACATATCTATCGAAAACGACTCTTTTTGGGTTAAAGTAAAATGTTCAAATAACTAAATCCACGCGAACGAAGTCGCGGGCGGCCTCTAGTTAGAAATACAAGAGTCTCTTTCTTTCATTATACTTCGATTATATGTATTCACGTGGAATAGAAAAAGCACGAAAAACATAACAGTATTGAGCAGCGTGAGGCACATTTTGAAAAGATGGAAATAAGGGTAAAAGTGGTAATAGTTGGGAATATTTATTAAAAAGAAGTTTTTTATATACGTTTACTTGTGTGAAAAACTATGGCTTATTCGCCGTATAGGCACGGTCTTCAGCCTTATGTGGATCATGGGAAGCTTGTTGACAGACACTGGTTTTTTCGGCGCGGTTTATTCGCTCCGTGCCGTAATGAAACCGAATCGTGAACACGAAGCGTGAAGGCTTTAAGAAATGTTACCGTAACAAACACGTGTCTGGTTATGGAGTCACATAACATGTTTTTTAAAAGCCATATATTATAGAAATACTGGATTATTAAAATTATTATAAATTACATAATGTTTTAAATTACACATATTTTTAAATTGACAGGGTGCTAATTTAGAAAGTTTCAATAGGAAATTGTAATAAAGTCCTTGAATATAGGAATGCAATAGTTTTTAGGTCCATACTATCTTCATACCTATGTATAAAATATAGTACCTATGTATGAAAGAACGCTTAATTTGTAGCCACACTGAATTGCAGGGGAACGTTACGTCTTCCGTAGTTGGGTACATATGACATCGCATCTTTGATTTTTGGTGAAAGATGAAGAAGATGACAAGTTAGCCAATATTTGCAGTCTTCTCATTGGCATCCTGATTTAAGCAGTCAGCTCTCAGTCGTTGTTGATCAAGACTTATAGCCGTACGGAGGACGGGTCTGAGCAGTTGTGATGCGATGTGTGCCGGGTACGATACGTCAAGTGTTGTTGTGTCGGGAGTTTGGTCGTGGAAGGTCTCCAGATCAATCTCCCTCTGGCGCAGCATCGTTGGTCGCGTTGTTGGGTTTAACATTGCATCACCTCGCTCAACTGCCGTCTTCCTTCCTGTTCACTATATTTTTAAGTCAATAGTCTTAATAAAATAGCGCGCTTAAACATCAACGATTGCATCACTGCTTACCATCAGACTGGATTTCAATCAAGCACTAGTACTAGATTATTTAAACAAAAATGTTATTTAGTTACTCTGTTATCATTTTAGCCATAATTTCAACACAATATTGACTAATCTAATCCCTGTAATAATCTAGGGGATTAAAACTGTTAGCCCTGATCATCAATCTGTACATTTATATAGTACTAGCTGTGCCCCGCGGTTTCACCCGCGTAAGCTTCAAACCGAAAGAGCTCAGTTGATATAAAATAAGCGCCTGTTAAAATAATGGGAGCAAAATCAAAGTCAAAGCATTTATTTCAAATAAACCAGTTACAGGCACTTTTGAATTGTCAGAAGGTCGGTCAGTCAATAAGATGAAGCTAGTCGCCCATTCCAAAGAGTAGGTACCTATGGAGAAGAACGGGCAAGAAACTCCATGGACACTCTTTTAAATTTTCAAGCTATTGTTACAAATAGGTATTTGATTACATCATTCATGTTGAAATCAACCGTGTGAGAACGATGCAGAAATAAATTGTACGCCGAGAGCGTCCATTATGAAAACACACAAAAATAAATTCCGAAATTAAAATACGCCGTGGCAGCTAAGAGATGACCAGTCCCCACCGACGGCGTCCGTTCACGAACATGACGAATGGATCAGCATCATTCAGCTCAACCATATTCAAGGGAACCCAATGACCCAACACACACGCCACCATCAGCGAGACATTTGAGTGAGCATGACATACTCTCAACAGCCAGAGCACTATCAAGTCAATAAAAAAGTCTAACCCAACAAAAAAATGCCTTACAGCACATTCGTACATTGTGCTCACACGTTTGCCATGCAATTATACAATACTAAGAAATTGAATCTACACCATGCTAAGATAGTTTAGTCCAAGGTTCAGCAGCTCCAACAGTATTCCCGAATACTAAGTTTAGCTCCTGTGTAGCTGTACAAGTGCCGAACACCTCTGTCAGCGATACAATTCCGTAACGTACAATATGCTTGGTTACATAGTGTGTAATACAGGCTTTGAATTAATAACATAAACAATTACATATTAAAACTACAGAGGAAAAATCAGAGAACAATCAGTGTATAGAAATCGGACGCAGCTCAAGCCCAAGCCTTTTTGTCCTCAATATAATCCTTCACACTATAAAATGCTTTCTGACACAACTTACGTTTAATGAAGGATTTGAATTTATTCAGGCTCAGATCTTGAACCACCTCTGGAAGTCCATTGTAAAAATGTATACATTGGCATCTGAAAGAGCCACCTATTTTCTTGAGCCTTGTTGTAGGTACAATAAATTTGTGCCTGTTCCTAGTATTTATATTATGGACATCACTGTATTTTTTAAACAATTTTATATTTTTATGAACATACAAAAGATTTTCATAAATATATTGAGACGGCACGGTCAGTACATTAATCTCTTTAAATTTTTCTCTGAGAGAGTGTCTCGGACTTAATTTATAAATTGCACGAACAGCTCGTTTCTGCAAAACAAATATTGTTTGAATATCGGCGGCATTTCCCCACAACAGAATGCCGTACGACATTACGCTATGGAAATAGCCAAAGTACACTAAACGGGCCGTCTCAACATCAGTCAAATTACGAATTGTTCTAACTGCGTATGCAGCAGAACTTAGTTTTTAGCAATATGTACGTTCGCGATTGCTCCAGTTTTCGCAATATTTTTTGTTCCTGCTCTGCTCCTGTTGGTCATAGCGAGATGTTTTATAGCCTATATCCTTTCTCAGGTTCTAGACTATCGGTGTAAAAAAATTCAGTACAAGCGGTTCAGTAGTTTTGGCGTGACAGCCGGACAGACAGACAGAGATACTTTCGCATTTATAATATTAGTATGGATTGCATACACGAAACTGTTTTATTTCTCGCTCAGTTTTGAAGAGTCAACAGAGATCAAATGGATTGCTGCAGATGAATTGTATCTTCTTCGATGTTGATTTTGTGGAGTACGATGAGAGTAAATGGTTAATATTAAGTTCTTAGATGAAGAGTTATGCTGTAAATTGTATTTGCCACTGCAATATAGATGTGACGGCTATTTAACGATGGATGTCGTTTGTTAATTATTAAGTAAATCAGTATGTGAGCTAAGGCCTAAACATAGAACTTATAAGTAAACAAAATTATTTACCGAACCTATATTAATAAATGTATTTCGAGTTCTAATCATTCTATTTATTACAATATGTAAAGAAAACCCCGTCCGACCCTTAAGGATAATTAAATAAAGATTACGTAACCACATGAACAAATAAAATATATGAAATTTTACATAATCGTTATAGTAACAATACTAATGAATTTTTAAATCTTTAATTATTTTTTTTAATTAATTTTAATTTTTTAATTTTATTTTTTTTTATTTTTAATTTTTTTTTAATATTTTCGCGAATTAATTCCAAATTCCCCAAAATTAGGTAATTTTTAAAAAGTAACAACACGATTTCAACGGTATTATTATGAGAGACGCGACCGCGGCCGCGTGCCTTACCTTCACCCACGCATGTATTGCTTACCGTACATGTATTAAGTTACCTCGTTTTGCGAAATAATATTTATTTTTTTAGGGGAATATTTTTTAAGCATAGCTCGGCTTTGTAGGCATTAGTAGAATCAGTTATCGATACCTAACAATACCTTCACGGATCGGACAGGGTTTTCTTAACATATTGTATAGTTATAGTCCAGTCACTTTAGGGTTTCACCCTCGGAATTTGAGATTTTTTTTTTTATATATATTATAAACTAGCGCTTGACCGCAATCCTGCCTGATGGTAAGCAGTGACGCAATCGTTGATGGTAAAGCGCACTAGTCTATTAAGAGCCTATTCACTCTAGCCTTGAAGACACTCAAATTGTAGTCCGACGGAAACAGATAGCAACTAGATACTCATATACAGCTTCATTTTGACGTTCTATAAGTTGTCTGAAAAGTCTCATATTATCTCGTGTCTGCGTCGTAAGTTATTCGAGGTTAAAGATCACGAAAATCGATTTTATGCAATTATCTCCGTTTCTATAGCTCCAAAGATGTTAGCACCTATTACAAAATTGTAGAGCATAAAATTTGCAAAAAAAAATTGTTTTAAACATTTTTTTATAAAGTCAACCGTTTTTGCACCCAGCGCTCAGGCACATATACTGTAATACAATTAGTAACTATATACAAGGTATTATTCACCGAGATTCACGGTTGACCTTGTATTACAGTAGGTATATATGCCTGAGTGCTGGGTGCTCTCAGATCTCTATCTCAAAAACGGTTGACTTTATAAAAAAATGTTTAGAACAAAATTTGTCGCAAATTTTATGCTCTACTATTTTGATAATAGGGGCTAACATCATTGGAGCAATAGAAACGAAGATAATTCTAAAAAACTGATTTTCGTAACCGTCAAAGGTTACGAAAATCAGTTTATTAGAATTATCTATATAATCGAATAACTTACGACGCAGACACGAGATAATATAAGACTTTTCAGACAACTTTTAGAACGCCAAAATGAAGCTGTATACGAGTTTACAGCTTATTATCTAGAATTCCGAGGTTGGCCCCTTTTTGCCTAAAATCATCATCATCTCAGCGTTAATCCCAGTCGCATCCGCAGCTTTTCAGCTTTAGAGTCTGGGGTCCGCTTTACCAGTCTAACTGCAGATTTTGGCTAAACTTCGATATTTTCCGTGAAGCGACTTCCGTCTGACCTCCACAACCCGAAGGCGGTATCGAAGCATTGCAGTTAGACCAATTGTTAGACTTTTGAGGGCTCCAACAACCCGGAACGACTGCCACTAGATGTTCGTATGGCAACCGGGACCAACGGCTTAACGTGCTTTCCGAGGCACAACCAGACCAATGCAAATATTCATATTCATGCATACAAATATTTGCATTGTGCGGGGAACGAACCCGCGCCTCCTTGCGCAACGGCCGCGTTCGCTACCGCTACACCACAGAGACTCTCAAGGCTGTGTTTTTGCCTAAAGTGACTGGGCTATTATGTCCTAATGCTATATACGTTGTATCTAAAATGAGTCATAATGTTTGGCAAAGCAGAGAAAATATAAACTCTTTTAATCATTTCACTAGACAAAAAAAAAACTATGAAGTCATGTTTCAGGTAAATGAACCAGTCAATAGTTTACCATTGTTTATCGATAACAAGCTTTTTTTTCATATTTCATACAACGAACATAATAATCCTTGTTTTACAGGAAGTCTTTCGAGTCGTGAGTCGACCAAAAAGTATGAAAACTAAAGTTTACTGCACCGATACAGTCAGTATCTTCATACTATAAGACCAGCTAGTACAATAGATACCGAAATGTAAACATACTATCTTATGTTGCTTTTATTCGTAACGAAAAAGAGGTTCCTGTCATTGTAACTTATAATAAGATGAGTTCTAGCATGAACTACAACTCGAGTATGAACTTTGGTAAGCCGCGCTTCGTAGCGCTGCTACGGAATTGGCTACGGGATCGCTACGAGCGCTACGCCTAGTCAGGCGTGGCCTTCGTAGAGAATATACAATGATATTGTAGTACTTAAAAATGTTAATAATTTAATTAGCAAAGGTATATAATTTTAATAAACAAAACTTATCACTTATGAAAAGTTCAAAATGTCGAGTGCAATAAACTATTGTTGGTGTAACCTATTGTTTCATATAGTGTAACGACAAAATAAAAAGCATTTCATTCTAATTCGACGAAATATTTGTACGATCCGTAACGGATACCCTCGTTATTAACTGTTACGCAATTAAAGTCATTCATGTGAAATACAGATCAACTTTGCGTGAGGCATTTTGTACAATACTCCCGTTGTTAAACAGAGTGGCCAACCTTAATTTATTTTAATTAATAAAATTGATAGAAATTATAGTTTTAATAAAAGTATTTAAAGATATTCGACGGTGGTGTCGGTTGAACAGACGTTAGAAAATGTGTATTAAGATTATTATTAAAAACAGACCATATTTTTGAGTCAGGCGGTCAGGTTGGCAAATTTTCTTGTTAGTTGTTATAATAATAATATTACACCAGTAGGTCCCCAGTTGAACGATTGTGGCGAAACCTGTATTGTCGATCACTGTGAAGACCATTATTTCCATTTCTGAGGCGTGAAATAGTGAGAAATGGATATAACGGTCTGCTCAGTGATCATCTCCCTAAATGTGTCGAAGACTTTCGATCGGTGTATAAGATCCATTGTTAATCTCAAGATTACAGAATCTAGCACTCTTTTTTTTTTCAAGAAACTCTAAATACTACTTTCCTTAAAATAAATATATTTTCGAAATAGCTATATCCGTTTAAACTAACAACCACCCAGTTCCTGAATTGATTAATACAAGAATGCGAACGACAGCCATGAGATCAAGATTTTTAAATTACTGCATAATTTACTATTTTTAATATTGATGCATATAGAAGGAAGAAAGTAAGAAAATAGGTATATTGTGCCAGGTTATGTTATACTGGAAGCCAAACCAAATATAGATGGCATACAGGCTAGATGAGGAACATAAATTCCACGAAAAAAAAAGACAAGAAAATTATTAAAATACTGGGTACTGTGTGTGTGCCTCACGATCAGTACCTCCTCCTCACTGCTACAGTAAACCCAATTCAATATAGCTAACAGACAACTAATGCCTGACGCTAGTAAATAATATTTTCATTTTTCAACTCACCGGCCGTGTTTCACACAACTTGCACCGTGTAAAACATTAGGTACGCGAATATGTCTAAAGTACATTATCGCAAAACTATAAATTCAACGATTTTAAAACAGCTCCTTCATAAAAATTGACATAAAAAAACCGTCTATCATAATGATGTTTGACAAAACAAAATTGTTATTTTAATTGTCAAGGAAGTAAGCGAAGGTTTTATAACTTGTTAAAAGAAAATAATAAAGGGAAAGGTTTTATTAGTGTCATGTCATGGGCGACATGAGCGTAATTAATTAGTTAATCATTGTTTGTTGCTGATTTACAAATGAATATATTTAATGAGAGCGATGCGGACTATTTAGAGATAATTAGATGCCTATTAAGCCTTTTTCTCTGATTTTTGTACTGTATATTTGTGTAAAATTTATATTTTGTTGCTAATGGTGGAGGTCTGCCTGGCTTGGGCTGGCAGAGATCGACGGCGATCTCTCACGTCCGACCCTGGGGTCGGTGATCGCCGCCGATCGCCTGGACCAGTGCTGGCCATGATCCAGAGTGAGAGTGCATGGCAAGCCGTCACCTCCTTCTGTGAAGCAGTGATGTTGGAAAAGGAGGAGGCGGAGCGCGTGAGGGAGCGGAGCTCCCAGCGCCCTCACGCCTCAAGCTGCAGCGAGACGCCCTGGTCGGGAGACAACATCGGACACCCGGCTACCGTAGGTGTGGGCTTGCGGGCGGCGGGCGGTGGGCAGCTCGCTGCCCAGTAAGAACTAGGCCCGGGTCGACGGCGCGTTGTGTTTCACGCGCGCCCCAAAGTGATGTGTTCGCGACGGGGTCTACGAGGACCGATGCCTCCTGGGCCAGAGTTACGGGTTGGTTAAAAAAGAAACCGTGGCCCTGTCGCACAGGCAAGTGAAGGAACATGAGTGGGTTTTAGTCTGTAAAAGTCTGACACACCTTCTACGCCAAGAGCGGAAGAGGTCATTTGATGATTTCCCATCCACAACAAAAAAAGGAATGAGAAACAAAATGTCAGGACGTTACAATACAAATCGGACAAACGACCGGCGAATTTCGTGCGTCAATATTAAAAATACTTTCAAATATTGCATACTAACTCCGCTCCACTGTTTTACCTGCGTAACTTTAGATTCCATGGCATTATTGGGGTAAAAGTATCCTATGTATTTATTCCTGGACCCAAATTATCTGTGTACCAAATTACATACAAATCCGTTCTGTTGTTTTTGCGTTAAAGAGTAACAAACATCCATCCATACATTATCGCATTAATACTTAATAGGATTTAACTTTCTCAGATTCTGATCGAAGGTTGAAATATTTTTAACTAGGTTACTTAGGATTAATATAATTTGCAACAACTAAGTTACGAGAACGGAGAAAGACGGAAACAAATAATAGAGCAAATCGAAAATAAGCGCTAGACAGAAAAAGTTGAAAGGGTATTAACGATAATGTGGCGGCCGACTGGAGAACAAAAGATGAATAAAACGAGTTGCACTGAACTCAAGCAACATGGAAAGAAGCTTACCTATAAGTCGTCAGTCGTAAATAAAAAGATATTTTTCTAAAATAATGCAGGTAATTTAAATAGTTTCTTATTACAGGTAAAATATCTATTACAATATCGAGAGCTCCACGATTTATAAATCTCTATTTTAAAATATTGGACTGTGCCGAAAAGTGGAGCGTTGTTAACAGGGACTGAATTTAACTAAAAATAAACCTTTAATTTCAGTATAGGGTAAACCAGGCAAACGTGCCCCACTATTCGAAGAATCCATATAAAAAAATATTTTGGTTCAGAACATGTTTATTGAAATACTCAGTCTTAACTTCTGACTCAATTGACATAGCAAAAACTAAAAAATCTTCTAAAATATGATTAAAATAACTGATATCAACGATTTTGTAAAACTTAGGGTGGGGCACATTACACGGATATATCCGTCTTATGTGCCCCAGCAAGCTCTCGTATCCAGTTTGTTCTCATATCCTGTATCGTGTCTTCCAATTCTCTAATCCGACCTCCAACACCTGAGGATGTGTCCTCGCAATGTGCGTGAAGGTATTTCATATCAAGTACTCGCTTCATTTACCCTCATTTTCTTGTTAATTAAATCCTCCACCGTTTTCTGCAAATTTTCTTCCGGCCATTTTCTTGGATCAACAGTTTTAACCTATTTGCTCAAAAAATCATAATCTTATTAGAAACAAATCAAAATAAAAAACTCAGTAATTTCGTGAAGGTATTTCATATCAAGTACTCGCTTCATTTACCCTCATTTTCTTGTTAATTAAATCCTCCACCGTTTTCTGCAAATTTTCTTCCGGCCATTTTCTTGGATCAACAGTTTTAACCTATTTGCTCAAAAAATCATAATCTTATTAGAAACAAATCAAAATAAAAAACTCAGTAATCAAAAACTCAGTCTTCGTAAGGGGCACATTAGCCGAAAAAAATTGGGGCGCGTTAGGCATTGTACAGTCTAATGTGCTCCATTTTAATAATTCTAATTTTCATAACGAAACACGGAACGTAATTATAAGCAAACAAAAGTTAAATGAGATTAGGTCATCATCAACCTTTTATCGTCCCACTGCTGGGCACAGCTGGTCTCCTCTCATACAGAGAAGGACTGAGCGTAATCACCACGCTTGCTCAATGCGGGTTGGCGATTTCAGACTTATAAAGTCAAGGTTTCCTCAAGATGTTTTCCTTCACCTTCAGTCATTGATGTCCAAGATATACTTAAAAAGTACATATAACTTTAGAAAAGTTGCATTGGTACTTGCCTGACCTGGAATCGAACCCGTGCACTCATACTTGAGAGGCTGGTGTTTTAACCACTAGGCCACCACGACTACGACTATGACTATGTACCAAATATAACATTAGCTATTTGTAGGGCCACAACAGCCACAAGTAAGCATGCATATAGGCAGTGAAATAAATAAAAGTAAAATTGACTATGCATGTGTTTTATTTTATTTAAATTAAATCGCTTCTTTTTAAAGGTAATTTTCAAGGATGTTCTGCAAAACGGTTCATAACGGTTTTTATTTTATTGGCACTTAAAAGTTTAAGCACAAAAATGCACTGATAATTTTGTCCGGGAAATACCTTTATAACTAATTCTACATTTTAACTAGTTTACATTTATAACCAATTCTTTATTTTTTTTTATATAATTATAAACCAGTGCTAGACTGCAATCCCGCCTGATGGTAAGCAGTGATGCAATCGTTGATGGTAAAGCGCACTAGTTTATTAAGCCTATTCACTTAAAAAACTTAGGAATAGGAAGGATGACGGAGATTTTATTCGAAGTTTAATAAATATAGTTTAAAAACTAAAAAAACATGCTTGAAAAGAATATCAAACTAAAAAGTTATAAATTTAATTTATGACAATAGTATATAAACTTAATTTATGACAATAGTATAAATGAGAAAAAAGCGTGAGGCGCTTTGTGGCATAATTTTTGTATATTAAGCGCCTCACGCTTTTTCACATTTATACTAGTATTATTTATATACTATTGTCATAATTTTAAATTTTAAAATTATTTTTAACTTTTTAGTTTGATATTCTTTAAAAACGTGTTTTTTTTAGTTTTTAAACTACATTTATTTTCAACTTTTTAGTTCGATATTCTTTTAAGCTGCAGTGTCACAAAGAAATGGTAAAGTTTTTCAGAATCACATACATTTAGATGTACGAATAAACGCTTAGCATTTGCCTGAATAAAACAATTTTTTCGTCGTGGCCGGGAGTACCACGATCGCTGAATCCGAACGCTGACGTCACAGAAGACGCGCGCCTTAGACCACTCGACCAACGAACGTATTGAAAATGGTGGGACATTTTACAGTAATGAGCCGCTCACTCGTAGTCCAAAGAGTTAGAGACGGACAAATAAACAATCAAGCAAACATACAGATGAAGCTAATATAATAAAAAGCATATAAAAATATCTGTCCATTGATTAATCACACCTAAATACTCATGCACGAACTTACTTCAGCTACGCTAAGACCTTCCAAATTACATTCGACTGTTTTTAAATAGAAGGACCGTCTACCTGGAATCGACAATCCGGTTATCACGTTACCCAGTGAAATAACACCAATCAACTTTAATGCCGGTGTAGCGCTGCTCTTGACCTCGTCCCCAAACTAACTGCCCTAGTGTTATGTGTGGGTATAATTTGTTGTATGTATGTATAGATCCAATCTGGTCAGGTATGTAATCTGCACTCACCAATAGTTTGAAACCGGAGCTCAAATTGCATGAGGGCAACTGAATATTAGTAGTACATACTTCAACAGACATTGAGCAAAATTGTACTATTTTAAAATACCTTTTCGGCACCCAGAATTAGCGAAAATGTTTTATTGTTATGTCTAAGTATTGCCAAAGGAGCATTCGCCCCACATGTAACACCATAAGGAAGATACATTTAAAAGTTTAACTCCTGAACTTTAACTTTTAGTCAGCTCGTCGATCATATGCGCGACATGATCGACGAGCTGGCTGGGATTTAAAGTAGTTGTGTTGAATGGAATGATAGAACATTATTTGTTTGAAATCGCAACTACCCGCCTTTTAGACATTCTTCTTTCTTTCTGAAGGTGAGATTCAATCTCAACTCTTGATCAATGGCCTCTGTGAAATAGATACCACAATTTTGCCAATAACACGGTTAACAAATTAAAGAAATTCTTTGAAAATTTTATTTCACAATAATGGCGGATATCGCCAATGACAGTTGAAAAAGACAGTGAACGGTGAAACGGACTTAAGGTGATGCGGGGCATCACCCTAAGAGGGAACTCTAGCGGTACTTTCTCTATACAAACGTATTCCACTGTTTTCTTCGTCGGATTATGCTTTTAGAGCAATTATTTTTTTCTGCAATGTTACACCGTGATTATATATGCCCCTATCATTAGATTATTTCCGAAACTTGATTAATAAAAGAAATAAGACATGATGTTCAGATGACTATTAGGCAAACGTGTTAATTATTTGAAAAATTTCCTCTAAATTTTGATATAAAAAAAAATTAAGATTGTCGTACAAATATTATCAACTAATACTGTTTCCTTGTTTCCTAGTACTCACATCTCTTACGTTATTTAAAAATTCAGAAGGATGTATCTATTAAAGATTCAGTAGGTACCTAAGTATTTAAAAATGTATTTCCTGATTTCATGTTTTGTGTTGAAAAGTTTATTTTTCTTAGTCAATTGTGCAAGAGCACTATGTTTTTATAATGCTTTCGTGCTTTTCCAACCCAGTTTCAAATTTATTTATTAAATACTTTTTTTCTCGGTGGTAGGCCATAACATCGGCTGCCGGCAGAAGTTACCACCCACCAGACAAAGTCTTGCCGCCAAGCGATTCGTCGTGTTCCGGCATGATGTCTGGTGAAGCCATACGGAGGACGGGTCTGAGCAGTTGTGTTGCGACGTGTGAAGGGTACGATGCGCCAAATGTTGTTGTCTCGGGAATTTGGTCGTGGAGAGTCTCCAGATCAATCTCCCTCTAGCGCAGCATCGTTTGGTCGCGTTGGTCTTGGGTTTAACATTGCATCACCTCGCTCAACTGCCGTCATCCTTCCTATTCCTAAGTTTTTTAAGTGAATAGGCTTAATAAACTAGTGCGCTTTACCATCAACGATTGCATCACTGCTTACCATCAGGCGGGATTGCAGTCAAGCACTAGTTTATAATTATAAAAAAAAAATACAGTTTGTAAATGAATAGAATGGGCGGCGCGGCGGGACACTCTAAGAAAACAATCCGTTCTTCTTACAATTTTATTGCAATTATATCGCAGGTCGCAGAACTAACACTCGACACCCTTTCTAGTTAAATACTAGAGTAAATCGTTAAATCTTTGTTTATTGTAAGATAGAACTAGAAACCTAAGAGGCGAAAGCTTTTACATTCATCACAGGACTTGATCCACGATCATTGTATCGGGCGACTGAGCTTGGTAAATAGTTGAAAGAAAATTATGGACTTTCCTGCTAACTGACTTTTTAGTTATATGGCCGGTTTTTAATGTACCTACAATGATTCGCATAGCAAGAAATATACAAATATAGTTTTATGCAACGTTATTTTTTGTATATGCAAAATCCGAAACACGTGTGCAGAATTCTTATGTAAAAAAAAATCGAAAAGGTATCATGAAAATTCAGAAAGTTTCGAGCTGTTATGTTGTATGTACGTCGTGGTGGCCTAGTGGTTAAAACACCAGACTCTCAAGTATGGGTGTGCAGGTTCGATTCCAGATCAGGCAAGTACCAATGTAACTTTTCTAAGTTATATGTACTTTTGTAAGTGTATATCTTGGACACCAATGACTGATTACAAGGTGAAAGAAAACATCTTGAGGAAACCTGAACTTTAAGTCTGAAATCGCCATTACATTGAACCCGCATAGAGCAAACGTGGTGATTATTCTCAATCCTATATGAGAGGATGCCTGTGCCCAGCAGTGGGAAGATAAAAAGGTTGTTGATGATGATGTTGTATGTGGTCAATGCACCGCTCGCTCGCCCGCACCTGTAGTGGCACGGCGTCGACTTGGGTTTATTGGTAATAATTTTTTTTTTTGTATTGTAATTAAATAGATGCATTAACATTTTCCATCACAGTTCACTAAAACGAATTCGGTATTCTTTTGCCTCTTATTGTATTTAAACGGACTGTCGAAAATGCAGAGCACGGTAAATACCGTGCTCTCCATTTTCGACAGACATTTCCGACATTTTCAATTACACAGTTCATCTATGTTTTGTTTAAAAAATAGATGAACTGTGTAATGGCTTGGAAGTGTAGCACTGTAAGAGGTCTCGAAGGTCAAATAGTAGACTGATGCTAAGTATTTTACTTGCTTTAATAAAAGTTGCAACGTGTTTTCAATAAATTTACGCAGAAATCGCTTTTGAAAGTGATGAAGGGATGTATCCAAGGCATGAAAATTAAAAAAATAATTAGTCCGTCTTATAGATAATAAAAAAACCCGAATTTTTTATTTTGTCGAAATTACCAAAAACTACTGAGATATAGCGTATTAAAGTTACATAGTGGGGGCTAATTACGTCACGGCGTGGTATATTTTGTACCAGGGCGTGACGTCTTGCGATATTTCAAATCAATAGATCAAGATCAATAGAGAAGTATTTGAATGTAAGAAAAAATTAAAAAATCGTGTTAAATATTTTTTATAAATCTATCTGACGGACACTAAATTATTTTTTAGGATACAACCCAACGGTTACGTCTAATATTACTATGGCAGACTTGCTAGGTATTTGTATTTGTCGTCCTCCGTGGCGCAGCGGTCAACATGCCTGCCTGCGACGTGGAGGCCACGGGTTCGATCCCCGGCCAGGTCATGATGGAAAACGATCTTTTCCTGATTGGCCTGAGTCTTGGATGTTTACCTATATCTATGATGTATCTATGATAAAATATAGTATCGCTGAGTTAGTATCAAGTCTCGAACTTACTTAGGAGCTAGCTCAATCTGTCTGATTGAGCTACTGTCAGCCACATTTGGGCTGGTGTTGCAAAATCACACCTGGCTACTTTGGATTCAGTGGAGAGGCGTGCGAAGAGGCTGATGGGCGACCTAGATTTAACTCAAAACGGTCTCCAAAGCCTGGACGTACAGGCATAGATTAGCTAGCCTTTTGGGTTTCTATAGGATGGATTTTGGTGTGCGAGGAAATTGCATGATTTAATTCCCCCGTATCCGTTCCACCAGCGGACGACCCGTCGTTCAACGAGTTTCCACCCTTACGATGTTAACACCACTACGATGCGGACGAAGCGTTTCGCCTCCTCGTTTATACTGCGTACATCGAGGGACTGGAACAATTTGCCAGCAGCGGTGTTTCTGTCGAACTACAATTTGAGTGTCTTCAAGGCTAGAGTGAATAGGCTCTTAATAAACTAGCGCGCTTTGCCATCAACGATTGCATCACTGCTTACCATCAGACGGGATTGCGTTCAAGCACTAGTTTATAATTTATATAGAAAAATAATGTGGTGGCAATTCGCATAACATTGAACTTAGCAATAACATTGAACTTGCCTCGGAAATAAACATGTTTTCCACGCTTCGCTGACTAAATACGCTCGTAATATTAGTATACTCGTAATTATCACACTCACTTTTGCACCCCGTGTATGTTTCTAAACTTTTGAATATACTAAAACTGAGACGGATGTTGATAGAATAAGAAATGAGTTATAAGTGGAGGTTTGAAAGTGGCACCGCAAATTTTTTTATTTTTATTTATAAACTAGCGCTTGCCCGCAATCCCACCTGATGGTAAGCAGTGTGTGTTGGTGTCCAAGATATACTTAGAAAGTACATATATACGAGTATAACTTAGTAAAGTTACATTGGTACTTACCTGACCTGGAATCGAACCTGCACGCTAATACTTGAGAGGCTGGTGTTTTAACCACTAGGCCACCACGACTATTGCTTCTATTGTCTACAGTTATCTTATATATAAAATTCTCGTGTCACAGTTTTCGTTCCCATACTCGTCCGAAACGGCTTGCCCGATTCTCATGAAATATCGTATATACATTCGCTAGGCATGAGAATAGGTTTTATCTATTTTTTATGTCAATACTATTTATGCGGGTGAAACCGCGGGGCGCAGCTAGTAATTATACAACGTGTAACATAAAGGGTATATACATAACAAAGGCATGGCATCTTTACATGATATCAAACGATATTGGAAGGGTTTTTTAATCCTATCTCTTTGTGTTAGGAAGTTATGAGGACAAACACCGCTTGTGATAGGCTACTATCATACTAGTTGCACAGAGATATTGAAGACATTTATCGGATTTTGGCAAGTAACGTGACGTGTAACGAGTAGTTATTAACATATGTAGTGTGCTGCCACGTTTGTTATGACTTGATTATAAGAAACACACGAATCCGAAAATTTGGTACCAATTTTTTGAGTATTTTATTTTGAGTTGAAACCCTTCCGATATCGTTTGATATCATCTAAAGATGCCATGCCCTTGGTATGTTATACCCTTTTTGTTACACGTTGTATACAATATGTAAAGAAAACCCTGTCCAATCCGTGAAGGTACTGTAAGGAATCGATAACTGATTCTACTAATGCCTACAAAGCCGGTCTAAACTTTAAAAAAAAATCCCCCTAAAAAAATAAATATTATTTCGCAAAAAGAGGTAACTTAAAACACCTGGGCCACCAAACAAATGGGTTACCTGTACGTAGGTACAGGTAACCCATTTGTCGATGTTGTTCCTGTTGTTGTTGTTAAAAAGAATTTTTTTTAATATATTTTTTTTTTTATAAATAAGTAGATATCGTTAGTCATCTGTAGAGATGGCTAGCGAAATCTACTAATTTATAACCGACCTCAAAGAAGTAGGTCATATTCTATGTGTGTGTGTAACAAGAGTTAACTGATTTGAGAAAAAAATCCTTCAATATTTTTTCCGTTAACGGAAGCTCGCTCGCAGCAAGCACTCGACAGCTAAAAAGTAAAAAAGAAATACAAAATGTAAGGAATAGCTTGTCCGATCCGTGAAAGTATTGTTAGGTTTCGATAACTGATTCTACTAATGCCTCCAAAAACGGGCTTAGCTTAAATAAATTTCCCAAAAAAAATAAATATAATTTCGCAAAAGGAGGTAAATTAATACATGTGAGGTAGGCCATCCAGGCGCGGGCGAAGAGGGACAGGGCACGCGGCACGCGGTCGCATCGCTATTCGCTCAGAATTATATCGTCAAAAATAATGTTGTCACTTTTTAAAAATTACCAAAGTTTGGGGAAGAAGAAAAAAAAGATTATTTCAAAATTCACTAGTATTGTTACTATGTTGATTATGTAAAATTTCATATGCTATTTGGTCATGTGTTTACCAAACCTTTACTATCCTTACGGGTCGGACAGTGTTTATTTCGTCTATTATTTCGAATACAGTTTGTAACTATACGTTTTGAAACCAGTGCAAAACATATTTCTCTAATCTTTGAAAATTTCGCTACATACTAAGAATTACTCTATACCATGGGGGCGTTTACAACCACTTAAACTCACATACACAAACAGCCAAACCCGAAAAACTACTAACTAGATTTGTTCCGTCCGGTAATCGAACCCGCGATATGTGGCTAAGCAGTCGGTCGCTTAGCCCTAGCACCAAACGAATTTACTCATTGAGATGTCTCACTATAAAAAAATACTGGTGACTGACAAAAAAAAAAAAAGTAACCTCGATAGTACTAAAAATAAAAATGAATACCACCACATCACTAAATCATAGACAATTCTAAATTCAAATCTATGGCGAATTTTGAAATGCTTTGTTTCACAAATTAATTACAATACTGAACCAGCGATGCAATTACGAAACACATTATCAATCAGAATCGGTTTTAATTTGACAGGTCAACAACATTCTTTGCGTTATTCAAGTGTTGTGTAGATAATTTTTTCGAACTTATGAAGCAGTGGTTTCGAAATTTGCTTCTATTCTATCTATCTAAATAGTCTGTTACCTAATTAGGCTGCCGGTTAGACTGGAAGCCAATGTAGTCAGATGATTTTATTCCTTGTTTGTAAATCAAAGCCATTAAAATCAATAATATTCAAATAAATAATAAATCAGCAAATATTTAATCATCTTTATTCTAAATACTTCATTATCCTTATTCGTTTTTAATATATATCCTTATCAATATTTGCGCTTACTGTTAAGTAAGTTAGCTTATCTCCATAATTTTTGTATGCATGTTGTATTTACCTATAACTTATAAGTAATCAATGCACTGTTATTTTGCTTTTGATATTTCTGTTTTTTTTTTTTATGTACTTAATGAATTGTTGGTGAACTTACTAAAATAAAATAAATAAATAAATCCTTTTCCTGCCCTCACTCCTGTATAATTGAAGTAGGTACTACAAAAAACAAAGTTACATTAAGTAAATATTTATGTTTTTATTCAAATTTAACTGAACAATTTGCCAGCGGCAGTGTTTCACTCGAGCCTTGAAGACACTCAAATTGTCAGACGACTACAATTGAAGTGGTAAGGCTAGCGTGAAAAGGCTGTTACCTAATAAATAAAGCGTAAAGCATCAACGATTGCATTACTGCTTTCCATCAGGCGGGAATGCAGCCAAGCACTAGTTTATAATAATAATAACTCGGATTTAATGCATTAGCTTGTTTATATTTTTTGCCTGGTTGGCGGCTACAGCGTAACATTACAATTTTCCACACTTTACACACTTCTGATTTGACACCGCTAAGATCCGGACGAAGCGTTTCGCCTCGTTTTTTATACCGCGTACATCGAGGGACTGGAACAATATACCTGTGGCGGTCTTCCCGACTGATTTCAATTTAAATGTCTTCAAGGCTAAAGTGAATAGGTTCTTAAGAAACTAGTTGCCTTACCATCACTGCTTACCATCAGGTAGGATCGCGGTCAAGCTCTAATTTAAAGCGTTTAAAAAAAAAACAAGTTGAATTAAAATACTTCCGCTTATTCAATGGCGCTGAAATTTACGCATATTCTGTTATAGAGACGCATGCATTTATTTGATTTTACACCCAGGATCCGCTCTAGACAGAGACAGGGAGTAAGAGGAGAAGCAAGTAGTAGACAGGTTCAATACGCAGATAACAATTCGTTTAATGTCTACCATGACATGACTACTACAGCAGAGCAACAGCTCGGCAGATCAACAGCAGACACACAACATTTCCCGCATGGAATAAGTATTTGTATATATGTATATATATTAACACAATCAGCCTCCATGGCGTAGCGGTAGCAAACGCGGCCGCTGCGCAAGGAGGCGCGGTTTCAATCCCCGCACAGTGCAAATATTTGTATGCATGAATATGAATATTTGCACAGGTCTGGTCGTGCGTCGGAAAGCATGTTAAGCCGTTGGTCCCGGTTGCCATACGAACATCTAATGGCAGTCGTTCGGGGTTATTGGAGTGTCGGCGCGCACCTCTGAGGCGATGAAACTACCCCGTAGTTTAACACCCCACTACCCCGTGCAGGAGACGAGGCCCGGACAGACCGGGCCATCACGAGAGGGTGGGGCCGTGGAAGAAATTAGACTCCCGCGGCTCCACGCGCCCTCGTGATAGAAGAGATACCGAGGTGGTTTTAATCAGTAAAAGTCTGCCAGACCCCCGTCGCCCACCCCAGGGCGGCGGACCTCCTATGAGGATTTCCACTCCGATAAAAATACCCTCAAAAGTCCAACAATTGCTCTAACTGCAATGCTTCGATATCGCCTTCGGGTTGTGGAGGTCAAATGATCAGTTAGACTGGCAAAAGTGGACCCCAGACTCCAAAGCTGAAAAAAAGCTTCGGATGCGACTGGGATTAACGCTGAGATGATGATCAATAACACAATCAATTTGGTATAATACTTCGGTCCAACTTAACTCGGAAGGAAGGAACATAAGGAACCCAACGATTCGACGGACAATACTAAAGAAAGGTTTGGGTAGAGCACATAAACTACTCAACTGCTAAATTATGGCTAAAACGAATAAGACAGAGAAAATAAAATTGCGTTTCAGACTTTTACTGACAAAAACCCAACCATGTTCCTTCACATGCCTGTACTTGCGGGCAGACTTTTATGTCTGGTAATTGGTAATTAAAAATAAAAAAGGTAATTGGTCTATTGGATCGTTGGTCTTTACCGAGCAGTGGCAGGATAGCCTGGTTCATTGCCGAACGCGAGAGATCGCTACCATTCGCCGCCACTAGCACATAGCGGTGATATGATGAAGCCTTATATACCTACCACCATCTTTGGCCGTATGGCCGCGTGTATACTTGTATACATTTTGTTCGATTCTTAGGGATTGTATCGTTATGTTAGGTGTGCGACTTTAACCATCCACAAGAATTGGGGTATCAAAAGCAATAAAATGTAACTGGTAGTTCCGGTAAATTAAACACCAAAAGCGCAAAATATAAACTGTTTTGGAAACATAATCGCGTTTTAATTAAAGCACCAAGGTATTTTAAATGTGTGTATCCCGTACTATTTATTCGCTTCATGATGCCTTTATTTGTCGGTCAATATACAGTCCAAAAGTAAATAACTCAAACCACGACATCGTTAGTTTTTGTAATGGAAAAAGAAAATTTAAAAAATATAATTTCTTTTCTGTTTGCTCACACTACAATCCGCATCACAAACATAACATAATGAATCATATTGAATCCGTGTTTCAGCTTTTTTTACAGGAAAACACGTTAAGAGTTTATAAATACATGTCTCCAATTAAGAATTGAACTTCAATTCTAAATATATTAATAATTGTAGTAATTGATCCTGGAAGGAATCTCGGAACAACGAACACAATAATTGATTAAGCTTCTGTTTTTCAAGGTTGCAAGATCCGCTACATTGCTTCCGGTATATTATATAGTTTAACTAGTGACCCGCCCCGGCTTCGCTCGAGCGCAACGCTGATACTACTGAATTCAATACAGAATAACTGTGAACGTTGTCTTAAAAAAATTAGCGGCCCGCGCGCCGCCACTAAAAACGCGACGCCCCGCAATTTTTAAATCTGTAATACCTTCGAAAATATTAATTTAAATCATATGTTGTTAAGGGCGATATAGATCTTTATTCATCATCAACCTTTTATCGTCCCACTGCTGGACACAGGTCTCCTCTCATACAGAGAAGGATTGAGCGTAATCACCACGCTTGCTCAATGCGGGTTGCCGATTTCAGACTTAAAATCCAGCTTTCCTCAAGATGTTTTCCTTCACCTTCAGTCATCGGTGTCCAAGATATACTTAGAAAGTACCTACATATAACTTTTAGAAAAGTTACATTGGTACTTGCCTGACCTGGAATCGGACCCGCGCACTCATACTTGAGAGGCTGGTGTTTTAACCACTAGGCCACCACGACTTACCACTAGGCCACCACGACTTACCACTAGGCCTAGATCTTTATTAAATCAACAATTTATTTAAGGTATTAAATGATAAGGATTAATGCTGTATTGGTTAAAATCGCATCGAAAATTAGCTAGTATTTATCGTTAAAGTAAATGACAAAAAATATTATTGTGGGATAACCGTAAGAGGTAGATATATACCATCGCCAACTTTTCTGTAGATCTTTTCAATGTCTACAATGTTTAGTACATTATTTTGATAAATCTCGTAGGGTTAAGCCTGCGTTTCACTGCAAACGCGGAAAATATGTAATTATTTACGACATCACATTAGAAATCTCAAAAATAATAGTATTTCTCCACTATTTACTGAATGTTATTATACATATAAACCTTCCTCTTGAATCACTCTATCTATTAAAAAAACCCTATCAAAATCCGTTGCGTAGTTTTAAAGATTGATGTCCATTTGTATAAATGGACATAGGGAAATTAAAAGTGACTTTGTTTTATACGTACTGATGACGTTACAGAAATGGCATCAAGATCATGACAGTAGCCACTGTGGTTTTTTAATAAGTCGCACAGATAATCGTATTGATATAGGTACATCCTTTATAATACAAGTCACAGAATAAATAATAAACGCGCGCAGTCGTTGCAAGTGGAATTCAAGAGGCTTAGGGAAGCAACGTAACAACAAGTAGGTTGTTACGATCTTGTTCAACAAACAATATTTGGATAATTGATTTTCGTACCTGTTATGTTCAGTATCTATGATTTAAATAATGTGTGTTTAATTTTGGATATGTATATATTTGTGTATATATTTTAGTATATTGTATTTATAGTATTTGCACCAACGACAGTCCCATTGGTGATTCGAGAGAATCACTGTCCATTCATTGGGTACCTGGAAGAGACTGCATTTGCGATAAGCCTTATCGCAAATGCAGTCTATTGTACGTTTTGTTGCGTTGAATGTATTTTGGTCTACGTATGTTTTTGGTGTACAATAAAATGTATATAAATAAATAAATTAAATAAAAAATGACGTCATATTTCATAACTAATTGACCACCACCCTGTGGGTGGCAAATGCATATTTGAGCAGAGTGGTCAAATACCAACGTATGAGACTCGGTATAAACATACACATACAACACACACATAGAACAACATAGGCTAGTCAAACGATTCCATTAAAATGAAAAAATATCGCGATATAAAAATAATACAGGAATATTTGCCCACCAGAATGCAGTACTAGCGTATACAGTAAAGAATTTTTTAATTGCCGTTTGGAGTATGCCGTATGGGTGCCGTAGTAGTACCTATAGAACGATGTTACCATTAATATCTGAAAAAAATCATTTAATGGAGTAAATAAACTTGTCATTGTATTAACGCTTCCACTATATCGGTTTTTTGCACCAAAAAAGTCATTATAGTTGCCGTGTATTTAAAACCTGAAACGAAAAAAAAATTTGTGAAATTATATTCATTAATATTGAGTTGAATAATAATAATAAAATGCACAATTCATTTAATTATTTTTACTATTGTACACTTACTACTACCAAATCATTAATTTTCCTGCAAACTCGCATCACTTTCGCAAAGCGGTTTCTTTAGATCTTCCACTTTTCACTGACCCATAAAACACGATAATAAATGATATTCAATAACATTTTAATTTAATTATTACCCTGAAATAACAATCCTTTTGAAGGTGTTTCAATTCAATTAACAGAACACATCTTTGCCTCGATGCGCTACGTCAACTATCTTAAAGTGAGCTAAAAGTTATTTTCTTTACCCGCCTTTTAAAGTGTGACCTCAAGTTGGAAGATTTCAAGGCCAACCCCATTGAGTAGGTCACTGTACCGCGGCGGAGAGCGTCGTCGTCCTTTTATATTGATAATAAAGAAAGAGTCGAAGTAGTAGAAACTATAACACAGAAGAAAAATAAATAGAAACAGTAAGAAAAATCTATTTCATTAATTAATACAAATAACAAGCACTCAGCCGTAAAGGCAAGTTACTGTGAAGAAGTAAATAACCATTTGTCTTATAAAGCAAGCAAAGAGCAGACGTGCTTGCTCTTTTTACTTTCTTTTTTTCCTTCTATTTTTACTATATATATACATACATATATTAATTAGCTTAAATTATGTTTAGTTTCCGTGCGTATCGTAAGAGGCGACTAAGGGAACTCTCACCAGGGAAACGGGCAACAGCGCGTCTCCTGTGGAATATCAAATTACTGTGATCTCCAACCCGCCTGCCAAGTGTGGGGATTATGGCAAGCCCCCCAAATGCGATTTATATTTTAATAATATTTTTCCGTTTATGCATGGCAGAATCGGAAAAATATTTCATTTTATGTCCTATTTGGTAGAATAAAATGCTGAGGGTTTCTTGTAAAACTTACAAACCATTTATTTATCCATACTAATATTATAAATGCGAAAGTAACTCTGTCTGTCTGTCTGTCTGTTACGCTTTCCCGCTTAAACCTCTCAACCGATTTTGATGAAATTTGGCACAGACAATCTTTAGACCCTGAGAAAGAACATAGGCTACCTTTTATCCCGGAAAAAATTGATGTTCCCAAGGGAAATCTAAAAAGCACGAAATAACCGAACTCCACGCGGGCGAAGCCGCGGGCGGAAAGCTAGTTTCAAATAAACCAATCACTTATTTGCTTTTGCACTGCTTTTATATATTATTACTTTTCACTTTAAAGGTCACTCAGAGACAGCTTTCTGACTGACCTTGGCATTTCAAAGTTTGTACACAAGTAGATATAACTAATGGGTAGACTTATTCTAGGCATTACAATGTGTTGAAAAAAAAATCTGTACATAATTATAGTAACCCTGCCTCTTAAACTAGGCTATCCTGTATTTTAAAATGGAATAAATAAAAGATTTATTAATCTTTTTACATTAATAAAAATTAATTCAATAGGATAAAATGTGATGTGAAAACAGCATGGACAAAACTGTTGCACAAAAGTTCATAATAAAATAAATATAACGAAACAGAACATGGTTATGAAATTTACAACAAATTTTAATGAAATCTCACAACTATCATCTAGACTAATATAAAACTAATATATAGTTGAAGAGTTTGTTTAAACGCGCTATAACTCAGGAACTATGGGTCCGATTTGAAAAATTATTTTTGCGCTAGATAGCCCATTTATCCAGGAAGGCTTTAGGCTATGTAACATCGCGCTGTGACCAATAGGAGCAGAGCATAACCAAAAATTAAAATGTGTGCTGTATATTTTGGGATTAAAATAAAATGATCAAATAACTAACTCCACGCGAACGATGTCGCCGGCGGCAGCTAGTAAATAAATATAGGTATGTTCAACATAGAAATGAATGTAAATTCCGAGTGGATTTTCAATTCCTTGTAGAAAACGGAAGTCGACTGAATAGGAAGAAAATGGATGAAGTGCGGATTGGACCATACAAAATCTTAAATAAGATTTCTAACTAAATATATGAAGACCCCGAATATAAGAAGGCAGAATCAAATCTCTACCTTATTTCGAAGCTATCTCCAGTAGAAGTTAGCATTCAATTAACTTTTAAGATAAATAATTGGGTTGTATCCTAAAAAATAATTTAATGTCCATCAGATAGATTTATAAAAAAATATTGAACACGTTTTTTTTCTATACAAATACTTAGGAAGATATATTGATTTGAAATGTCGCATGACGTCACGCCGTGGTACAAAATATACCACGGCGCGACGTAATTAGCCCCCACTCCGTAACTTTAATACGCTATGTCTCAGTAGCTTTTAGTAATCTTGACAAAATAAAAAATACACGTCTTAATTTTTTTTATTATCTATATGATGAACTAATTATTTTTTTAGTTTTCATACCTTGGATACATCCCTATTCCAGTAATAATTGTCTCCGAGTGTAGATGATGTATTTACGCCAGAAATAAAAGCCTTGAATATCTCTTATTTTAATCTTCATAATTTCAGCCGAAGGAGCGTTCTAAGTCCAACAGTACAGGTATCACAACTTGCACCGGTTCCGGGCTCTTATCATTTTTGTTGACATGTATAATTATTTAGTATGCCAACATGTTTTGCCATCCTGAAATAAATAACTTTGATCCTTAAGTATATTGAAAGGATCATCATGAAATAATAAATAATCATACGACTAACTAAAATTGTTTAAGCCAACTAATGTGCGTAACTTTTTTCTTCGTCTGAGTGTGCTGCCCCCATTGCCTCGCAATGAAAATCACATTGAAATGAAAGCTTTGGGGAGGCCTTTGCGAGTGGATACCTGATGGAACCTCTTTAGGCTGAAAAGAAGAAGGGTGTATTTTTAGTTCCAAAAATTTTAGGCAAAACTTTTCAACGAGGGACAGCTGCATAGGTCGATCGATCAGGTAAAGCTAAGCTTGCCGCGGTTGGACTATGGATGGATGACCATATTTATAATAATAATAATATACTTATTTGCTTAAAACACGGTATAAAAGGTCTTACATACAAAAATGAGAACATACATGATTAGCACAAGCAAGTGCAAGCGTTGCATGTTACCAACGTATTTTAAATAGTCCTTAATTCTATATAAATTATATTCATTCAACCACTTATGCAATTTAAATACTGTAAAATTTAATTCTTTCAGTGTCTTCCGTAAATTATTATACAACGTGTAACATAAAGGGTATATACATAACAAAGGCATGGCATCTTTACATGATATCAAACGATATTGGAAGGGTTTTTTAATCCTATCTCTTTATGTTAGGAAGTTATGAGGAAAAACACCGCCTGTGATAAGCTACTATCATACTAGTCGCACAGAGATATTGAAGACATTTATCGGATTTTGGCAAGTAACGTGACGGGTAACGAATAATTATTAACGTATGTAGTGTGCTGCCACGTTTGTTATGATTTGATTTCAAGAAACACACGAAACCGAAAATTTCGTACCAATTTTTTTGAGTATTTTATTTTGAGTTGAAACTCTTCTGATATCATTTGATATCATCTAAAGATGCCATGCCCTTGGTATGTATATACCCTTTTTGTTACACGTTGTATACACGTACACACATAGCTACACAGTTTTTATTATATTTAGTACACCCAAGCAGTTCGTTAAGTACATATAAATAAATAATAATAAATATATCATATAAATAAATATATACGGACAAATCACACAGATTGAGCTAGCCCCAAAGTAAGTTCGAGACTTGTGTTATGGGATACTAACTCAACGATACTATATTTATAATAGATACATATATATATAAACATCCAAGACCCAGGCTAATCAGGAAAAAATCGTTTTCCATCATGACCTGGCTAGGGATCGAACCCGGGGCCTCCACGTCGCAGGCAGGTGTATTGACCGCTGCGCCACGGAGGACGACTTATACCGCGACTTTAGACCGCGATGTATCCGTGCCTCGAGCATGATAACCTGTTGGTACCGGTTGCTATTCCTACGAATAGGTACGAATTTTTGACATTCGTTATGGGTCGTCAGAAACCCGTAAGTCTGACCAATCAGTCTTACCAAGAAGTAACATATTATCTAGTAACTGGTCTGTGGAAGTCAGATACTGTGCCTGCGTCTGGCGGATTCGATTCCCGCACTGAACAAATATTTGAATGACCTACAGGTAGTTGTTCCGGGTCGGGTTGTTTGTGTATATACACACTGGGAACAACTATCTAAAAAAGGGGTTTATTTTTTGTAAACGCTGCAGCACAATACAGAAGTAATTCTTAGTGTGGGGCAACGTTCCTTTTTTTATTTTATACAGATATAAAAAAAAAACAAGGAACGTTGCCAATAATTAGTAACATTTCTGGTTGATTTTTTACACCTTGCGTCCAAAAAACCCAATACCTTACGGATCCCTATTTTTTTCCAAGAAAAAATTTAGTATGTGTTACCCGTGGATAATGTAGCTTTCGAATGGTGAAAGAATTTTTGATAACGGTCCAGTAGTTTTTGAGCCTATTCATTACAACCAAAGAAACATACAAACAAAGTTTTCCTCTTTATAATATTAGTGTAGATAGATATAAAAAAAAACACTTAGGCATTCAAAGAGACTGCCTAAGTGTTCTTTTGTATTAAAAAAAAAGTCTTGTATTTAGCTGAATCCAATTAGACTACAAGCCGACCCGAATAGTTGGAAAAAGGGTAAGCAGATGAAGGACAAATAATATTTTTAGGCATAGTGACGTGTGTGCAGTTACGGTTCTGGAGAGGCAGCCATGTACCGGAAGACCCAGCGTAGGGAGGCCTCCGACAAGGTGGACCGATGACATCGTGAAGGTCGCGGGAAGCCGATGGATGCCGGCAGCACAAGAGCGGTCATTATGGAAAGCCTTGGGGGAGGCCTTTGTCCAACAGTGGACCTCTATAGCCGGAGAAGCAAAAGAAGCGATGTGATGTAGCAGTGTTCTTAAACATGTATTTTAGTAACCTACGGTTACGGCCGGGTACGATGCACCAAATGCTGTTGTATCGGGAGCTTGGTCGTGGAGGGTCTCCAGATCAATCTTCCTCTGGCGCAGCAGCAATGGTCGTGTTTTTGCATGTGAATAGGCTTAATAAACTAGCGCGCTTTACCATCAACGATTGCATCACTGCTTTCCATCAGCCGGGATTACAGTCAAGCACTAGTTTAAAATAAACAAAAGAAAGCTGTATCAAAAATATTATTTTACCCCGCGGTTTCACTTGCATATGTTTCGATCCTGAAGGATAATATCGAAATAAAAATTATCCTTTATTCATCATCATCATCATCAACCTTTTTATCGTCCCACTGCTGGGTACAGGTCTCCTCTCATACAGAGAAGGATTGAGCGTTATCAGCACGCTTTCTCAATGCGGGTTGGCGATTTCAGACATAAAGTCCAGGTTTCCTCTAGAGATTTTCCTTCACCTTTTAATCAGTCAATAGTGTCCAAGAAATACTTAGAAAGTATATTTAACTTAGAAAAGTTACATTGGTATTTGCCTGACCTGTAATCAAACCCGTACACTCACACTTTTTCTAGTTATAACCCACCTGTGTGACAAATTTTAATTCAAATCCGTTCTAATAGTTTTTGGTTGAGTTCCAAAGATCCATCCATCCATATTCACTTCGCACTTATGATATTACTAGCATATTCAAAGTTTCCGCGAGGTCGCCGTGCTAAACTCCGTGCTATAAGAAACCGCAAGACCCACACGAAGCGAGAGTAGTAAAAGAGCAAGTAGGTATTCTGGATCCCTAGTCGGCTATTTTGGGAAATTTGTCATTGAGCTAGGACTTCGTGTCCGGCTGTTAATGGCGATATCCGGCATTATGGTGAATTAAAATTTTCAAAGAATTGTATAATTTTTTACACGTTTTATTGGCAAAACTGTGGTTGTTTCTTCCACAGGTGCCATTAATCAAGAGAAAAAGAAGAAGTCATTGTGCTAAAAGTTCATAATCTGCTAAATTCATAATGATCGTTTATCGAATTAACGGTCAGACGTCTCGTAATGGAATGCTAATAGAATAACATTGCCGTATTGCCATGATTATTAAACCCGATAATAAAAATGATTTTCTAAAAACTACAACTCATTTTGAACGTTTATTAATATGGAGTGGAGTGTTAGTGATTGACTACTGGAAAGTCATGACGCCATTTTATTAATTGTGTATTTCGTTAATTTTGTTAATACGAAACTTTTCAATATCGATAATTATGGGATTGACACTGATCGACCATTCTGACACTATTGTAATAGCAGATGGAAGGAAATTAGTAGTTAGTTACCATTTTTTTTATTCCGATAGCGATACAGAGCACAGCGACTCTTATGATCATCAATTCTAAACAATCATTGAGGAAAATCTCGAAAACCGATTTAATATATACAAAATAATTTTGACTAATTTACTAAATATTTCCTACTGGGCGGTAGGACACTTATAAATAACTAACCAATCATATAAATAAGTACAGATTTCCAACACATGTGTGGGGGCAACACACACACGCGTAAATAATATCATTGAAACTGGATCCAGGTAGCTATATTGTGATAGGGCTGCCAATGTTTTAAATTCATATTATCGAGGCTTTGATGTATTAAACTGGTAGAAATATTCTACGAATTTCGTAATTTACTAGCTGGACCTCGCGGTTTCACCTGCCTCGTTATCGATCCCGTGCGAATATGGAGAACAAAGGTAGATTAAAGTCAATTGGCATGTTAAGTTTAAACGACAGCGTTGTCATGGTGGCTCAGCAATCGACTGCTACGTTGCGTTTCGCGGGTTTGATTCCCGCACGGAAAAAATATTTTTATGGCCTACAGGTATTTGTTCCGGGTCAGGCTGTTTGTGTGTATTTGTTTTTCATATTTCTAAACGCACCTACAATACGTCCTGTATTGTAGGTGCGTTTAAAAAAATTACTGCAACATTAAAACAAAACTACTTTCTTGCAGAAATCACAGTTAAAACTAGACAAAAACTAGAAACTTTCTAACCTTAATTGTTTAATTTGTACCTATTTATATCTGTAAATATACCTACTAGCTAAAAGTAGTAAGTATTCATGAAAACATCTTGGAACATACCTTTCATTCCTTAAGGTAAGCACTAGTTACATTATTTAACAAATTTAAAAAATAATACCAACTTTATAAATTTCTTAAAACATTTTCATTACTTACATGAATTAATAAAAAGATTAAAACCAAAATAGAAGCCCGTATTCTCAATGCAACAAGCGGCAACAAATGTCCTTGAAATCGGCGTAAATCCAATAGTGAAAACGGTACAACCCTAGTGAAAGCTCTCTCTGTCTACGGAAGAACTGCAGCATCAAAACATTAGTTTAACTATTCACCCAATGTCCAGTCTGCCCGTCGACTTCATAGACGGTGCACCTCCGCGGAACTTCACGCAGATATCACTTCGATATGTTCACGAAAATATCGAAGTTGATATTTGACATAAATTATATCGGCTTTAAAAAAGTGAAGAATAGATTTTAAAAATTCGGAATTTTTATGGAGTGTTTTTAATTAAATTTTACTATAATTTGAAAAATATTTCGAAACTAATTTGTGAACACAAAAACTTTTCGGGATTTAAAAATTTTTGTAGTGAAAATCTTAAAATTAATTTACATGAAATTTTGGTTTCAAATCGAAACTCAAATTAATTTTTATGTCCTAATTCATTAAATGTGTTAGGCATAATGTCGGACGAAATTCCAGGGCTGATTTGTGAGCCTTATGTTCGGCTAAGATACAAGTAATATTTCTTTTTCTAATTTATCATTTATTTCAACTGTAAACATATACTGACCCTAGATTTTTCGTTTTAGCATCATAGAATTAAAAGATATCATTGTCGCATGGATCCACGGAACCTGTGAGTATTACCATCACTATAAAAGACTTCTATATTCAAATTCTGTGTAAGTTTCAATTTTCGATATATCAAGTTAGACTAATATGACTATATTTTAATGGTGATTAAGTGGATTTTAGAGTGACTAACACTTTAAAAAAATGTTTGAAGTTTTACGTAAATTGAACTTAATGTGTAGGAATTAATGTTATTTTTCTATAAATTCATATTTGTTTAAAGTTTTTGGCAAATATGTCGAAAATGCAGATTAAATATTATTATTATATTAAGTATTGAGTTAATATATTTTCAAACGTTTCCGTGTGCACGTGTATTTTTAACTCTACGTAGTTTTTATTTATTTGTTAATATTTACATAATTTAAGAAACTCAAAATGACAATATGTGCAAGTAGGTATATAAAACAGGAATAGAAATAATCAGAGAACATCAAAATATTCATGCGCCTCTCTGTCAAAATAAAAATGTGCAGAAAAGGCAACATTGCCAAGTTGTATGGTAATAGGAAGGTCTATGGCCAAAAAATAGGTTCTAAGACAGCTGCCTCCAACGTGGCAAGAGCACGACAGTTGATATACTTAATTGATACTGCCGTGCCGTGCTATCCGGCCTGCGTTTTTACTGCCGAAAATCATGGTGTCCGAGGTCAGCACCGTCACTGCATTGGCCGCGATTCGGAGCCACACAAGAGGCGCCCAGACATACCTACACAAGAGGAAGTGCGACTAATTCTGAACTTATTAGTCACACTTTTATGTGTTTTAATCATATTTGGTATAATAATATTAATATCACTTGCATTGAAATGTACTTATATTTTTTTTAAATTGCTAAAACCTTACACGTGGAAATAGAAACGGCCTTGTCTATAATTCTTGAAGCAATAAAACCTATTAAACATTCGTACCTAAGTATGGTTTGCTAGACAAGATGCTGTAAAAGCTCTTACTTGGAAAAAGAGAAATGAAACTCAATGCATTGTAGGTTCCAATGGCGCAGTGGTTAAAGCTTCGCTAATGAATAATAAATAATGTTAATTTCCCCATATGCTTAGCGCACATTTAGTTAGGTACGGTAAACAATGTTGTGTATTTAGTGAATTAAAGCGGAAAACCTAAGTGCGCTAAGTGATTTTTAGCGTTATTTGTATTGATAAATGGAAAAGGATTTAGTGTTTAATGGGTCCGATTCCATTGTTCACAAACTAACCTAAATTTTAGTTCAGTGCATCTTTCTCTTTCTTTTTCATTAAGAATAGGACAAAACATAATATGTTAGTTTAGACTTGTGATAATTAGTCCGCGTTTGACGTAAACTGATGTATTTTTGGTCGCCCTTTTTACAATCGCTTCTAAACTGTTTATGGAATATCTTGATTAGTAGACAGGATTAAACTAAAATGTTATCTTCTATTCTTTTCTGAATGAAGTGGTAAGAAAACAATGCACTTAACTTAAAGTTATTTAAAAGGACACTAATAAATACTTTGACTTTTGACTTTAGTTTGTGAACAAGAGAATCAGCGCCAATGTCAGTTTTTTCAAATACTTTTACAAGTCAATCATTTTTTTCTTATTATAATACGATGTAAACATGGTATTAGGAAAAATATGATTGAGATGAGTAGTGTTTCCTATTATTGTGTATTTCCTGACTACTCTGAGAAGAAAGGCCGAAAAAACTCAAAGGTCACAATTACTTTTAAAATCTAGAAATAATCTTGGTCAGCTCGACTTATAACTTGGAGCTCAATGATTTGACGAACAATACTAAATAAAATAAATTACTAACAACAGACCATGACAAAAACTACCTAAAATAAGATTCAAGGTCCCATCGGACTTCATGGCAAAGTGTGTGTGTGTGTGTTTAGTCAATAAAGATTGTTAAGAAAATTACTATTATCAATTAATTAGTTAAAACTGTAAACTCCTCTTTATTTCTCTTACGGTCTCTTTCTCGTTGTGATTTATACTATTTTTGTCGATTTAAAGTTGTGTTATACAAAAGCAGCCTATTATGTGCCCACTGCTGGGTCAGAGGGGGCTTGCTGCATTGGTCGCCACCACGCAGGCTCAGTGCAGGTTGTTAGATAAATGTATGCACATACGTAAATTCACGCCCGTAATTCTAGAAGTTTTATCCGAAGGTTATAGCATGTTGGTACACCAACGTTTGACCAATTACATTCGAATGTTTGATCCATGTCGGTATCTTAACAAAGTTTTCCTGCGCTGCTCTCAAAACGGTGAAGGAAAACATCGCAAGAAAACGATAATTATAGTAACGTTCTTAAGTTACCATATTATGGTTATCTTTATAAACCATTGATTTTATCTATGTATCAGATGTCACAATAATAGCAACATAGTAACAAAAGCCAGGAATATTGGGCAAAAAAAACAAAGTAAAAATATTCCAACAAACAGCGATAATTAAGCATTAATATCAAATTACTTGCGTCGCATTTGAGGGTCAAATGTCGTATTTTTAAGAAAATTCGCATACTACATCATAGTTTCAATCTATGAAAAGTACAATAAATTTACCACCGTTTTAACAATACTTTGATTGTTGCCGAGTTGTTATTGAAACAATTCGACTTCAATGTGATCGACGTTTTTAAGTACGTTAATCGGCCTTGTGGTCGACATAACAATGGCACTAGAACTAACGAACAGAACATCAACCAAGTGGTTGATTGCATTATTACAATACTTTTTACACTGCAACCTCTTTTATATAAACGTCTACCGCCATCTATACTAATATAGGTATAAAGTTGAAGAATATATTTGTTTGTTTGCTTGCTTGTTTGTTTGTTTGTAAGAACGCACTAATCTCAGGAACTACAGGTCCGATTTGGAAAATTATTTTTGCGTTGTATAGCCCCTTAATCCAGGAAAGCTTTAGACTATATAACATCACGCTGCGATCTACAGGAACGGAGCATAACTAACTCCACGCGAATGATGTTGCTGGCGGCCGCTAGTTTTATATACACTGGGCCGAAAAAATTCCGGGTCCCTCATAAGAAGTGTGATAGTTTCTTCAATACTCAACACTAACGAACAACACCAACTGAAACTGTAGTATGTTATAGACGACTGACTTACTTTTAAATAAAATAAAATACTTACATACCATGTTTGTGAAGTCAATAATTTTATTTGAATATATAAAAATAAAATAAAAAAGCCTTTCTAACTATTGACAACAAAAATAAACAACACCGATAATATGCAAAAAAAAGCTTTTCTGACATTTAAACCACTTGTATTTTCTCCATAAGCCGGGAGCATTCATTAAGACGATATGGCATGCTGTGAACCGAATTTCTAATACGGATTTGGTTTATCTTTAACCATTCTTCTACTAGCGCACTCCTTAACTCACGTAAGGTAGCTGCAGCTGGGAAGCGATGTTTAACGTATCTCCCGAGCTCGTCTCATAAATGCTCTATGGGATTTAAGTCCGGGCTACGAGCTGGCCATTCCATGTGGGTGATACCGACTTCTTGAATATACCTACGCATTGACCAAATGTGCACTATGTGGTCGAGCATTATCTTCCATAAAAGTAGAATTGAAAAAATAGAAAGGACCTTCAAGCTCATATCAGTCATCAAAGAACCGTCTTCTATAATCACTAACTCCATAGAAGTCTCTGAAGATATCCTAGCCAAGACCATTATTAACCATCCACCGAATGGCACCTTTTCTTCAAAACACGCTTGACGATAACGTTCACCTGGTCGTCTATATACTCTTCGTCTCCCATGGTATGAGAATATACAAAATCTGGACTCATCGGAAATCGTAACCCTGGACCAATTTTTATCTGCCCATCAGATGTGTTCTCGAGTAAATCGCAACCTGGCAACTCGATGTTCTCTGAGCAGTTTAGGGCCATTTGCTGGCCTATAAGGCTTTATATTAGCTTCGCGAAGGCTATTTCGGGCCTGAACAGCCGTGAGATGTCGATTTATGAATCGGTCTTTTCGTATAGTTGCACCTTAACCTGCCATTCCCTGGTCTTCTGAGGTTCATGCCGGTATCGCTGGAGTACTCTTTGGATAAAGACACACCTACTGTTTTAGCAGTACTTCGCTGATTCCTTCCTTCTTGTATCATGGTGATAATTCGTGTGCATTCTTCAGGAGATATTGACAATGTTGGTACACAAGCTATTGTGACCCAAAAAGTTGTTTATAATGATAGCTTAGATTGAAACAAAAGTTCAAAAACGCTAAAATCCATTATCATCATCCTTAGAGCCTACATAGGCCTCTCCCGAAGATCTCCACGACGACCGGTCCTGCGCCTCCCGCATCCAGTCCGATCCGTCAGCAATATCGGGCATCGTGCCCGGCCCACTGCCACTTAAGTGTTGCAATTCTACGGACTATGTCGGTAACTCTCGTTCTGTTGCGGATCACCTCATTACTGATTTGATCACGCAGTGAACCCCCAAGCAAAGCCCTCTCCATTGCCCTTTCAGTGACTTTGAACTTTCTTTCCTTTCATTGGCAACACACACGGTAGACTTTTATCTTGAGACACTGCGATATTTCGGACTAGAAGATTCTAGGTAGCTTCCCGAAAGCAACCCAGCCCAGTTGGATTTGACAATCGACCTCTTTCTTGAAGTTGGACCTACCTAACTGGATAGTTTGCTTCGAGAATAGAGTCTCCAATCTTTATAGGAGTCGGTACAACATGGGCATTAGACATGACTTTCGTATTTTCCGTGTTCATTTTAAGACCGACTTGCTCGGAGGCTCTGCCACGGTCTTCAAGCATTGTACTCAAGTCCTCCGCGGTCTTAGCCATGACTACTTAACTACGATATCATTAGCAAACCGAAAGAGTTTAATGTACTCACCATTGATGTTGATGCTTAGTCCTTTCCAGTCCAAAACCTTGAAGACATCCTCCAATTCAGCGGTGAACAGTGTCAGAGAGATAAAATGTAATACTCCTCTGTCTTCTGTATAACCTGCCGCAGCGTATATGTATGTGGTCTACAGTGCTGAAACCCTTTCGGAAACCGGCTTGTTTAGGAGGCTGGAAGTCATCAAACCTGCAAGCGAGTCATGACTCAGAAGTGGTCTGTAGTTTTTCTAAAGGTTGTTGTCACCATCTCACTTCTATGCCATGCCTGTGGCGTTTTTCCCTTGACTATGGTGGCATTAAATGACTTCTGAAAGGCCCTAAGGATCGGTTCTCCACCCGCATTCAGTAGCTCAGCCATTATTCCGTCATCGTTCGTCGCGTTAATGTTTTTAACTAGCTAAGCTAAAAAATATTATTTTATATAAAAAAAAATCTAAATCACATATTTTTCAATATCCAGAATTTCTTTATTTTTTACCTAGAGCTTGTTTAAATGAAACCTTTTTGAAATGAGCACCACTTATCTGTCTATAACATATTATTTGTAGATAACTTTGGAAAATATCGCGGTTTTTCTAAGTGACCCGTTATTTTTGCGGCCCTGTTTATTTTGACTTAACATATTCTAACACATACATACATAATTATACATGATACATTCATCATCACCATCTCAGCGTTAATCCCAGTCGCATCCGAAGCTTCTTTAGCTTTGGAGTCTTGCTGGGATCCGCTTTATAAGTATAACTGATGATTTTGGCTAAACTTCTATATTTTCCGTGAAGCGACTGTTGTCTGACCTCCACAATCCGAAGGCGACATCGAAGCATTGCAGTTAGACGAATTGTTGGACTTTTGAGGGCTCCAACAACCCGTAACGACTGCCATTAGATGTTCGTATGGCAACCGGGACCAACGGCTTTACGTGCTTTCTGAGGCACGACCAGACCAGTGCATATTTATATTCATGCATACAAATTTAATATTTGCACTGCACAAGGAACGAATCCACGCTCCTTGCGCAGCGGCCGCGTTCGCTACCGCTACGCCACGGAGGCTGTTAACTGAAATTTTAATCCTTAGCATATAGTGTATTATCGAAGTTCGGTTTTAATGATATATTACGGTTTTCCTGAAAAAATTTAAACATTCATGTCACGTTTTGTATGCAGTGAAATAAATTTAATTACTACTATAATTACAAACTGTGAATGTGCTACCGCTTTTGCACAACAAACTTTATTTTGAACCCGCGACCTTGCTACCTTATATTTCCATGTAGTTTATACGTATTTACATTTCTGTGATATTAATTGAATTGAGTTCCTAGTATTACTGCTTTACAGATTCGTATTATCCAAATGTCGAGGCAGTTTGTTAAAGACATTGCGATAATAATCAGAAAGCTGCAGTATTTCATTTCCACAAATGCCACCTGTTTAGACAACATCTTTACTAACTGAAGACCTTCTGACCATTTAATTATAAATGAGTTAGGCTCTGATCACTGTGGCCAGTTAGTTACTTTTCCTCAGAAAAGTGAAATAAGAGCTTAAAGAAAACTTGTGAGTTTTGTTCCCGTAAATGAAAATCGTTTAGAACAATTAAAAAATAATTTAATTGAAAAGCTACCGGGCTTGCCTTATCACACCAACCCGGATCATGCGTATAGTTTACTATTTAACCTGATTAATTGTGAATTTATGAAAGTTTTCACAAAAAAATAAACATTGCCTGTTAGGCGACCGGATTATATTTAGTGACTGGGCAACCCCATGTTTTTTAAAAGCAGAGAAAAAATGCATGAATTGTATCAGGAAAAAACATATAACCATAATGAAACTTTTCAAGAATTTGTTAAATTTTATTCAAAATCATTTAAAAGAGCCTGTTCCTCAGCAAAAGCCATACACATTAAAAATAAAATAAAACTTTCTGCAAATAAAATCAAAACAACTTGGGAAATTATAAATTCTGAAACTGGAAGAACCAAAGCACAAAATCGCGATTTCCATCTGAAAATTAACGATGAAGATGTAAAGGCGGACTTGGAGGTAGCGACTGAGTTTGAGATTTTTTTACTAATATTCCAATAATAACAACAAAATCTTTGTCTTCTTCCTCCACTTCTGCTTACGCCATACTCAGAATGTGACAAACACTTTGAATTTACATTTGTATCAGCTAAAGGCAATAGAGAATCTTTTAAGGATCATTGATGTAAAAAAAACTGCCGATCATTGGCGTTTTTCAGTCAGTATATACTGTAGCTTCAATAAAAGATGTCATCGCACCTTTCTTAGCAATTGTTTTTAATTTTTTATTTCCTGATTTGATGAAACTTAGCAAAGTAATTTCACTGGTCAAATCTGGTAGTACAACTGATTCCACGAATTTTCGGCCAATTTCGATATTACCAACTTTGAGCAAAATATTTGAAAAAATAATTTTGAAATGTTGTTGAGGCACTTTAACTTTCATAATTTATTGCACGTGAAACAATTTGGTTTTACAAAGACTACTTGAACGACCCTTTGTAAAAAATATGTAAAATATGTTCTTGAGCAACGCCACGCCTGCATCTGTGGAGATGCAGGCGTGGCGTTGCTAAAGAACATATTTGGGGCCTGGGAGGAATCGCAAGATGCTCTTGGTATTTTTTGTGATTTGTCCAAGGCGTTTGATTGCGTACATCATGATACTCTTATTAGAAAATTGTACCATTATGGTTTAAGGGACAGAGCTCTCGACCTTCCGACTTCTTATCTGAATAATCGAATTCAGAGGGTTCATGTTTATGGCAAGAGATCTGTAGGATCTGTGGTCACCATGGGCGTTCCGCAGGGCTCAATTCTAGGTCGTTTCTTGTTTTTAATTTATATTAATGACTTACTTCATTACATGAGGGATAATCACAATATAGTATTGTTCGCGGATGACACTTCTCTTATTTTCGACTCGTTCATGGGTCAATGTATACACTTTTACAACAAGCTTCCCATGGACATTCGAAACTTACCTTTTAAACGATTTAAAAACCATATAAAGGCCAAACTTTGCAAAAAGGGGTATTATAGAATCACATAATTATTTAGAAGACAAAAAAAGCTTGGGACTGAGCTCCGCTAATCATTGTTATTAAGCAATATGCGTAATTATAACGTACATTATTGTAAACATTTTCATTTTTAATGTCTGGACTTGAAAAAAGACGATGATCCCTGAGTTTGTTTCGGCTATTTCTTCTCAGATGTAGTTAGTTAGGAAATGCCGGCTTCATTTAGTAAAAAAAAAAAAAAAATATGACGTAAAAGTGATCAGTGATCCTGCTTGCTTAATAAACGATTTCATTTCATGTGACGACTTGATGAACAATAGTACTTCACCGATCCTGTCACCCTGGCAGAAGTCTTGTTCCTGACTTCTGCTTTGCCTTTCTGGACCACCTTGATCGAAGATGCGCAAGAGCAAAAGTGCTTAAAGGAAGGAAGTATTATGAAGAACCAGTAAGATACTAGTTCTTCAGATAATCTTGACCGTACTTCCGAGATTGTTCTGATAGCTGTGGAGTCTTGACTCCTCATAAGGAACTTACAACATGTTGCCCCCCTTGTCGCTACGACACTATGCGCTGGGAACCTTTCGGGGCCCCACTATTGAGTGTGGATGTCATGCCCTGCCATCTATCTGGTCCCATCTCCGTTCCATCATCGGACGACCCGTCGTACAGCCAGTTTCCACCCTTTCGTTGTTGACACCCAAACGATCCGACCGAAGCTCGTCTTTTATACCGCGTATATCGAGAGACTGGATCAATGGTGTTTCCGTCGGACTACAATTTAAGTGTCTTCAAGGCTAGAGTGAATAGGCTCTTAATAAACTAGCGCGTTTTACCATCAAAGATTGCATCACTGCTTACCATCAGGCAGGATTGCGGTCAAGCACAAGTTTATAATTTATAAAAAAAAAGGCAGGAGACGAGAAAGAGCAGTGGTGGCCTAGTTGTATCGGCCGCGACTTATAAGTTGTAGGTCGTTGGTTCGAACCCTGTCAGTCGCTTTACTTTGTATAAATTATTCAATAACCTCTGCTCTCAAAACTTTTTAGAGAAACTTGCATGTCCTAGAGCCAAAAAACATTTCGATGACATGTGACATCTACCAACCCGCGCTGGGCCCGGGTGGTAGATTCATCCAGATAAATCGCGTGGTAGATTTTTCTCATCGAGAAATAGGAAACATAGAAATAATTTAGTTCAAGGTAACCGATCCGCTATATCCACACAAACTCACAGCCCAAATCGTTTTATTTCCAATTCTGCAATAGTAGTGCACTAAACGGCTGTTATTTTGGCGAATTCCTCGCGATGATGTCCATGACCGTTTCGAGAGCTTTATGACCTATTTGAGCAATGAAATCATTACATAAATCTCTAAATAACTACCCTCTACAATACACCTCCGCCTATCTTTTTAAAGAGCACAGGCGTAGGTTTAAAGGTGTTTTGGCTAATGTAGGACCTACGAGGTCGTAGGTTTGAGTCCAGACAGGAGGTTTTGTTACCACAATCCACGCCATCTATCCTAAATATAAACGCGATGCCCTCCATACTATTAACTTCCAAAATATGCAGTATGATTAGTGCTTGTCAAAACAATGACTTAGATAAAGTACAATTCAACAAATTATAAGGTTTAGGAATCCATGGTATATATCATAAATGGACAACGTATTTTAATCGACATATTAACTAAATAGAACTGTTCCGATTCGAATAATACCTACCTTTCGATGCATCAAACCTAGAAGTTCTGCTTCGTGTTTTTAGTTTACATTAACGATCTTCTGAAGTACATTAGTGGGTTTTCTTTTTTATTCCATTCTTGCCTCATGCGAAACTGATAACCCTAGTTAGCGTGTTTTGTGTTGCAGTTTGTGTTTGTGAAAAATTAATTATTTTTATTGAGTGGTTTTAAATGAATGCTTCTTATATTTTATTTTATTCTTATACTTTCCTATTCTTTCCTTTCCTGTACTTCATTAAAACTATAGTATACTTTCTGTGTTAATATTATCATTAATTAAAAATTCATGTATATTGTTTAAATATTCATATTTTTTTAAATGTTTATTTTTTATTTTTGTCGAGGACTCTGTTACATATTTTTATAGAAATTACGTAGGGACTTTTAGAACGCATTTGCCAGTTTGGAATTTGGTGTATTTGAACTAAACCGGTGCCTGAGCGTGAGCTGTAATTGAGTGGTTAGCCATGTTTTGTGTCGAATTCCTGATGTGTTACGGACCAATACATAATATATGTATTTGTAATACTATGTAAATATTGCTAACGGTTGGAATACTACATGTATTTTAGTTAATAGGGTTTGATCAGTGCCAACGTTCTAGTTAATTTCTTTTGTAGAGTTTAAATGGATCTTTACCTTTTACACCGTAACTAAGCCATGCATTGGTATACATGCATAGTAGGTGGTGAGGGTAGTTACTTAGTTGTCTTTTTTAATTTTACGGAGATTTTATAAGAATTTTATAAATTTAGAACGGGATTTTTTGAATTTGTGTTTTCTAGTTTGTATGTACTTATATCTATTATAAGTCCAAAAAATGTAAATTTTTAAACAGCTTCCAATCAAAAGCCGTTAAAAATGATGTTTAAGTGTAGAAGAGTTTTCTCATACGGGTGAAATGCTACAAATTTAGTTTTTGTATAATATATATTTAATTATTTTTGTACACACATTAAAACACACATGGCCTTTTTTTGTTGGGATGGGAAATCATCAAATGACTTCTTCCGTTCTGGGCGGAAAGTCGTGTCAAACTTTTACTGACTAAAACAAACCCGTGTTTCATCACTTTTCTGTGCGGGGGCCAAGGCCACGGTTCTTTTTTAACCAACCCGCAAAGGGTTGCGGTTTGTTATAGATATTTAACTTGGTTTTAAGGTTATTTTTTGGGTCAGGGGACCCGGGAGGCATTGGTCTTCCTGGACCCCGTCACGATGTGCTGACATTTCTTTGAGGCGCGCGTGAAACACAGCGCGCCCTCGGCACGGACCTGGTCCTTACCGGGCGGCGAGCTGCCCATTGCTCACCGTACGCAGGCCCGCGCCTACGGTGGCTGGGAGTTCGATGTCGTCTCCCGACCAGGGCCTCTCCTGCGGCGGCTAGTGGCGTGAGGGCGCTGGGATTCCCGCTGCCTCACACACTCCGCCTCCTCCTTTGCTAGCATCACTGCGTCGCAGAAGGAGGTGACGGCTTGCCATGCACTCTCGCTCCGAACCATGGCCTGGACCAGGGTCGGACGCGAGAGATCGCCGCCGATCGCCACTACGAGGACACGGCGGTGCTCTACTCAAGCCGGGCAGATCTCCACCGTATGCTCCACCTCAGGGCGAACCACACAATGCTGACACCTTGGCGTTTCTTCCCTCCTTATACGGAACAGGAACCTCCCAAAACAACCGTGTCCGGTAAGGACCTGTGTCAGGCCGACCTCTCTAGCCACTCCTCAAAGAGGGGACTTACTGCCGCTATTGTGACGTGCCCAACACTAGGTTGCGACAATCGAGATCCCGCCGAGTTCTGTCCGCTGTACCGCGATTTCTCGCGGCAGCGGAGTAATGCCCCGGCGTTTTGCTTCCTCTCGCCACTCCCACATGTGGGCGAGGGCATTGGCCTCCAATCCCATGAAGGCAATCCAGCAAGGAGGCCCGCCGCCTCAGTGGAGACCTTACGGTATCCCCGGACAAACAAATAGGGCTTGCGGGCGGTGAGCAGTGGGCAACTCGCCGCCCGGTAAAGATCAGGCCCAAGTCGACGGCGCGTTGTGTTTCACGCGCGCCACAAAGAGATGTCAGCACATCGTGACGGGATCCACGAAGACTGACGCCTCTAGGGGCAGGGTTGCGGGTTGGTTAAAAAAGAAACCGTGGCCCTGGCGCATAGGCAAGTGAAGAAAAACGGGTGGGTTTTAGTCAGTAAAGGTTTTTTATCAACTTGTGCAATTACATATAATTATTTATTTATTTTATTTACAGTTCTTTTTTCCTTTGGCTTTTTTATTTGATATTAATTCCAGTTATTTTCTTTTTTTGTAATTTTTTTTTTTTTTGCCAGTAATGTCTTCAAAGTAATTCGAAAAATGGTGGCGATTTAGCGACTAAACTATATTCAATGTTTTCGTCCTCCATGGCGCAGCGGTCAACACCTGCCTATGACGTGGAGGCCCCGGGTTCGAACCCCGGCCAGGTCATGATAGAAAACGATCTTTTCCTGATTGGCCTGGGTCTTGGATGTTTATCTATATATGTATCTATTATAAATATAGTATCGTTGAGTTAGTATCCCATAACAAAAGTCTCGAACTTACTTTGAGGCTAGCTCAATCTGTGTGATTTGTCCGTATATATTTATTTATTTATTTTATGTTCGACTTTGATAAAGAGATAGGAGCTATGCAATAGCTTAAAAATGACGTCATTTTTGTGATCAGCGCCCCCGAAAACCCACGTCACGACACCCTTGTCAAAAAATCATAGAACATGGTGTCGTCCGTCTTGGATTTCGAAAATGACGTCATTTTCGTGATCAGAACCCCAGAAAACCCCCGTCGCTACACCCAAATCAAAGTATCATGAAATTTGATATTGGCCATCTTGGATTTCAAAAAGGATGTCATTTTGGTGATCAGCACTCCCGAGAACCGTTTCACGATACCTATGTCAGAATATCATTAAATTTGATGTCGGTCGTCTTGGATTTAAAAAATGACGTCAATTTTCGTTATCAGCACCCCCAAAAGCCCTAGTTACGACACCCATGTCAAAATATCATGAAATTTGATGTCGGCCATCTTGGATTTCAAAAATGGTGTCATTTTGGTGATCACCACCCCCGAAAACCCCTTTCACGACACCCATGTCAAAATATCTTAAAATTTATGTCGGCCGTCGTGGATTTCAAAAACTCGCACACCGAGGGTTCCACTGTACAAACGTAGCGGTTTACAATTTATGACGTACTAGCTTTCCGCCAGCGGCTTCGCCCGCGTGGAGTTCGGTTATATCGCGCTGTTTAAATTCCCCTCGGGAATATAAACAGCGCGCAACATTATGTTCTTTCTCGGGGTCTAAAGATTGTCAGTGCCAAACTTCATCAAAATCGGTTGAGAGGTTTAGGCGGGAAAGCGTAACAGACAGACAGAGTTACTTTCGCATTTATAATACTAGCATTGATTTAGAATTTTTCACAGTTTAGAGGCAATTAGATTTAAGAAGTGTTTAATACAAAGACATTAATCTTAAATCTCTTTGGTTTGATATGAATTTCAACTTTAATATCTCTACGCGTTCATGTGAAAAAGGGTAGGTAGTAACTTTATAATTATTAAAAAAATATTTTATGTCATGTAAGCAAAAACAATCCATACTATCCATACTAATTTTATAAATGCGAAAGTAACTCTGTCTGTCTGTCTGTCTGTCTGTCTGTCTGTTACGCTTTCCCGCTTAAACCTCTCAACCGATTTTGATGAAATTTGGCACAGACAATCTTTAGACCCTGAGAAAGAACATAGGCTACCTTTTATCCCGGAAAAGTTTGATGTTCCCGAGGGAAATCTAAAAAGCGCGATATAACCGAACTCCACGCGGGCGAAGCCGCGGGCGGAAAGCTAGTATTTTAATATTTTATGTAACTTCAAATTTATCATTTTCACAATTTTTCCTTTATCTGTCTGTACCGTTATATAACCTACCTGTATATAACGTTGCTTCGTGCCGAATTTCAAGATTCTGAGTTCACGGGAAGTACCTTGTAGGTTTTGATTCCCTAGCGTGTGACGGAAATTCGTCTAAGGTGTCGGTATAAACTGCTGTATCTTTTGATTGCTTTAACTTAGAAGTATGATTTTTTCACTGCTTAAAGGGACAATAAACCTAGGTATTCATACTAATATTATAAATGCGAAAGTAACTTTGTCTGTCTGTCTGTCTGTCTGTCAAATTTATCATTTTCACCATTTTTCCTTTATCTGTCTGTACTATAATATAACGTTGCTTCGTGCCGAATTTCAAGATTCTGAGTTCACGGGAAGTACCTTGTAGGTTTTGATTCCCTAGCGTGTGACGGAAATTCGTCTAAGGTGTCGGTATAAACTGCTGTATCTTTTGATTGCTTTAACTTAGAAGTATGAGTTTTTCACTGCTTAAAGGGACAATAAACCTAGGTATTTGGTATAAATTTCAATTTGATACCTTTATTAGTTCGTGACAAATAAGGTAGTAAGTTTCATTTTATTAAAATATGTTTATTATATTATATAACTAAAAAAATGTGATTTTGCAATTTTTCCTATATTTGCATTATATGACAATCCTTCATGCCAAATTTCAAGATTCTGAGTTTACGGGAAGTATCCTGTAGGTTTGGATTCCTTTGCGAATGTCGAAAATTTGTTGTCAATAGACCTAGGTATTTGGTATAAATTTCAATTTGATAACTTTATTCGTTCGTGAGAAATAAGGTAGTAAGTTCCATTTTATTAAAATATGTTTATTATACTTATTATATAACTAAAAAAATGTGATTTTCGCTATTTTTCCTATATTTGCATTATATGACAATCCTTCATGCCAAATTTCAAGATTCTGAGTTTACGGGAAGTATCCTGTAGGTTTTGATTCCTTTGCGAGTGTAGAAAATTTGTTGAAAATATCGACATATCGGCTGTATCTTTTGATTGGCTTGGCTTAGAAGTTTGATAATTTCACAGCGTAAAGGGACAATAGACCTAGGTATTTTGTATAAATTTCAATTTGATAACTTTATTCGTTCGTGAGAAATAAGGTAGTAAGTTCCATTTTATTAACATATATTTATTAAATTTCATCGCTTCATTTTTCAGATAATATTTACAATGTAGTATCCTAATTCTACAGGTGATTTTGCACGCTTTTAAAGACACTCAATTGACGAATGTCAGATTTTAAAAACACCTTTCATTTTTTTTTTTTTTTTCACTACCGACCCGTTGGTGGTCGGTCCGTTCGCTCTGAGCTCATTCCTTTTTCGTGCACGGTGACGACTGCACGCGTCTACTAACAAGTTCGTGATAATGCCGAAATAATGCACAAACGTAGTGTGGATGAAAAAATTTTACGCTACCAGCGCAAAATCAGGAAACTTCGCGAACGTCACGCTGGAAAACGTCGCAAAGTGCGTACTATTTCAAGCGGTTCGTCTGATAACGAAGGTAAGTGTTATTTTAAATTTTAACCACAGTTTTTTAATTAATAATAGGGATTGACTGCGAGTCAATAACTATTTTACTATTTGCATTGGGGTTGACTGCGAGTCTCCAACAATGTTGTAAAAATCCCATCGGGGCTGACTGCGAGTCTTCAACGATGTGTGATTATTATAAAAACTGTTAAATTGTTTCTACAATATTAAGAAACAACATCGGGGTAGACTGCGAGTCTACAACGATTGGAGAACATTTCTCCTACGTATAGAAATCCAAATGAAAGTGTTTTATACACATTTTAAAATCTGGAATTCTTTCAAAGTACCGACAATGTAGTCGAGACGACTGCAGAGATGCACAACTCTGACGTTGACGTTCCGGCAACGGAAACTTTGTCAACCACATCTCCGATACCTGGATCCGACGAGATCCTCATAGATCCGCCACCCGGAGAACTGAACTCCGTAACACCAGATTTAGACGTAGAACCGAATTTTTGAAAGCTTTGGATGAGTCTACTAGTGACAATCCAAAATTTGGTGATAAGATCCATGAAAATCTTGCCAAACTATGGCTGCCTTTGCTAAAAAAGGATTTTACAAAAAAAAAAAATCTTTTATTAAAAGATAATTCAATACCTGACAACTGCAGGTTATTGCAAGCGTCAAAGCTTTATGCTGACACATCTGCAGCAGTCCTGGATATGGTCAGAAATAGAGATAAGTTGTTAAAAAATCATTAGCAACAACTTGGATGCCATTAATAGAGCGCTAAACTTACTCTTAAGCGGGGACGAGAAGAAACACTCCATCCAACACCTCGGCAATGCATGCCGAATTCTTTCGGATCTGCATTATATAAATACCAGTAGCCGCATTAAGCTGTTACCCCAACTTTGGATAAGTTTTCTGCATGTTATCCAAGATGCTGAAAGGCATAAAACTCTTTTTGGCAATTAATTATCCTATAATATAAAATCTGCCAAGGAAATCGAGGAGTATGTACTGTTAATTAAGAAAGCCTGTAACTAGGAAAGCTGGCTACTCCCCATGCGAGCCGTCGCCCTACCTCGAATTCTGTAAACTGGTCAGCCCCTGCCCGATACCAGACGAGGAGGGAAAAAATCGACCACTCAGAATCGGCGCCAGTACCCGAACTCGACACAGTAACCGACCAAGTCGTCGTTCGTTAACAAGAGTCTGGAATCTGTGCCCCAGTAGCTCAGGCACATGCAGGAAGACTTGGTACTTTCTTAAACTGTTGCCTAAAAATTACTTCTAATGATGTAGTCTTAGATTGGATACAAAATGGTCTTTTGATTCTTTTTCTCGAGAATTTTGTTAAACATATCCTCTGGACAATGTTTTTTCAACCACCGAACAACGAGAAATGTCAATTGAAATAAACAAGTTAGCTGTACTCGGAGCTGTTAAGGAATGCTCATCGAGTAAAGACCAATTTATATCCAAAATATTTCTTGCGCCAAAATCTAATGGTGGCAAACGGTTTATACTTAACTTAAAACCGTTAAACAAGTGCATCTCAAACTCTCAAACTCTCATTTTAAAATGGAAGGTTATCGAACAGCTTCAAAGTTGATACCCAAAAATGGTTATTTAGCTACTATCGATTTGATTACCTTGTTGTACCTGTACATAAGGAACATAGCAAGTACTTGCGTTTTCGCAGTAAAAATCTCCAAAATAAAGTTGTTACCTATGAGTTTACCGCTATGCCCCATGGTCTTTGTTTAGCTCCCAGAGTTTTCACAATAATAATGGAGAGGTAATGACACATTTAAGAAATCTGTAGTATATTTAGGTGACATCATGTGTATCGGGAACACATACGACAAATGTACAGTCAAGACCAAAAGTCGAGTTGCAATCTCACAAAACTATGGCCAAGCAATACTAGTTGTAGTTACGACCTTCTTCTATAATAAAGTTTGATACACACTCATACACTTGCTGCCCGCTTATGATTGTTAGGTACTACTTACTAATTTCAACGTCTACAGTAAGTGTTTCAATGGCCTAACGGTTTTCGCCTTGATAGGCGTTCAAGGTGGTTCGAGTTCGAATCTAATAACTTACAAAAATATTTTTTAAATGTTTATTGGTGTGTTATGAATGCTGACAACAAAAATATCTAAAAATACCGATCTGCAACTTAAAGATGATACTTTCTTTTAAGATTTTTTTTATATTAGAGTCATTATAAAAAGATGACGGTAGACTTAAAAGAATCTGAATCACTACTTCACAAAAAATATTCCGCTACCTACAATAACTATTATTAGCTACAATAACTCAAATAATATTACTTAGCTGTTGTTGGTTGGTGAACATATAGTTACCAGTTTGTGTTATTAGTTTTACTTTTTAATCAATATGCAGGCATATGCAGCAATATATCTCAAATATCATATGAAACCGGCTTTTGTGTAAGTTGTTTTTATTATTATTTATGTAAGGTGCAAACCAATCGCTTGTAAGTGCAAGTGTGTAATAAAATTGTTATTGTTTTAGAGAAATACTGTAAGCCGTTGGAGGTCAAGGTCAAGAGGTTGGAGGACGAAGGTAGCTGTCGAGACAAGTGAAACGAAACGACAATATTTACCGTTGAATAAACTTTTAAATCGTGCGAAGAAGATAGGTTGCATTTGTGGTTTAAAAATAAATTGGCGAGGCTGGTGGAGTCTTATCGAGCTAAACAAAAAAAAAACTATTTATAACAAAAACAGTGCAGAAGTGTCCTACAGAGTGTTTTAAATATATACCAATAAATATCTTAATAACGGACTCTAAACCATCTCTAAAGTAATTTAGCTAAGTGACAGTAATATGTTCGGTTGGCTTAATGGCTAACAGATGTCGCCTTTTGCAATTTCAATACAAATTACTTTTGGTAAATTATAAAAACAATAATTTCGGAATTCGATAAGAAATAAGTTCGTTTACTTTTGAACTAAGAAAGCGCTTGAAGATTATAATCTCATGCCATCAAACTCCGAAAAAAGTCACTACAGGATGGCAGCATTAGTACCATGCTATACACGCAAAAAAATATAAATGTAATAAGCACTATTATGTGTTCTAAGTATAGATTATTTTATGATTGCAATAATATTCAGGTTAAGCTTCAATCCTCTTTTCTTTAAGAAAATGAATAATTAAGCTATAACCTCTTTAATCATAATATACGTATAATATTATAATTTTCATATCTAATAACCAAAAATGTTTTTTGTATTTTTTACCATAGCAATATCATAAGTTTGTCAAGGATTACTTTTATATAAAATATTACAATGCTGCCGTTTCAACGTTTGTTTCATTTGTTAGTATAAGTATATCTATACCGAATAATATATAACTTTATAATATATTGCATTATAATATGCTTATTTTTTTATTTTTATATATTTTTTATTATATTACCCCTATAGTAAACTAAAACATATAATAAAACCCTTTTTTGGGATAAATATTTAATAAATTTTCCTATTTGTTTAAATATTATTTGCAAACATTTTTACTTTAAAATACAAATCAATTATCATAATTTTAAATTATATGAAACAACAAAAAGAGTTGCCTATAATAAGGATCGAACCCACAATCGCTCGCTTTTGATAGCACCATTGTTAAGTGCGGCCGCTAACTCAACTTCAAATGAAGTAACGAAATTTTGCATTACTATAGAGAAAGACGAAGACTGCGATAAAAAAAATAATGCGGTAGTGTGCGTGGCCGGATTAGCGCAGGCGACAGTAGTCTTTAGGGTGGAAATGGACTTCTACAGCTGATAGTACTTCCAACATAAATGAGAGGAGTACTGCATTCGTTTGGTTTTGTCATAAACTTTGGTAAAAGTGTTCTACAGCCAAAACAATCTCGTAAATTCTTAGGTTTCTGTTTTGATGAAAAAAGTTTTAAAATATCCCTCCCAGACGAGAAACGTAAAAGTATTGGACAACTTGTATATAATAAAAAAAAAATAATAATAATACCTCTACCTACATGTATGATTCGCGAATTCGCGAAGTTAATTGGAACTTTGATTGCCTCTTGTCCTGCCGTTAAATGTGGTTGGTTGTACATACACCAGTACATTGAAACGTCAAAAATATTTAGCGTTATTAAAAGACAGCAGTTTTGACAGTAAATTTAAACCTTCAAATATAATTGTAGAAGACCTTAGATGGTGGGCAAATGCTATAACCACAATTAAAAATCCAAGGAGGTATTTTAATCACAAATTAGAGATTTACACAGACGCTTCGAAAACAGTTTGGGGCGCCGTGTGCCATACAAAACATGCCCACGGAAAATTTTCTATTGAGGAGCTTAAACTCCATATAAATTATTTGGAGCTCTTAGCTGGTTATTTACATAGGTTTGAAAAGTTTTTGCGCACAATGAAAATAACTGCCTAATAGTTTTATGGGGCAATAACACTACAGCACTTAGCTATGTGATTTGTATGGGGGGAATACAATTTCCCCACCTAAATAACATAGTTCGATTAATTTGGTAGTGGTGTGAGAGTCGGAACATTTTGATTTATGCATCGTACGTCAATAGTAAAAACAATCACGCTGACGCTGATTCTAGAATAAGAAATTTTGGTACCGAGTGGGAGCTATCCGATTCTGTTTTTCGTACGACAGTGACTAAGTTTGGTGAACCACATCTTGACTTGTTTGCTTCTCGCACCAATGCAAATAGCCCTTTTGTCTCATGGAAACCTGATCCAGATGCAATAGCTGTAGATTCGTTTACCATAAGTTGGCATAATATTTACTTTTACGCATTTCCACCCTTTTCTGTAATTTTAAAATGCTTAAGAAAAATCATAGATGAATAGGCGGACGGAATTCTCATGTTTCCATACTGGTCCTCGCAAGTATGGTTTCCTTTGCTGAAAACTTTGTTAGCTTCTGAAATTTTCACTAAAATCACCCCCTATATTAGAGCCTTACCCTGGCTGCGGCGAGGCTCTGCAGCAAGCCTTTACTCGGCGAGACGCACCACCAGAATCCTTCAGACTGAGGTTAACATCAGTCTCTGGTAGTATAACAAAACAATATAACGTTACATACCTATAAGTTGTGGTGGCAGTTTTGTGAACACCTGACGGCGTCGTTGATTTATTTAGTCTTTTTAAGGCATTTCTGCCCATTTAGTCTTCACTATACTCGATTTTGGCTTTTCTTGCTGAGCAATTCAACACCGGGTCTTCATATGGAACTCTGAATTCCCACCGCACAGCCCTGTCGTTACTTTTGATAATAATATAATAAGGCTCCCATGATTGCGTGAAACGGTTTACGAAGGGTGCATATTAGTTTAAACCTACTAGACCCAAATATACTTATACTTGGGACCCACAGCTTGTTCTCAATTACGTCGCGGAACGGTTTCCAAATTTATCGCTTAGTCCAAAAAAAAAAAAAAAAATATTTTGTTAGCCTTATGCACTGCTCATGGAGTCCAAACATTGTCATTAATTAAACTTGAAAACAATATCATTTTCGACAAATCATGCAAAAATTATGATCAGACGTAAATAAAACTTCGGTCGGAAATGATTTTGTTTATGTGACGAAATTTCAAATAACTATCAAAAACTTTTATCTCTAAACAGCTACATTGTAAATATTATCTGAAAAATGAAGCGATGAAATATAATATACGATCAAATGAACTTCCCAAGTGAAGTTCGATCATTATTATATGAATCGCTTCATTTGAAGATAATTAATTACCCACCCACCCATGATAAAAAGTTTTATTAGTTTTTACTCTAAAAATAATGAGCTCAGAGCGAACGGACCGACCACCAACGGGTCGGTAGTGAAAAAAAAAAAAACGAAAGGTGTTTTTAAAATCTGACATTCGTCAATTGAGTGTCTTTAAAAGCGTGCAAATTCACCTGTAGAATTAGGATACTACATTGTAAATATTATCTTCAAATGAAGCGATTCATATAATAATGATCGAACTTCACTTGGGAAGTTCATTTGATCGTATATTATATTATATAACTAAAAAAAGTGATTTTCGCAATTTTTCCTATATTTGCATTATATGACAATGCTTCATGCCAATTTTCAAGATTCTGAGTTTACGGGAAGTATCCTGTAGGTTTTGATTCCTTTGCGAGTGTCGAAAATTTGTTGAAAATATCGACATAATCGACTGTATCTTTTGATTGGCTTGGCTTAGAAGTTGGATATTTTCACAGCTTAAAGGGACAATAGACCCGAGTATTTCATGTGAATTTCAGCTTGATACGTCCATGCGTTCTTGAGATAAAGGGTCTTGACAGACAGACAGACAGGCACACAGACAGACAGACAGACAGACAGACGGACAACAAAGTGATCCTATAAGGGTTCCGTTTTTTCATTTTGAGGTACGGAACCCTAAAAATGGTGTCATTTTAGTGATCTGCACCCGCGAAAACACCTGTCACGACACCTATGTTGAAATATCATAAAATTGGTGTCGGCCACCTCGTAACGAACTATTTTGTATTTTATAATTATACATCTTATAGAAGACCTATTTCAGAGTCAACATCATCATCATCATCATTTCAGCCGAAAGACGTCCACTGCTGGACATAGGCCTAACCCAAGGTTCTCCACGACGACCGGTCCTGCGCCTCCCGTATCCAGCGGTTTCCCGCGACCTTCACCAGGTCGTCGGTCCACCTTGTCGGGGGCCTACCCACGCTACGTCTTCCGGTGCGTGGTCGCCACTCGAGAACCCGTCGGGCATCGGTCCTACGGGCAATGTGTCCAGCCCACTGCCACTTTAGTATTGCAATTCTTCGGGCTATGTCGGTTACTCTCGTTCTTCTGCGGATCTCCCCATTCCTGATTCGATCGCGCAGTGAAACCCCAAGCATAGCCCTCTCCATTGCCCTTTGAGTGACTTATTTCAGAGTGTCATTGGCTAAATGCACAAACGATGCGAAGCCAAAGAAGAAAGAAATAAATAAATAGTTTGTAACAATCCCAACACGTGACATTGCCTAAATGCACAAACCGTCCGAAACCAAAGAAAAAAAAAGTTTAGCACAACGCGACAATCATTAGCTTGTCAAATGTGTAGAACTGAATTCGCGCCCTGCAATAAATAAGCACGCTCTTTTTGTAAATCAATAAATTGTTATCAAAAGATGTAGTCGCCTGTCGCACGCACACAAACACACCATGCTGAATACTGCCAAACTGAAACGATGTTTGACGATATACGCCTTTCAACACTGATTATTATTAAGAATTTCTGGATTCGGTCTCCACGCTCAAGGCCCGCGATAGAAGCTATGCAATAGCTTAAAAAAAGGGATATAACAAAATTATAATCTACAAAGGTAGACCTGAGAAAACAGAAGTTAGGTTAGTAGGTACCTACTTAAATAAATAATTATACTAAAATATGCACATATACAATATACAAAGAAAACCCCGTCGGATACATAAGGATAAAAAAGAATATGATGTTTTGTTTAAACAAATAGAAACATTAAAAAGGAGAAGCAAGTTTATAAAGCTACCACCCGGAAACAAAAATTCAGATTCAGGGCGAATCTATATCCGTCCTTCCGGAAGTGAGATACGTACCACCCGCCGCCCTCTGTCTAAAATAGTATAAAACCTGGACACAGCATTTGAACTGAGAACTCGTATTAGTGATTCTATTTCACGAGATAACTATCGACTCTCAGGATAACCGAGTCCTCCATGTCGGCCAAAAAGTACGCACATAATAAATATCTTTTGCTAAACGACACTACCCATTTCTAAGCGCCCATTACTTATAATACTGAAGTAGTAACAACCTTAAGATTTTGCATTGTTAAACTAAAATTAAAGAATGCTATTTTAAATCTTTTTAAAAATCGCATTTTATAGGAATGATTTTAGTGAAATTAAAGTAATTCTTTTAACTCTTCACTTTACCTAGTAATACCTACTATAATCGCAATAAACAAAACAGCATATCTACCATATTCGTCACTCTAAACACATTCCCACTCACATACACTCACCACACATTTTTTTCATACTATATTTGCGCATAATTGTCCCCATAAATAATAAAATACATACCACTTACTTATCTGGAATCTGTATAATGAACGTATGGATGACCGCTGTAACACAGGTTCCACTTAACAAACTTGGTCAAATCGCTGTGCACCTGTAAATCCTACGCTGTAAATGCTATGGATACCTGTTTTGTACATTACTTACGAAAAGAAATAAAACTACAAAATTCTTCATTAAAATAATTTAATGAAGAATTTTGTAGTTTTATTTCTTTCCGGTTCCCGGCTCCGGTTTTCCGGTTCAAGATACACATTCAACCTTGAATGTGTATCTTGAACCGGAAAATGTAAAAAAATTAATTCCAGAAACTCAACCAACACACGTGGAACGAAAAACAAACCGAATCATCATCATCATCATTTCAGCCGAAAGACGTCCACTGCTGGACATAGGCCTACCCCAACGTTCTCCACGACGACCGGTCCTGCGCCTCCCGCATCCAGCGGTTTCCTGCGACCTTCACCAGGTCGTCGGCCACCTTGTCGGGGGCCTACCCACGCTACGTCTTCTATCACTATAGTGGCAGTGGGCTGGACACATTGCCCGTAGCACCAATGCCCAATGGGGCCGACGGGTTCGCGAGTGGCGACCACGCACCGGAAGACGTAGCGTGGGAAGTTTATAATTAAAATCGAGTTAAGAGTTTATTATATCCATCTCATTTTTAAGAGAAAAGTAAATACAAATATTTTTTTGTTTACGGTAGCAGAGCGGCAATGGTCCATTGATTAAACTTGTAGTAGTGTATGCGATTAAACTATGTACTAAGTGACTTTCTCTATATTTAATTTTACACTCGACTGAGGGAACCTGAAAACGAAGAAATATTTTTTTGGAGTTTACTCCTTAAGAATCGATTTTCATATATAAGGCGCCCGGTATGAGAAAAATCCGAGGGGTAAAACCTACTAAAGAGTAACGAATTTTAAGCGTTTCTATTTTAGTGCGCACCTTCGGTGCGCAACTTTCTAATCTGGCTGTGAGTGTATTAAGACGTACATAGGATATGCTGTATAGGCGACTATACCTATATACTATATGTTATTGGGCTTGATTAAAAGATTTAATGAAAATAATTGAATGATAAATTAAAAAATAAATATATTATTAAAAAAATATAATAAAAAAAATAATAATAAATTATTATTAATAAAAAAATAATAATAAATAAAGAAATGTTAATTACTTAAAAATAATTAAAAAACTAATTATTAAAATTAAAAATTAATTATTATTATTATTATTTAAATTAATTATTAATTAAAAAATAATAATAAATTATTATTAATTAATTTTTATTTATTTATTTTTTATTATTATTTTATTAATATAAATAATAATTATAATTTTTTTATTTATTAAACTTTTTTTGCGTTACTCGTACTTAAGGAGTAAACTCCAGCGCCCTGGGATCTCGAGGCCCGAGCCCTCGCGTCGCTTTACAAGTGGCGCGGGGAGGCCCGAGAGCGGGGCGAAAGATCGTTTCTGCCGAGAGTGATGGAGGCGAAGCGGTCCGAGCTCCGCCAAGTCCTGGTGGCGGAGTGGCGAGAGAGACTTGCGCAACCCAGCGCAGGGCACGCCGTCATAGCGGCGGTAAGACCCTGCATGGAGGAGTGGATCGACCGGAAACGGCATGGGGCGCTCACCTTCCGTGCGACGCAGGTGCTGACCGGACACGGGTGTTTCGGCAGTTACCTGTGTCGTATCGGTCGGGAGCCGACACCGGCGTGCCATCACTGCGGTGGCGGGGCAGAGGACACGGCGCGGCACACCCTAGAGGAGTGTCCAGCGTGGGACGAGCAGCGCCGTGCGCTCACCGCAGCGATCGGTGGAAATGACCTGTCGCTGCCGGCCGTGGTCAGAGCCATGATCGACAGCGAGGGGTCATGGGACGCGGTCGTCTCCTTCTGCGAGGAGATAATCTCCGCGAAGGAGACGGCCGAACGGGAGAGGGAGGCACTGAGCACTCTCCCGTCCCGCCGACGGCGCGCTGGCCGGAGGAGGAGGGAAGCCGAGGTTAATCCGCTTCCTCCATAACGAGAGACCGACGGGCCGAGGACCGGGGGAGTCCGTTGCCCGTCGCTAGGGCCGGAGTAGGCGTGTAGTGGCTGTTCCTACACGCCTACCTGATGGAAGGAGGGGGGGAAGAGTGGCCCGCCGATCTCGCGCGCGGCGGGTCAAGGCCTGCCGGGGATGCGGCGTTATAGCAAACTAGAACCCGCACCCCTGGCCATATTCAAGAAGAGGAACGCTCCAGTGGTTTTAGCCAGTGAGAGCCCGGCACACCCTCCGTCGACCCCCAGACGGAGGACGGTCTGGTAGAGATTTCCAATGGATGAACAAAAAAAAAAAAACAGGCGTAAACTCCAGTCGTGCGTCGGAACTGACACACACACTTTTTTATTATTATAAATATTATTTCAAATGCTGCGGTAAGATTACCGTGACAATAAGACTTGCGGGGTTCAATATCACCAAACACACACAGTTGCTTTTTTGTATGGAGACCTCTTTAATTAGCAACATTTAAAAATATACGTTCTGTTAAAACTGTCTACCTCATATCTAATCTGAAAGTATTAAAGCGGTTTCTGGACTCAAGTTGACCCAAGCAAGGAAAACCTGTTCAGATTTAGAATACAGTTCAGATATGGAACAATTTTTTAGGGAAATTCCGCCGACAAAAATATGGCCTTTAAATCACAGAAACATTGCATTGGAGCTATATTTGGTTTAAAATCAATTTGACTCATGAACGGTAATCATGAGACACAATGCGCTTACAGATAAAGAGACGGTCCCACCGTATAACTTGTTGAAACTGGTTTAATTCGTAGGTAAACCTGATTCGTTATTTCAAGGTTAAATAGTGCAGTTCACTGAAGCTTCATTTAATTGTTATAATATTAACCGAAGAGCTACGTCGGAATTATTACAGTAATAACTCTATTCTGTTAGTTTAGTACATCTCTATTAATTATATTAACTGATAAATCTGATTTGTATAGTTAGCCTCTAATATTCCCACTCCTACTGCTGGGAAAAATGCATGCATGTCAGATTTTTAGTGCCGCGACACATCTGCGGAACGTACGGCGCCGAAATTTCGGCTAAATACGCTCGCAGTGTATTTCAAGTACTGCTTTGACACATCTGCCGAAGTTACGCCGGGTTCGGCGTAGGGCCTAACCTTCCTTCGGGCGGCTTTTTCATCATCATCATTTCAGCCGAAAGACGTCCACTGCTGGACATAGGCCTCCCCCAAGGTTCTCCACGACGACCGGTCCTGCGCCTCCCGCATCGAGCGGTTTCCCGCGACCTTCACCAGGTCGTCGGTCCACCTTGTCGGGGGCCTACCCACGCTACGTCTTCCGGTGCGTGGTCGCCACTCGAGAACCCGTCGGCCCTTCGAGCATCGATCCTACGGGCAATTCAAATTTTTAAATAAAAAATTCGCAAATCAGCGTGGGAGTGGTTTGTAGTGAGTTCACTCTGAATTGAATATACACGATAACATACACGCTAATAGACAGGTAATAATAATAATAATATAGCCTTTTAATCAGATCTTAGTACAATAGATAACTTAACTTAGTACAGTAGATTTTTAAATTTAAGTATATAAATAATTAACATTAAAATCTTAAACTTAATAATCTTAATCTTAAGCTAATATTTGTTGCTTGCTTATCTTTCCTAGATCTGTTTGCCAGTCGGCAAAGGCCTCCTCCAACCTTTTCCATTCCTTTCTTTCTTGAGCCACTCTGTTCCATGTGACTCCTGCCACTTGTCTGATGTCATCATCCCACCTTTTCTGTGGTCGGCCTCTGTTCCTTTTGCCTTCCCTTGGGTACCACCATGTCACCCTTTTGCTCCATTTGTCATGTCCTCTTACCAAGTGACCAGCCCATCGCCATTTAAGTCTTTTGATTTTGTTTATTACATCAGTAGTTTTTGTTTTGTTTCTAATGACGATATTTTTTAATCTGTCAGACTTTTTGATATTTAGCATGCTCCTTTCCATTGAATACTGGCAAGTTGCTAGTTTGTTTAAGGTCCCCAGATTTAAGGCCCATGATTGACACCCGTACGTTAGGATAGGTAGTATGCAGGTGTTAAACAGTTTGCTTTTTAGGTTTATATGGAGCTCTCTATCTTTCATCGACATTTAATAGACAGGTAAAACGTTTTATTTAAAAAAAAAATGATTCTTCACAATATCCTACTAATATTAAGAACGAGAAATTTTGCATGTTTGTGCCTCTTACGCGCAGAACTTTCACTAAAAGCCATTGGATTAGATTTGGTACACACCTGCTTTATAACCAGGATCAATATAGGTAATAGTTTTTATTCGTATATTTCCACGAGTCAAAACTTACGCGGATGAAACTGCAGAGCGCAGGCGTGGGTAAAAATATATCTATCGGGTTTTATCCAAGAACTTCTAGATAACTACATGCGGAGTAATATTGTGAACATTCATTGCGTTACTTACGTTTTTCTTCAGAATCAGAATCATTATTTGTAAACATAGGTTAAAGTGTGAGGTGTTACAGATAAAAAATATACATCTGCTATGACTTGCCCAGAGGCGTACAAATACACATACTAATTGACATTGTAAATCCTATGTAAACTTATCATAAATAAATAACAATATAAAAGACAATATCAGGCGCATGCATAAATATAACCCAATTGCAATAAAATGTTCAATGGATACCTTAAATTTTATCTTTAGTTTGAAATTATTAATCAAGTACTAATCTGCCGGAAAAAAGATTCATGCACAGTGTAATATGGCCTGTCAACTAAATAGTCACTTAGCTTTTTCTTTAAAAAAAAAAATTTTTAATTTCATATTCTTAGCTTGTTTTTAACAATCTAAATGGACTCGGCCTAGAATCAGCCTCAGCTGCGGTACACATTATTAAGTGTGCCATAATTTTTGATTACCATCACATCATCACATTTACACTCCAAGGTAAACAACCGGCAACCGGGCTTCGAAGGACGCTGAACGATCTCCGGCCACCATAGGAAAGACCAAGTTGACGACGAAATTGGGGCGGTGTCGTCGCTCGAGAGCTAAGGTTCAAGGAGGGGACATGCAGTATGTGCGTCTTAGTGGTGGTCTGTGCGGTCGTGGTATCAGGTGCACTTGGTGATGGCGCCCGCTAGGGATGGTGAGCTGATACCAGACGGGGCTGCGGCGAATGTAGTAGTATATCCCTGGCCCCCGTCTCATGGTACTCGAAGAAATATAATAATAATAATATAATATCAGAAATCAGTAATATTTTATTTGTGATACATAGTCAAATAAACAAATCACATAACGTTATCAAAATGAACTCAAAACAGTTAGTTAAATTAATGTCAAAATAATTTGGTTTTTAATGGTTTAAAGTCAAAGAAACAAATTACACTATTATATCAAAAATTACAAATATACAATGTCAACATTTATCCAATAAAAAGTCTGATAACATTTGGACACAGCACACTTCTTAGTTTTAGTTTAAATGTATTAATTAACAGGCTAATTCCTTAGCTCTTTTCGCAATTAATTACATATAACTGGTGCCATGTGAAATGCGTCTCTTTGGGTCCGATTGAAAGCTACACAGATGTTAAGTTAAATAAATGAGGATTTTCTTTAACGAAAGCCGCTACTTCAAATATATATAAAATTAGTGACGGTAGTGATAGAATGTTGTACTTTATAAAGAAAAGCACACAGCTCTCTGTTAATTTTAAACCAAGCATAGCTCGAATGCAACGTTTCTGTGATTTTAAAGGCAATATCTTTGTCGTGGTGGTCGTGGTGGCCTAGTGGTTAAAACACCAGCCTCTCAAGTATGGTTCGATTCCAAGTCAGGCAAGTACCAATGTAACTTTTCTAAAGTTATATGTACTTTCTAAGTATATCTTGGACACCAATGACTGAAGGTGAAGGAAAACAGGGAAAACGAACGAACCACGAAGCTGACGACGTCGGATGGGAGAGTCATTACTTTGTAGCCGGAGGTACTTGCGGAAGTTGAAACCTTCTATAGTCAGCTGTATACCTCGCAAGCGCCTAAACCAGTTCCCCGCACTGAAGATTCCAGAGCCACTCTCACACGGCACTACACCGAAGACCTCCCTGAGATCAGCCTAGCCGAGATCGTGGTGGCTCTTGGACAGCTTAAAAATGGGAAGGCCCCAGGAGAAGATGGCATTACCTCGGAGCTCTTGAAAGCTGCAGGTACGCCTGTACTAAAAGAGCTTCAGCTTATATTTAATTCTGCTCTTTTTTCGGGGAGAACTCCTAAGGCATGGAACAGAAGCGTAAGGGTTCTGTTTTTCAAGAAAGGTGATAAAACCTTACTGAAGAACTATAGACCCATTTCGCTTTTGAGTCATGTCTATAAACTGTTTTCGAGGGTGATCACGAACCGACTACCGCGCAGACTCTACGAATTCCAGCCGCCTGAGCAGGCCGGGTTCCGAGGAGGATTTAGTACCATAGACCACATACACACAGTGAGGCAGATTATACAAAAGACCGAAGAGTATAATCAGCCCCTGTGTCTAACATTTGTGAATTATGAGAAGGCTTTTGACTCCATCGAGACCTGGTCTGTTCTGGAATCTTTTCAGCGATGCCAAGTCGATTGGCGATATATCCAAGTGATGAGATGTCTTTACGATGCCGCCACAATGTCCGTCCAAGTCCAGAACCAGCAGACTAGACATATCCCTCTTAAGCGAGGAGTGAGGACAAGGGGACGTTATTCCCCCAAATTGTTCTCCAATGTTCTCGAGGATATGTTTAAATCGCATTAACATCAATGGCGAGTACATCTCACACTTGCGATTTGCAGACGATATCGTCATCATGGCGGAAACGAAGCAAGAGCTGGAACAAATGCTGGCCAACTTAGCTGATTCTTCCCAAGGCATCGGTCTCCGAATCAACTTAGACCATACCAAAATTATGTTCAATGAACGGGTCACTCCGGGACCGGTTGCCGTAAACAGAATACTTATACCTCGGGCAAACGTTGCAATTAGGAAAAAACAACTTCGAGAAGGAGGCAAATAGAAGGATCCAGCTGGGATGGGCAGCATTTGGTAAACTTCGTCAGGTATTTTCGCCGCCCATACCCCAATGTTTGAAAACTAAAATCTTCAACCATTGCGTCTTACCCGTTATGACGTACCGGAGCCGAGACGTGGATACTAACGGTCAAACTAGTCCACAAGTTTAAAGTCGCTCGACGAGCTATGGAGCGGGCTATGTTGGGCGTCTCTCTGAAGGACCGCATCAGAAATGAGGTGATCCGACAGAGGACCAGAGTCACCGACATAGCTGAGAGGATTAGCAAGCTGAAGTGTTAATGGGCTGGTCACATATGCCGCACGACCGACAACCGTTGGGGTAAACGAGACCTCGAGTGGAGACCGCGTCTCGGCAAACGTAGAGTAGGCCGCCCTTGGGCGAGATGGAGCGACGACATCAAAAAGGTGGCTGGTAGTGGCTGGCGGAGAACTGCTCAGGATCGAGCTTATTGGCGTGTCATGAAGGAGGCCTATGTCCAGCAGTGGATGACTAGGGGCTGATGATGATGATGATGAAGGAAAACTGTGTGTGTGTGTGAGGAGACCTGTACCCATCAGTTAGACGATAAAAAGGGTGATGATGGCGATCTTTGTCGACGGAACTCCCATGAAAAATTATGCCAGATATTTAGGAAAGTTGCAGTGCACGATGAACACCGTATCGATAGATATTAAGTTGATTGCTGAGCTGTGTACCGCGGCTTCGATTCTCGCAAGTAGTTGTTCCGGCTCCAGCTGTTTGTATATGTAAGTTTAAATATTTGTAAATGCAACCCCACAACGGCAACGTGTTAAAAAAAACTAATCATAAATGTTTGCGGCTCGCCTCTCTTCTGTGAATATAAAACAGGCAAACTGGATAGTCACGTATAACTTTATTAGTCAAGACTCACTTGTTGCATACGTTGTGTTTTTGATACCAACATTTTAGACAACTTTGAAAGGGCATACCTAATTATGCTACTATGTTTATCATTTTGCAGTTTACCTCAGCTTGTGGTTGCCAGTTTAGTTATTTTCATCTAAAATGAAAATTGTTTTCTGTGGTATCACATGCGCTGTATTAAATATAAATAATAACTAACTTATTTAGTAACTATTGCACTAGTGGTTATTTTAACTGTGACTTAATGACTTAATACAAATCTTCCTTTGAGTAATCTTAAAGATTACGATTAAGATTACCTAATAGTGTGGACATCCTAGTTTTCCAGCCATGGAAAATAGCAACGCACTTTAGTTCTAACAGATATACAGAATAGCAACAAACAATCAGGCTTCGTCAAAGTTGTAGCAGGTGACTCGTTGAACCGACTGGTAGGGTTTGACTGATAAGCTTTAGTGGTAGAAGTATTGCCGACATAATTATCACAGAACAATACTACTTTCTTTGGTATCAGATATATTTATTTGACAACTGCCTTAAAGTCTTAGGTTATGTATTGATCAATATAAATCCCTAAAAATATAGCTACTTTAACTTGATATTTTTTTGTATATTGTAGTTTACAGAATTTAAAAAGTTTAAAAATAATTTTTGTTTTATTTTTTTATTTTATTTTATTTTGGAATCAAACAGTCATATACAAACAATTAGTTATAAATACAATTGGTTTCTTATAATAGACCTATAGTGCCGACAAAGTTATATAAATGTTAAAATAATGCAAAACTTCCTCTAGGGAAAGACGACGGTTAGACTTAAATATGTTTGGGTACATAACATTTTTGCATCAAGAATCGACTTCAGTGAAACATATGCTTATTAGTTAGAAAGGACGTAAACTGCAAAAAAGATAAGTTTTGATTAGGTAAAATATTTACTTTTTAGCTTTAATTTTAGGTTATTAAGAGAAATGTTAAAAAGATCTATGTCTGTAAATTCTCTATTATAGTTGTTGGTGGAACGGTATAAGAATGAGTTACGAGTGTATGTTTTAGTTAGTCGAGGAGGAACGAAAAGTGAAGAAGAATAATATTATGTACAAGTCTATAATGTAGGAATGGAAATAATTAGAGGGCATTAAAAAAATCTTTAGCATCGCTGTCAAACGTCCCCAAAAGGCTGGCAGCATTGCCACGTTGTATGGCGATGCTGATCCTTTGGGCAAAAAATAACCCAGCCCTCTGGTCACGTGAAGAGTCGATTAAACGCTTGACACTGAAACTTGTGGTTACAGATACTTCTTTTAAATTTGTGCGTTTAGTTTATCAGGCCAATCTGCGATATTTTTCAAAGTTTCACTTTTGTCCAGTTCGTACGTAAATTATGTATTACTAGTAACGTAGTACGTACTGACGTACTATTAGTACGTTTTCTTAATTTTAATTAAAGTTTAGCCACATCATAAAACATCACACGTTAAATGTAAACAGCTGGATAGCCAGCTGTTTACATTTAACTTACGCAGTGCTGTCATCGGCAAATAATATTATTGGATTGTTAACATGATGTGGCTAAACTTTAATTAAAATTAAGAAAAGAGGGGTCCTCTTTATTAATTTTAATCAAAGTTTAGCCTGCACTAATAACTTCTACCAAGGACGTTACCCTGTGGTACACCGTATTTTGTTGTTCGTTCTTCGGATGGTCATAGGGCAAATTCTAGTGACTTCCGAATATTATTTACCGTGCCTTAGGTATGATTTAATAAGTTTGAGTACATTTCATCTTATTGCAGAAAAGGCTAGTTTATTTAGTAGAATATCATGATCAACGGATTTAAAAGTTTTTGACATATCTCTAAAGGGTTTTGGCATAGGCAAGGGGCACTTCACTGTGTATGTTTTTTTATAGTAATATGACATAAATCTGAAATTGCTGTATTGTTGACTTTTCCTTTCCTAAAACGTAACTACGCTTGAGTTGACTGTTGAATTTGATCAATAAATAGTTATTAAAAACATCATTTTTTTCAGGATCTGTAATTGTATCATGTAATCTAATTTGGGAAATTGGATCGTAACTGTGTGTTTTGTTATTTATATCTAGCTATGAAGCCTTCAACTTATTAGCTGAGGTGTGTATAAAATAATTATTCTATGATTTAATATTTCGTTTTATAGTAGCAGTTCAGTTATATGAAAAAAAAAAAACGATTTGATTCATTTGTCTCAGCAATATTTTCAGATAGGTTGATCAACCGTAAACATTTGAATCAGTGTTAATTCAAATGTTTAACGTTTGATTAGCCTGTACTCTTCAGACAGTTCATCTTTCAAAAAACTTAAGTTAGAAATGATTACTGTAGGTTTAGGATGGAGTCTTGCAAATCCGAGATTATATGCACAAAGCAATTCAGTTGCCCATGTCTCGAATCTATTTATATGTACTTATGAAAGATTTAAATTTGAGTCCAACGCGTAATAACATTTCAAATTTTTTTTTTTTTTTTTAGTTATAAACTAGCGCTTGACTGCAATCCCGCTTGATGGTAAGCAGTGATGCAATCGTTGATGGTAAAGCGCGCTAGTTTAATAAGCCCATTCACTTAAAAACCCTTAGTGAATAGGAAGGAAGACGGCAGTTGAGCGAGGTCGGGCAATGTTAGACCCAATAACACGACCAATGATGCTGCGCCAGAGGGAGATTGATGTGGAAACCCTCCACGACCAAACTCCCGGCACAACAACATTTGACGCATCGTACCCGGCACACATCGCAACACAACTGCTCAGACCCGTCCTCCGTACGTCTATCTAAATTAAATTATTAAAAGGTTTATACTAGACCGTTAAACATAGTATTATCCATATACTCACTTAAATGCAGGTAGACATATTACACAGTTATCTAGGTTACCAACCAGGAAGTGGCGAAGAGGTGGAAGTGTTTTGGGGGTCTAATATAATATTGACGTTAAAAAGTAAAATAAAAATACTGGGTTTTTCTGAGATCCTCTTCGCAAATAAAAATAATATAATAATAAATAAAAAGGAGTGAAGTTCAGAAATAAACATTTTGATAGATATTATTTAACAATTATTTTATTCACACTCAGGATTGCGATAGTGACACGTATTAGGTATATTTCTATAAATAAGTTATTTCACTCATTTCGTATATTCCGTTTGCCATTTTATAATTGGGGGTGTAGGATGTGGAGCTTTTGCGTTAGTTTATTCTGTATAGCGTCCCGAGAACTTTCAGGGTCAATATTTACTTGCTGTGCGCTGTGTGTAATTTTCATATTTTTATTTACCTATCTGTTGTCTTTGTCAGAACAGGGGCTTTCTTCTACGGCGTTTGAACCCTGGTCTTAAGGGGGACTACGAACTATAGTGAAAGAAAACGAACTCTAATTTTATGGAAAAAAACAAAGTTTACAGAGTAGCATTATTTTTCAACTAAATTAGAATTAGTTTTCTTTAAGTTACTATTTTCTAATGATAATAATTCTATTGCCCTGTATACTTGTATGGTACAATAATGTTTGCGAAATTACTGCGAAATTATTAACTGGTATCAGATTCCGACCTCAATTCATAATAAATTATAGTGGAATTTCTCAATTCCGTAATTTATATGGTAAATTCTAGTTGAATTTCTCAATTCCGTAATTCATATAGTAAATCCTAGTGGAATTTCTCAATTCCGTAATTCATATGGTAAATTCTAGTTGAATTTCTCAATTACGTAATTCATATAGTAAATCCTAGTGGAATTTCTCAATTCCGTAATTCATATGGTAAATTCTAGTTGAATTTCCGGAATAATGCACAAAGTAGTTATATCGCTTTACGAACACTTATCGGTGAGGGAAGACAGTATAGTTTAACTAGCTTCCACTATTTATTATGTTTAAGTTAGTTGATTAAATTAATCAATTTCAATTAAATTGATTAGAATAAGTAACTAACGATTAACTTGGTATGCGTAGCATCATAATATACAACGTTATTTTTTCTTTATAGGACGAAACCTGAAGACAGTTTGTTCACAATAAGCAGCTGAATCGAATGCAATCATTTTTACACCATATTAATTTTTTTCCCAAATACATTTAGAAATTGTTGCACTGTGGTTACCGAGCGCACAACATTTGACCATAGTAATAGACATACAGTGAGACAGGGCCCGCGCGCTGCTCCGCCACAGACGCGGGCGGACGAGCGGTGCGTTAACCATATTTTTGTTGGGACAACCACGGAAGATAACAAGCTCAACTTTGTGGATTTTCATGATATGTTTTTGAAATTTTGTGCATCGATTCTTTATATATAAATACTGGACACGTGTTTCGGGGTTCGCATATACAAAAAATAACGTTGTATAAATGAAATACCCTCCCTCTATTATCTGATACCACAACCCGCGCAAACGTTTTAAAATATTCCATGGGAACGTGCTACCAGGGCAAAAATGAGCACACGTGTATACGTAATGTACGTTACTCCGTTGACAATCTAGGGGGATTACCCTTCACAAGTTTGCAACACACACAAGTGTCAACTTAATATAATATGAACATCGTAAACTACTTCGTATACCAGCAGCTGGTTACACTGTAACTATTTCACCATGAGAAAGTTGGTGAAGTAACTGTAAAGTGGCAATATTGTAGCGATGTCTACAAACGCCATATGTATACAACATGTCACATGGATTCTACATCTCGTAAGCAAAGTTTACCGGTGCAATTAGCATACCAACAACTTCCTAACATTAACCGTTGAGCAAGTACCTGTCGTGGTGGCCTAGTGGTTAAAACACCAGCCTCTCAAGTATGAATGCGCGGGTTCGATTCCAGGTCAGGTACCAATGTAACATTTCTTAAGTTATATGTAATTTTTAAGTATATCTTGGACACCAATGGACAAGGGCAGCCTCCGTGGCGTAGCGGTAGCGGACGCGGCCGTTGCGCAAGGTGGCGCGGGTTCAATCCCCGCACAGTACAAGTATTTGTATGCATGAATATGAATATTTACACTGGTCTGGTCGTGCCTCGGAAAGCACGTTAAGCCGTTGGTCCCGGTTGCCATACGAACATCTAGTGGCAGTCGTTACGGGTTGTTGGAGCCCTCAAAAGTCCAACAATTGGTCTAACTGCAATGCTTCGATGTCGCCTTCGGGTTGTGGAGGTCAGACGGCAGTCGCTTCACGGAAAATGTCGAAGTTTAGCCATATCAGCAGTTGGACTGGTAAAGCGGACCCCAGACTCCAAAAGCTGAAAAAGGCTTCCGATGCGACTGGGATTAACGCTGGGATGATGATGATGATGATCTTGGACACCAATGACCGAAGGTGAAGAAAACATCTTGAGGAAACCTGGAGTCTGAAATCGCCAACCCACATTGAGCAAGCGTGGTGATAAATACTTCTCTGTATGAGAGGAGACCATGCAAAAAAAACTAGTAAGGATAATTACTAACATAGAATCAACAGACAGTTACAAGCCTTACTTTCAAAAACATAAGATTCTAACCTTAGTTAGCCTTTATATTTTGGAATTATGCAAACTAGCCCGTAAATATCCAGGTTCCTATAAGACATGGGGAGATGTACAAACGACTTATACGTTGCGTCATAGAAATAAATTAAATTTGCCCCCATCCAACCTAAAATTGCACTCATGTAGTCCATATTCTATTTCAATAAAAATTTATAATAAATTACCAGAAGACATTAAAGAACAGAAAAACACCAGTATATTTTTATTTAAATTAAAGCAATACCTAATCAGGAAAAGCTACTATACGTTACAAGAATATATAACAGATAAATTCAACAAAAACACATAACTGTAAAGAAAGGTATATTTACAAAAAAAAAAAAAACATTTAATATACTAAAATACTTAATTATATATAATACATTTACAATAATGAACAAATTTTAATCGAGTACCAATTTAAATAATATCAATATATTTAAAGAAATAGTTAATGAATGAATACTCAACAATTAATATAATTTATATAATATAAAGAGACAAACCACTATGCTTGGCGTTTGTGGACTATGAGAAGGCCTTCGATTCGATTGAGACTTGGGCGGTGCTACAGTCTCTCCAGCGGTGCCAAATTGACCATCGATACATTGAGGTGATAAAGTGTTTGTACAAAAACGCCACCATGTCAGTCCGTCTCCAGGATCAGGACTCGAAACCGATCCAACTGCAGCGTGGAGTGAGACAAGGAGATGTCATATCTCCTAAATTGTTCACTGCTGCGTTGGAAGATGTCTTCAAGCTCCTGGACTGGAAAGGACTTGGCATCAACATCAACGGCGAGTACATCACTAATCTCCGTTTCGCAGATGATATCGTGGTCATGGCTGAGACCCTGGAAGACTTGGGCAAAATGCTCAATGACCTCAGCAGAGCTTCCCAACAAGTGGGTCTAAAAATGAACATGGATAAGACGAAGATCATGTCGAACTCTCATGTCGCACCCACTCCAATTGTTGTTGGTTGCTCTGCACTCGAAGTTGTTGACGAGTATATATACCTGGGACAGACAGTCCAACTAGGTAGGTCCAACTTCGAGAAAGAGGTGTCTCGGCGAATCCAGCTCGGTTGGGCAGCGTTCGAGAAGCTACGCTACATCTTCTCGTCGTCCAAGATACCACAGTGTTTCAAGACTAAAGTCTTTGACCAGTGTGTGTTGCCAGTGATGACTTACGGAACTGAAACGTGGTCGCTCACAATGGGCCTCATACGAAGGCTCAGAGTCACACAAAGGGCAATGGAAAGAGCTATGCTGGGAGTTTCTCTGCGTGATCGAATCAGAAATGAGGAGATCCGCAGAAGAACCAAAGTCACCGACATAGCTCTGCGAGTCGCTAAACTTAAGTGGCAGTGGGCAGGGCACATTGCTCGTAGAACCGATGGCCGATGGGGCAGCAAGGTTCTGGAGTGGCGGCCACGTACTGGAAGACGCAGCGTAGGGAGACCCCCAACAAGGTGGACCGATGACCTGGTGAAGGTCGCGGGAAGCCGATGGATGCGGGCAGCACAAGACCGGTCATCGTGGAGGGCCTTGGGGGAGGCCTTTGTCCAGCAGTGGACATCTATAGGCTGAGGAAGAATATAAAGAGATAGCAATTGAATAAATACTCTAATACAATTATTGAAAATAAATGAATAAGAATTATATAAAACTAAATAAATAATAAATAAATAAATGGAAACATGAAGCGCTCTTCCTCTCTCTCTCTACTTATTTAAAACTTGCTGTGCCCAACAGGGTCCATAATTGTTTCCAATACTATATTATTATATTTACCACCTGTAACTGTACATTATGGATTGCAATAAACGATTTGATTTGATTTGAGACCTGTGCCCAGTAGTGGCACGATAAAAGGTTGATGATGATGAAGTGCCTGTCAGTGTCCATACTCGTCTGGCCGGAGGATCCTCCCTTTTCTCTGGAGGATGAGTGAATTTTACTGCCTGTTCCTCATGCCCCTACATTGGTGACCTTGACCCCAACCATTGAAAGCTCATTCTAAAGTCACATAACTTTGATTGGCGTGTTTTGAACATCAGTTGTTTTACCAGAATTGATTGGTGCTTACGTAATTATTACGGAATCACTGATTCATACATATTATTATCGCTTATCATTGTTACAATTCCGATTTGTGGATTTAATATCCGACAATTGATATTTACGGTAGTCAAGTATTCCATGAAGGTTATGAGAATTTAAAGCTGTTGTTTGGGAGGTATCAACTGAGTTTGAGCTACGCTTGCCGCTTCCTGTTCGTGGATGGATGAATGGATGGATAGAGGTTCACGTAGCTGCTTGGTGAAAACTTCTTGTTGATGATTGTAGTTCCTCGTACAGGTGTGTCATTATTAACTAACTCTCCTGTACGAGACACTACAATCATCATCCTATATTGTTTAGACATGTGTAGTATTGCGTACTCGGTACATATCCATAAACTTTTGTAATCCAGCCTGAAAGCGTCTTCCTTCGTTAAAAGCCAAACGTAGGATTTTTTCTTCTTAAATTTTTCTTCCGAACACCCGATGACTAGTGCATCAGCAATAACTGCAATGCAGCCCAGCCATATTTCCAACCCATTTAAAATTTAGAATAGCAAAATTTAAAAAAAATACATGTTTTTAATGTCACACATACGATCTGCAACACGTCTGTCTTGCATCTAGCAGCGCTCCCCGTTTCTTAACTTTGTGCTTATCTTTGATATTCTATCGCTTGCGAATAATTCCAAAGCTGTGCGTTGTTTATCTTTTTATATATGTATATAAAAAATATACTTATATAAAAAGATTATAAGATTTAAGATTATTTTTATATTTATATATATATAAAGATAAAATAAATAAGAAGCTATAACAATCTTATATAAGTATATAGTCGTCCTCACCTGCGACGTGGAGGCCTCGGGTTCGATCTTCGGCCAGGTTATGATGGAAAACGATCTTTTCCTTATTGGCCTGGGTCTTGGATGTTTATCTATACATGTATCTATTATAAAATATAGTATCGTTGAGTTGGTATCCCATAACACAAGTCTCGAACTCATTTTGGGGCTAGCTCAATCTGTGTGATTTGTCCGTATATATTTATTTATTTATATGACTATTTTTCTCAAAGATTTAATACTTTCATTTTATCTTTAAAGTAACAAAGCGTAATTTCATAATTCTAGTAACGAAATTAAATAAAGCATCTATGCACTTCCACTGTTTAATTTTTATTAATTAAACTTGATAATCTCATTTTAGTTATAAGTTTGCTATATTACATAATCTTTATAGCTCAATTGCCGTAAAGTTAAAGTAATGAAAAATAATTTAACTCTGTAATTTTTAAAATAGATCTTTTGAAAAAGTTGGAGAGTCAAGCCTCCTTAGTCCTCTACAAAGTCATGGCCAATACTTACGTAAAAACAGAGGAAGTTTTTTTATGACCTTTAAATACATATTGCCTAACGACCCTGAACAAATGAGCTGTAAGTTAGGGAACTTACAAACTGGTTGTGAAATAATTTCCATTCTGTACAAATGAAAGAAATGGTTTTCTGATATATTTTTTTTAAGTAATGCCTATTACAGAAACCCTATCGTAGAATAGACACAGGCCTATCTTATTGACTTTACAGAAAAGTATTAAAACCTCTTTCAAGATGAATCAGGATCACTTTATTTGAGTTACAGGAACTGCAATTGAGCTACCTACTGTGCATGATTTTATTTATTGTTTTAATGATACGTGTGGTATTAGATAATGATATTTGTCTTTGTTTAGACGAACCTGCAGAGCCGAGGCGCGTCATCGTGCGCTCCGAAGAAGTTGGCACTGGATTTTTAACTCCAGGATGCTACAACGTGATTCCGATTATAAGTAGGTACTTCTTTCAAAAAACATATACATAAAACTGAGTGTACCTATCCGGCTCAGTTTTTTGCCGATATATTCTGCTTGAGTCACACTGAGCATAGCTGGGCATTAACTCGTTAATCCGTTAATTAACAAAGTTAACATTTTGATTAACGAATTCACTTTTAAGTTAAATTTTAAAAATGTTAACAGACACGTTAACTTCCGTTAATATGCAGAAGTCCGTTAATCGTTAATCCAATGCCTACTATTTACCGCACGGCACCACGGCACGTCGCATTCACCCAAAGTTCCGGTTGATATAGCTGGAAACGTATGACGGCAGTAGAGTGGATGCAGTAAAAAAGTGCATGGAAAAAAAGATGCCTTACGACAAGAAGCAGTGGAACATTCGAAAGACAGATATAGTTTAAGTGGCGGTGGGAGCAATGCGAGTAACAACGATGATGACGAGGAAGACTCAAAAGAGACTTCAAAGAGCTCTAAATCTCATTACAGAGTAAAGCGCAATGTCTAGTTAAAATGTGGCTGGACATGGAATCAAAAGACTCGTTCAACGATGCTGCATTCCTCGGGGAACAGATATTCATAAATCTATTCATTAAATACAGTACTGCTATGCCCTTAAGCGCTGCAGTTGAACGTCTGTTTTCCACGGCTAAAGACTTTTTAATATTAAAAGAGCCTCTCTTTTAGATGAGAATTTCGACATGTTATTGTTCATGAAGGGGAATATGCACCTTATAGCCGACAATTAAATAACACATTTGAATTATACAACTATTTTATTTTATTTCTAACCTGTTAACTTCCAGAACCTTTAGGTTCTGGAAGTTAACAGGTTTATAAGTTCACTAACGCAACGCAATAAAAATACAATTTTACACATACCTACTAATGTTAACTTGCGTTAATTCTTCCGAAATGTAACACTTTAAGGTTTAACAAAGCAATTTTTTTTTTTTTTTTTTTTTGTAGCGGATGAACGATTACCGAAGTTTTTCTTCTATTTGATTAACGGTGTCCAGCTATGTATCCGAATCTGTGCTTTATAATTTGACTGTGCTACTACTATTATGGTAATCCATAACAGTAGTTGCATAGTCTAGTCGCGTGTTTTTCAAGATATGGAACAACCTTTTGGGGAAATTGTATTCTACGAAACCGTTGTTCTAAGCCAAACAGCAATTTTTATTGCAATGGGTAATAATTATACTTATAAAAGTGACGGATTCCTGTGTTCCTTCAAACTTTTATACAATTCATGGTGAAATTATAAGTTAAAATGTTAAAGTTAAAAGGTAATATGAACCCGGAAGGTAATTGCGGAATACAGTATCAGTAGCAATGGGTTTAATTTTGACAGTTCAAAAACAACATTCATTGCGTTATTTAAATTGGTGAGTAAACACATTTTTCGGACATATGAAGCATTAATTTAACAATTATTATGCTTCAAAATAATTAAAATTGGGAGTAATAGTGTACAATATAACGCAATTATGTTCATTACTATCTCAGAAATCAGAAAAAGAAAGTCTATAAGAAATCAGTGCACATAATTATTACCTATTGAGTGTTGTAATACTGTTTTGCCCAAAAAAGTGTTATTCATATTTACCCAATAATGTACCTAAAATCCAATAAGAATAACACAACCCAAAACTTTTCAAATATACTGTAGTTATTATTGGCTGAAGCTAATAGATTTTTTATATGTTGCTGACATATGGATTGTGCAATTTACTTTAATTAATTGACAAACATCATCATACCAGCAAGGTAATTGTGTAACAAACTATCAGTAGCAATATGTATCAGTTTGACATTTCAACAACATTCATTGAGTAGTATATGTTATTGGGCAAACAAACTTCAACTTATAAAGCAATAGACTAGCAATATGCTTCAAAATGATTACGATTGATATGGATAGTGTGTTACGCAATTAGGGTGCTGGTCACTCAGGAAGTATTGCGACAAAAAGTTTTTTTTTTTTATGTCTGAGAAACAACCCAGTTATAATTTATTTAAAAAATATGATTATTTATTACTAATAATAGGTACATTCCAAATTCAAAACCACCCTCCAAATTTATTGCGAGCTAATAAAAATAAAATGATCATGTCTCTTTGAAAAATGGATATGCGTCGAGACCATTTACACGCTATGATTTTTTACGATTTCAAATGTCGCCTGAAACTAGACGAATCCTATAATAGACAGATGAAGGCCCTTCTAAGGCAACCGTGTATTGGTGGTATAATGAATTTAACCGCGTTCGACTAACTTTGGGGGATGTAGAAAGAAGTGGTCGCCCTTTGACGGCTGTTACAGAAGAAAACGTGCAAGCAGTGAAAAGTTTGGTCCAACACAATAGACAAAGAAATTCAGCATAAACTGCAGATTGGACCAGGAAGCCTTCACGAGATTCTACATGTGCATCTTCGGTTGCGGAGGATAGTTTCACTCTGGGTGCCGCACAATCTCACCGATGCTCAGAAGCAGGCACGGGCTGAATGATGCCATGATATGATAGACAAATTTTAAGCAGAGTTGTGAATTCTCGGCATGTTTACGACATCGTGACAGGTCATGATTCTTGCATTTATCAATACGATTCAGAAACGAAGCGCCTGTCGACGGTTAAGGTGTTTCAAAACGAATCAACGCCTACCAAAGTGAAGTAATCTTTGTTATATATAATCATTTCATATCATTAATTAATAATTTCAAATCATTATCATTAATTAATAAGAATAATCTTTCTTTCTTTAAAGCGAGCTTTTTCAGTTTGACTGGCTACTTGGTGTCAATTCCTATACGAAACCAAAAAGGCATTAACGCTGAATGGTAAACAATCAAATGCTTGACAGAGGTTTTCTCTGTTGTGAGCAACAAGCGATCAAACACAGGGCTCCGAGGGTTACTTACTGCTTCACCACGACAATGCGGCAGCCCACACCGCAATCAAAACGAGGAACTTCCTGGACAGTACACCGGTCAAACTTCTGGGTCACCCTCCTTACAGCCCTGACCTAGCACGGTGTGACTTCTTCATAAAAGATCAGCTCAAAGGCATATAATTTCCGTGAATGATGCGCTGTCAAGGTTCGAGCAAGCTGTAAACGATGTTTCTGCGGCGGACTGGAAAAAGTGTTTCGAAAACTGGTTCAGACGTATGAAACTTTGAACAGACCTATAGATTTTTTTTTTATTATCGCAAAACTTTCTGAGTGTCCCACGTGTAATGGTGTATATTTTTTCTTTT